>JARHVA010000133.1:600000-1157500 GCA_037957365.1 Torreya grandis
TGTATCTATTGGACGCCCCCTCCTTTGGGCTTCAAGAACCTGAATTTTGACAGTGCTTCTAGCCTCTACGGGCGATTGGGGCCCTGCTTGGGCAGGTGGTATTCTCCGGTGCAGCTTAGGGGTGTGTTTTAGTGCCTTCTCACTCTCTCTTGGTCAGGAAACGAACAATAGAGTGGAGGCTGCAGCTCTTGTGGAAGGCCTTAAGTTAGTTAAGTCGTCAGGCATTTGTAAGTGATATGTTGAAGGGGATATGCAGGCTATCATTGGAGCTATGACTCGAATGAATTGCATGTACAGATTGGTGGCTGGCTAGTATTCTGAGCGAAGCTCGGCTTTTGGCTCAAGAGTTCAAGACAGTGGTGTGGCAGCATTGTTTCTGAGAAGGGAACAAAGCAGCGGATCATCTAGTGAATTGGGGTGTAGATTGGCCACGTTTAAAAGTGGGCCTAGAACCTTCTGAATGGGGAGACTTAGATACTATTGTCTTATGCAATGTCCAAATTTCATTTTGAACCCTTATCACATCAAGTTCAATGGTTTGACACTTGTTGGTCTCATTATTTGTAGCCTCCCTTTCTTACATTTGGCATTCATTTATCGGTGCATTCTTGCTTCATAATTATTTTTCAGTTGGTACTTTCTTGTACTCCTCTTTATCATGGTGAGGCTATAAATCGAAAGCCTTTCTTTGTGAGATTCATTCCTGTCGTTCTTCTTTGTGTGCTTTATCTTTGGTGTTGGAAACTTGTGGATTTTGCTAAGATGGGTGGAGAGTCGGGGGTTTCTGCAACTAAACTCAAAAAGGCTTTTTGGATCCATGCTTTGGGTTTCTTATGTGCAATTCTGGGAGAGGAGATGCTTAGTGCGAACGCTCCAACCCTGCACCTGCAAGAGCTTTTCACTTGCAGGCTCAATAGGAGTGCCAAGGACCCAGAGGCTTTCACTTGCATCATGCATTTTCTGTTGCCTGAATCTCTTCCAAATTTTCAAGTGGTGTAACCTTCAGTAAAGGACTCTTTAGCTCAGGTGCATGCAAAGGTGGCAGAACTTGAGGCAGAGCTTGCAATTTGGCATAAGATGGGAGAAAGTTAGTGGACTTTGTCCAGCAGATGGGCCCTTCAGGGCCTAAGCCCCCTCTGCCTCCAAGCTAGTGATAAGCAAAGAGTGGTGATTTGTCTATTCCTACATGCTTTCCAACCAAGAGAGGTTGTGGCCATCCAACTAAATAGGCTGCTGCCCTTTGGAAGGCATAGGATCTGGCACTAGCAGAGATAATGGCCCCGTTTGACACCGTGAATTGGAGCTTTGCATGCAAATGAAAATGAACTTGCTGCGGTTGGTGGTTGGTGTGGCCCTGCTGGGCTGTAAGTTGGTCTGTTTATTTGTCATTCTGGGTTGAGATACATTATTGTCAGCCATGATGAGGTTATTTCGGTTGCTTATTTGCTTGTATGTCATAACAGCATATCCTTATAGTGATTAGTTATTAGGTCTGTTTGCAGCAATTTATGGTCTTGGGCCGGGCAGTTGGAAACTCTATGTTGATTAGGGTGCTGGTGGTTGGTAATGGCACCATGCCCTTTGTTTTGAATCCTTGCTATGACATTGTATTGCTCAGGGTTTACCCTATGCACTTTTCATGGGCGGAGGCCCAAATGGAACCCCCACTTATTAATTAAAACAACTTTTGTTTGCGATATAAGCAATGTAATTTCATGATTTTTTATGTAATGCTTACAGTAGCATGAGGAATGCAATAAAATCTTGAATAATAAAATTCTTCAAAATTTAGAAGTCGGACCATATGAATTAGTTTAGAAAAATGCAAAAAGAAAATCAAGGTTCTCTCTGAGGAGAGTTTATTTTTCAGCTTTCCTATTAGTAAAGATGTTTGCTTGGTGATCAAAATTTCACCATAACATTTTTTGAACTTTCTAATTTCAATGTGAAGATTAAAGCCAAGCAAGAAGCATCAGTTATCACCCATGAGACAGAAAAGACTTTACTTTACAAGGAGATAAAGAAAATACTGAATTCTTGATTGAATCCATTGCCAGTTGTCACCCATGTTGTGAATGTCTCTGGCACGGAAGAACCTAAGAGAATTCTTGCACTTCATGCTCCAAGGTATAATCCTTCTACATTCATTAAGCACACGCTCACTCAATGCATATTGGACAGTCAGTTGACTGGAAGTTGCTGAGAGAAATCCTAAATCAGATGGGATACCTTTAAGACATATAAAGTTGAATGACAGGATGTGATATTGAAAGGATAAGAACTCGAGATTATTCAATATCAAAGAAATGACTATTCATGATTTGTCCTTTCATATTCCATCTAGATGCCACTATCTTTCGAGGTAGAATAGAAATACCTATTTGCCACAATGACTGATACAGGTATGAATTTTTCCCTTTCCGATAGTAGTTGAGTTTTGCAGGACAAGTTACCCAGAATGTAGAATGTCTTGCAATGTTTACGTACAATGAAAACAGGCACATCCAATATCAGCTTCCAATAGAGAATAGAATTATCTGTTAACCACAGTGAGTGATACATGTATGGATATTCCCTTTCCAGGAGTTGTTGAGTTTTGAAAGACAAACCATCTAGAATGCAAAATGTCTTTCAAAGTTCATGTACAACTGCACTAATCTAAGAATTATCCAATTGATAATGGAGCTACAATCCATAGGAATCAAGCAAAAAGACAATACTTCTTGATGCATGATTATATAACAGCAGTCTGATGAGTAATATTTCAAGGCTCTTAACCAATTACATGTGGACAATATTATATAAGCTTAACCATTTATGCATGGACAATATTATGTAAGCAACAATATTATTATCAGACTATCAAACTAACATCCCAATTTAACCCCTTAAAGGAAAATAGAACAAAGTTAGAGAAAGGCATATGTGAATGTGTTGAAATTATCATATTTTTGGAAAGCATCAATACAGAATCGAGATTCTTCATTTTAACAATCATATTGCGTACATAATCTCTATAATAATTGAGACATAGAGAAGTTGTTCTGTGGTAACTCCTTTTTAGGAAACAACAGTTGTAAACAAAGTTTCTTGGATGCCTTTTCTTGTTCTTTATGGCAGGGCAACTTGGTTTGCTATTGCTTAGTACACTTAGTCTTCTTTAGATCTTTATTATTTAGAATGAATCAACGAACCAGCTCACTAAAGCTTGTTTCACTTCTTTGTTTCTTTGGGGTGCAAGTCCCTAAGTTAAATTTATCTATTTAGACTGGTGAGGCTCAGGGCTCAAACACACGCCTGCGCATATTAGCCATCAGAGTTTGAGCTCAGCTGCTGGATTTCTCAAATTGGGGATATGCACCAGTCACCTTTCCAGGTGATCCAGGCCATCCTGGGATTACCCCTAATCACACGGGGTGTCATGCCTGCTCTGTGAATGGTAAAAGCCCATCAATCTCACCTCTGTGTAGCCAGAAAGACAGTTTGCACTTTGCCCTGCCCAATGGGTGTCATCCTGCTACGGTGTTAGCATCTTCCCTCTCTCTGGTACTAACATCACTAGCAGTTTCGGTAGCATGACTTGCAGCCCGACTTAAGCTTGTGGTTGTTAACTATAAGATGTCCATAGCTTACAAGTTGCTTACAACAGTGGCATATCCCTATGATGGGATTTTGTTACACATTAATACTCTCCCTCCTCCATAGCAATAGGGCCCTTTCCCTAACAGTTGTGGCCCTCATTTTTTTTCTTGGAGATCAGAAACGAATCCACCCATGAATGCCATACCTCACGCTAAGCTGAGGGGTGGCTTTTATGCCAAAATCCACGTGCCACTTGTGCAAGTCTCATCCCTTATTCCCTTATAGAATACACATGGTCAGGCCTCAGTGCATTCAGCAGAAATGAGACCATGGTGAGCTATACATGAACCAAAGGCCTTCACCATCGAGGACCTTTTACAGGCTTAGATACACCAAATTGGAGATGCATAGTTCAAAGAAAGCCTCTCCTCGTGTCGTCATTCCTTTCTCTTGCAAGCTCTTGTTTTAAATGTAGTTTTCTTGCAGTCCTATTAAGCTGTTATGTTTACTAATGAACAATAATGTATATATTTACATCCATACTCATATATTACCAAAACATGGTTGTCAAAATCTGTTTAACCCAATTTTTGATGAAATTTATGTGTTGGAACTAGAATTTGTTTTTAAATATGAAGTAGCATTCGTGTCAGTAACCGAGCTGGCATTTGGACAACGTTTTCAAGAGGGTCATCCTCATTGTAAATGGAACATAAATGTGGACCAGCTTCTACAAAATTGAGAAAAAACAATTCCGATTCCAATAAACTGTCATCAAAATTATCATTTTATTCAAAAAAATTAAATTTTCAAAAAGTTAAGAATGGAATTTTTTGAGGTCCTCATTTTTGAAACATCTATCTGGAAACAGCTGTGTTTCATCCACTTCACAAATGTCATGTGTGTCTTCCTTAAGAGTCATCAGCACAACTTTTTGTTTCAACTTTAGACTCCTTTCTTCTACCTCAATTTCAGAGGGGGCAAGCAGACCCACTCTTATACTCAGCAGCCAGGAGTTGTCAGGAGAAAGATCTCAATGGCTTCTCTCTTGTGTTTTATGTTTTATCCCCTTTTCTCTTACAAGCTCTTATTTGAAATTTAGTTTTCTTGCAGTCCTATTAACCTGTTATGGTTACTAATATATATATATATATATATATATCCAAAACACCGTTGTTTCCAGATAGATGTTTCCAGTTCAGTAAAAGCAAATGCAGAGTAAAATTTGGCTTGTTTTTACTGTGAGAGATTTCTAAAGATGAACAAGGTTTTGAAAACAAAACATGGGTATACCAAAAACTATGTTGAGCTTCCAAGCATGGGGATGGGTACCATGGCAAATACACTAAAATTGATTCATATGGTAAGAACAAAACGATTTGAGATACCCAACCCAACAAAAACAAGGGTTAATGTTGCTCCCACCATGGAGATGGAGACCATAGCAAATAGAATAAAATTGATTTATATCGCAAGAACAAGATGATTTGAGATACCCAAAAAACAAATCCTTACCGAGGGTCAGAGTCTAGAGCAATATGGAGGGCCTGATTTATTGCTGTAAATAAATTTATCCGCGTCCCATGACATTGCAGTGCAGATGAAGATGAAGAGGAAGAGGAAGAGGAAGTTGCAGAGAGTGATGATAATGTTGTCATTAATCTCTTCCAACCCAGTTTTTTCGCCATTGTCTTCATAAGTGCCATCTCCTCTTCCTCAGCAGTCTAAATCTAAAGCAGTAAAGTGAAGGAGGAAATTATCTTCACGGTCTAAATCTGTTTAAACCAGTATTTGATGAAATTGAATCTGTGATAGAATTTAAATGCGATCGTCATCAACACACAAATAATAATATAAATGTTAGTGTTGAGCATCAAGTTTGGATACGGTTTGGGTATTGAAAATTTTTTATTCTTTTTAATTGAATAATGAATTGAAGATTTGCATGCCACGTTGTTCTCATATTGAAGGGATTTCTATGCTACCTTCAATCCTGAAAGATTGTTGGGAAAGGTGTATTTACAATAAGAATCTTGAAAGAAGATTTTATAGTTGAAATAAAATGATTTTAATTATATTTATGGGAATATTTTTAGAATTATTGGGTGTATATTTTTGAATTAATATTTTGGATTATATTCGGTGATTTAATTATCAAGATGAGAATAGAATAATAGTAAATTGTAGACGGAAAAAAGTTTAATAATTAAACAAAATTTATTTTTGAATAAATTTTTAAATAATTTGATAAATTAATGTGTTATATTGTAAACAATTAAAATAAATAAATAGTGAAAAATATGTGGAAAAAATAAAATTGTTGAAAAGAGAGAAATATAAATCCACAAATTAACCCATAAAGTAAATAAATAAACATACCAAAACCTAGATAAGAGTATATTTCTTTTTTAATGTTGTTCCTTTTATTATTGATTTGAGTTATCAAGGCTTTAATCATTTTAACTTATGCTCTTTAAGTAGTAGATTTGATGTCTATATAATTTATATATTTAAGGATGAATTTTTTTTCGTTTATATTGGCCTTGTGATGTAGAGAAAATATCCTTTCTTCCCACTTTTCTTTAGGAATCATTTATCTACTCATTTTACATAAAAATTTATGGGAACTAGTCTTTATTTGAATTATGAGTATTTTCTTCCTCCATTTAATATCAACCTCTATGTATATATTTTTACAATATTCAAAAGTTAAATTGAATTCTATAATATAATATTATCATTTCTTATTTTCTTTATCTATTTAATTATTTTAAATATATCACATATATTTTTTTATTTCTTTATTTAAAAAAAGAAATGATAAGTTTTTTAAAGGTCTATGAGTTTGGTGCTTAGAGTTGGTTTGTATGGTAATTAATAGCATATGAGACTTATTATTAATTTAGTAAGTTTTGTATATGAATCTCTAATATAATATAGTAAGTTTTTTAAATGTGTTTTGAATTTAATTATTATAATATGTATATATTTATTTTAAAAATTAATAAAGATATTTAAATATAATTATTTGAAAACTATTAAGAGATATCAATTTCAAGGTTTTTATTTTAAATTTTTCATATATCATATAATTTCATTATTTTCTTCACAATTTTTTATTGTTTGGTGATAAATCTTGTCAATTTAATTATACTAATATGTCAAGTTTATTTGTATAAGGGACCTTTATGTTCAAGATATTATATTTTGTATTGTCTTCTCTTAAAAAATCCAAGTGACAATTAAATGGACATCAATATAATTAAAAGTAAATATACTCATGAACATTACCGCAGACTACCATAACTGCTATTGTAGAATGCCTTCCCAAATAATAAGTGGAGAATATATATATTTGTTTTAAAAATAAATTAATTAAGAAGGTACTAAAGAATCTTAAATTTGATTATTGTGAAGTTTATATATATATATATATATATATATGGGTTAGTTGAGAAGGGACTAAAGAATATTAATTGATTATTATGAAGTTTATATATACTTGTTCTAAAATTAATTAGTTGAGGAGGTACAAAGATATATAAATAATATTTACGAAAAACAATTTTTTTTTTAATTGAAACCCTGAATGATTGTGTGTGTGTGTGTGTGTGTTAGTTGAGAAGGGACTAAAGAATATTAATTGATTATTATGAAGTTTATACATGCTTATTCTAAAATTAATTAGTTGAGGAGGTACAAAGATATATAAATATTATTTATGAAAAACACATTTTTTTTTAGGCAGCACCTTTTACACCATCATCCTCACCATTAGACTACAACCCACTTGATACAACCAAAAAAAAAAAAAAAAACTACTTTAACAAAAAGAATAACTACTTCAACAAATATATTTACAACTTATACATAAATTTTATATATTTTTATTTATATTGTATGCTTGTAAAATTTGAGCTATGAATTCAATATACTATATATAGTAACTTAACCCAAAATCTACAAAATATCAATAAAAGAGAATATAGAAACAATCATAACTTATTAGAAGGCTCTTATCATCACATTATTTCTCTTTGTCTTCCCTCCAAGATCTTCAAACGGATTCTCCAAGGATTATCGAATTGCTTGTTGGATTGCTTGACAATGGTGGCTTCAAAATGTAAAATAGATGCAAGAGAGATCAATGGCTTCTTGGATGTAAGGATAATATGGATGCAATAACAGTGTGAAAGTTATAGGAGAGCTTGAGTGTATTTCCAAAATTATAATTTAAGTTAGTTCAACCAATCTCCATGCTTGGTTATTTATAAGGTGGTGGAGAGGATTAAAAATGAATGTTAAATTCATAAGAACCGTCTAATTTTAAAGAATTATAGAGAATTAGAGAAGGCTCTAGATTTTAGAGGCTTCTAGATTTGATTAGGAATTAATAAGGATTAGTTTAGGGGTTTTATGAGGGTTTAAGAAATTAGGTATGTAGGAGAAGCTATGGATATATTGGCTAGGACGGTAGGTAGAATATTTTGAATTTTAAATTGGTAAATGTGGCAAGTAGTCATTAAATGAGGTGGGATTAGTAGTTTAATAAGATGTTAGTGGGATAATTAAGGGTTTAATATAACATGGGGTGTGTAGAGAGGTTAGCATGATGTAAGAAATGTATAATGGTGAATGAGATTTACTTATTTAATTAAGACGATGGTTATAGAATTAATTGCGATAAATAAAGGGATTAATGAAATAGTTAAGATGAATAGATTTAAATGTATTTATATGTTTACCTTATTTTTTATTATTGCCTGTTTTAATAAGATAAAACTTTAAATATTTAAAAATATAATATATAGCAATAAAATACACAACTGGATATTATAGTTAGATACTTTTGAGATTTTACAATTTACTATAAATGGAAAGTATTAAGAGGATTAAGATATATAGTTTGTTTCAGGTTTGTATAGGTTTGAGACTATGTATAAGTGATAGAAAGAGATAGATTAGGAACCTAGAGTATCTAGATCAGTTGGGTGAGTCCAGTAAGTTATGGATTCCTACATCAAATGAAGGCATCTATTTCTTCTAGATTCATCTTGGTGGACTATGCCTCGTTGTGTTGGCATAGGCATTGTGTTTGCTTGTAAATCATCTTTATGTGTGTTATAAGTCACTTGTTGTAATCACATAATTTAGAAACGTATATCTTTCTCTTCACAACCCTGGTTTTGCTTTCAACACTAGGTTAACCTATAAAGATAGGAAATAGTGATGGGTTGAGCTAACATTGACACTCTCCAATGCATGGTTGAGTGTTGCCTATGTATCCAATACTTTGAGAAGAAAAATCAAACCACATGTAGTTCTTCCCCTTAAATGAATGTGTGAACTATTGATCCACTAATATGAATGCATCATATGATCTAGCTTTTGACACATAACAATAAAAAAATTTACTTGGTTGAGGTGCTTCAGACTTGGCTAGGCATTGATCCTTGTGACTAATTTATGATTTTAGAAGTATAGGGCAGTCATTTTCAATGTGCAGATATGATAATAGAAGCTTGCTTGATGAGTGTTAGATGAATACTATATAGGGAATAGGCTTAGGCTTGACTTGAATAAATAACAGACATTTTGGTTAACTTCCCACACTACAAACATGTGAAATGTATGGGTCGAACCATAAATATAATTTGAATTTGGAAAATGACCATTGCTTCGCACACAGATGAGTCAGGCAAGGTTAAATGGCTACAGAAATCTGGAGGTGTTTGGGAATGGTTGGAGTGTCTAGAAAGCAAGAATACTGATTTGATTATCTAGAGACAGTCTAATTATGATGTTTAGCATGTTAAACATAAACTAGAGAATGATAGTCGAGAATTAGAAAGGTCAAGCCCATATAAGGCAAACAAATAAGAGATAAATATGGGAAAGAACCATAAATGTATGCACAAGTCATATATGGTAAAAATAAGTCAAACTAACATTTATCAAGTGTCTAATATCATATTTTAGTGTATACAAATGCCCCACTTTTATCTAATATTGAAATAAAAAACAAAGCTAGAGTAAAAAGATAAAGATATGTACCTTAGTGTGTAAGCACACTTTGTCTTTGGAAGAATGCTCCAAGTGTGCAGTTTGCTCTATGCAAATCTGCAATTAACATGTAGCAATCAATGTTCATGAAAAATTATGAAATAAATTGAAATAGTTGAATTTTAAAGAGCAAGGAAGGAATACATTTATAATTGGGTGAACCTTGCTTCTCTTTAAAGTGTTGGAGGTGTGTTTCCTTTTGAATCCTTGGATATTGGGGGTGATCATGCCCCAATGGAGAGTGCCACTATTAAACCATGAGTCAGGAATATTGGAAGGTTATTTTAACCTCAACCACACTACCCATTTAACTGATTATTGAACCTAAAGATTGGAGTGTGGGTCATATACTCGGGTTCATATTAATTGATCCTTGAACCACAATATTGGAGGGATAGAATTCCAATACTAGGACTCATATGTCAATTGAATCAACTATTGCAAACGGACTCATAGATTCAAAATGTTATCCTCAATAACAATAATGTCAACTTTAAAAAAATATAAAAATTATAATAGTGTGTGCATAAATAATGTTCTTATCCCCTAAGTTAAATATAATTATACCGATCTAATATATATTTCCATAAAATATGTATGCCATTTGCCCCAAATCTAATAATTAGAAAACCTGTCATTCATGTACCTATAAAATGTCTACATATGCATTACATGTGCCCCAAATATTATCTCACTCTATAAATATATGTCCCATATTCTAAACTAAGCTAATAATCTGACCCAATCTGAACCTCTAAAACCTGTAAATTTGTCCCACTTTTTTTGAAAATCCATGTGTGTAGACATAATCTCTATGACAAGGTCACTAATATTCCCCCTCTTTTGAGATGAGGAATGCAGTTTACAATTACTCACCTCAAAAGAAAAAAGCTAACCACATTATGTTATATAGAAAGATGTAAGCAAAGCATGTGCTAACATGTGGATAATATGTCAATATAGTATGAATATATTATCAAAGCATATATGAAACATGTATCATAAGGCATACAAGTGTCATGTCTAGATAAATATAGCAATTAGATAGATAATAGTAATCATCATAGATAAAAATAATTATTACTAAGTTATGTAAGAATATGTATGATATAGATCATGGCATCGCAAACAAATAGAAAGGTGTGTGATATGGATCATGACACCACAAGCTCAGGGGTAGATTTATGGCTACACACACAAAAAAAGCACATGTAATAACACTCAATGACACGCAACATATGCACATATAATGTAAAATATAATGTCACATAATAAATGTTCACACAATGGACAATCTAATGTCACACTGTAAATGCACACACAATGGATAATCAAATGTCACGCAACAAGGCAAGGGCTATACAAATAAAATTTCATAAAAAACTAAAGGGCCCAAAGAGTCATACAATGGAAACCTTATTCAGGTGAAATTCACATGAGAAGGCAAGGGCCTAAATAAAGAGGAATACAATCATACACTCAATCAAGCAATGTCACATACTAATGCAAGAGACGTATATAACATAATCAATTATAAGCCTATAGAAAATAGTAGCAATAAAGAATATAACAAGTCAAACTAGTTTACATCATCAATTTATGTCAATCTCACCTCATAGTAGAGTAGCATATCAATAAAATGTAACACTATAAAGGATGTAAGCAAGAGCAAGGCATGTGCAAGTAATTACCATAACTCAAGATGGTAAATGGAAAGGTCGTAGAAAGATATAACCTATAACAATGTATCATATTGAATGATATGCCCCAACATTGGCCTAGTCTTTAGGTATATGAATATCCCACATTTATAGATCCACGTATAATGTATAACCTGCATGTCATGCATAATCACTCATATATATATCATGAAATGCATGTGTGTGAAATTTTTATGTAATCTAAGAACATGTGATAACTAACATACATCACTGTAATAAATATTAAACAATATCATGTTATGCTTAGGTCTTAACTTTTATTTTTCAAGGAATATGTTCACCCATCTATATAGTAAAGCAAGGCCAAGTATAAGGCTACACAATAGTAAAAAATAAGGGATCTAAACAATCCCTGGCATTTTTCAAAGTATAACGTGTTTTAAGTGTAGTAACACATCAATCGAGAGAAAATGAAGGCAAACAATATGCCCCACATTATGTATGTGAGTCATGGCATATGATCATAGAATATATAGACATGTATGTGGTCATGCAATTGCAATGTTGGCCATAATAGGTAGAGACATGAAATATGTAGGAGTGAGAAAGTAGTATGAGTGAGAAAGTAGTATGCCACATTGAATGTGCACTAGGATTAATTTTGTTGTAAATGATGCATCATCCTAAGATATATGTCAAAGATGTTTGGATCATGATAAAAAATAAAAAGGCAAAGGATAAATGAAAATATCATAGATATAATAAGGCAAAGGGCTAAAATAATGATGAATGCAAGAGCATATGTACACATGAAGAAGCTATGTATAATACATTATGATCAAACAAGCAAACATGAAGAAGCTATGTACAATAGATTATGTCCTAAATGGTAAAGGAGACAATCAATGGGATGCTCAACCATTGGTCTTGTTTCATATGTGTCATATGAAAGGTTTAGAAACAAATTCTAAAATAATTTATCAAGTAATTATATCTTCCAATTTCTTATTCATGTATAAATAACTAAATACATTTCTTAAAGAATTTTATGCATAAATAATATTCATATAAAGTTTTGTCTTTCAATTTACAATTTTCTAAATAATGAATTACAATAAGATACTAGGGTGACATCACCTTGTGCTTGCATAAGTGGAACTTGTTATATTTCAAACCTTTCCAAATAATAATTTACATGTTTATCAAGGCATAACCTCTACATACTAATTATAAACATTATTTCAAGCTTTTTTAAAGCTCACGTCCAATCCAATTTCCATTATAATGTGTGTGGTCCTAGGCACCCCAAGCCATTAAATCCCATCTCTAATAATGGAATATCCATCATCAAGGGTGAAATACAAGGATTAAAAGATATAAATTCATAAAGGAAGGGGGAACGAGGAGGATTCCAATAGTCTAAACACTTCACCAAAATTTTGTAATCCTTTTTCTTCTAGTCAAGCAAAATCCTAATACATAAGCATGAGAACAAGACATTATTTAAAAAGAATAATCAAATAAGTAGGGGGAAACTTGTTATGGCATAAATCTGCACCCTTGGAGAGAGTTCTTTAGGTTCCCTCTAACTAAGCCATAATATGGAAACAACTCCAGGTTGTGGGTAACCTATGATGGCCCTAAACCTCCGAAGAAGGTTGGCTTCCTTATGATGAATCACTTGAAGTAATGTTGTTGTAGGGAAAAGGGTTAGAAAGGGGGAAAGGGTTCCTAAGAAACCTAGAAAGGTGATACACCAAATAAAAATGGGAAACTCCCATAATATTGAACCCGCTCTAGATCTACAAAAGATAATACTAGCTCACACAACCTCAAAATCAAGCTAATTGCATAAATATTTCATAGACTAGGTTTAGGAAGCAATGAATGCAAACAAAGAGGAGTTCAAAGACTCACTGAGAGTTTACATCATTGGCAAAAAGAACACTAATCCAGACCTACAGATAGGTTGAGAACACCCTACAAGAGGTTAGAAAGGAGGGCAATGGACGAGGAAGATTCTTCTTCACTATACCATCATACACAACTCACCAAACACATATCCAAGGCAAGAGATAGGTAAAGAAAGTCTTTTATTGCATTAAGAGGTAGTTCTAACAAATATTTGATAGGGTTTAGCCTTATCAAAATGAGCATATTTTGTAATATCTCAAAGAGTCCCCTAATACTCCCCAAAAATGAGCATCTTATTACAAATGAGAAAGAATGGGTAATATAGAGAAAGCGAGAAGAGAAAAGAGGGAACACATTAACCAAGAAAAATCAATGAGCTACCACCTTTCAATGAATGATCCATCATCTTTTAATCAAATCAAGACTAACCCTTCATCAACAAGCTAACCTTCATTTACTCCAATTAGTCTTCAAGCTCTTCTCATTGGCTAAAAAATGCATTAAAAGACAAGAGTTTGTTTTGTAGATGATGAGTCATGATCCTTTTAAGGAAAAAAATCCTTAAGATCTTAACAACATTAAATGTTCCACTATGCTCTCCAATCCCCAAATCCCTTTACTTTGATATCCTATGCCATCTCCCACATGGTCTGCTTGTGAAGAAAAAATCTTCATATCTTTGATCCTGATAGAACCATCTCCATGTCTGCTTTTAGCGGTTGCAAGTACCTATTTGTCGAAGTTATGACTATATTGGAAGATGAAACACTTCATAATCACATATCTACCCCATTTCAATATCTAAACATGGGTTTGTTATAGATGAAAATGAATCTTATTTATTGGTTTTCCTATAGTTATCCTGCCAATGAAAAGCCTACAAGCCACGTAGCTTTGTTCTTGATTTCTATTAGGTCTAAATAGACCTATTCTACCTTTGAACCCTGAAGAAGTTGAGAACTCATTATTTGCACAGATCTTCTTTAAAGAGCAATGATCACAGTCATGACACAATTTTGTAACCCCAAAAGATGGGTTATGTAAGTTATAAATCTTTGAACTAGAGGTCAAGACTGTGCTTTAATGATGATCGAACTTCATCATAACCATCTTGATTATATGGTTGTGTCTTGTGTTTAATGGTGCTCAATCGAGCTCTAATGGCAACACAACCCTTTGAAACATTGCTCTTGGTTCAACCTAAACCATATTCAACCTCTGTTTGAAGTCCTTGGCTTTCAACTCTTAATAATGGCCATCGATCTTGATCTTAGCCTTCTCAAATTATGCCATCTGCAACTCTTCATTCATTCTCAGGATCCTGTTGTCAAATCTTTAACTCTTTGACCTCATATACATTGTAGATCTCCCTTTGCATGACTCGAATGCATATTATTGATTTACATGACAATTACCACACTCATGACACTTGGTAGCTTCTCATTCATCTTCAAGATTTACTAACTTGTTAACATCTCACTTGCCATCAAGCTACTTTGGTATGATGGATCGCACACTATCGATTAGCTTGGGCCCACTATCTCTATTAGTCGTCACACACTGTTATATCTTTGTACAGGCACCCAAGATATTGTCACTTGTCAACTTCACACTTATGCTAACCTTTTGACTTGATGTTCATCGTTGATCTTCAATATCATGATTAAATGTACACCATAGATCTGTTTGGGCCCACTGACATTGTTGATCGCCCGCTTGCCATTGGATATTGACTTGAGCTCCCATGATCTTGAAATTTGTCAGCTCTATGTTTAACCTTAGAACATTTGAATTTGAATAACTATTTACCATAATTTTAACTTGATGTCCCCATGAACGTCTCATTCTGCAAGTCTGACTCTGAAGCTTTAAATCTTGAGATATCAAGTTCATAAAGACGCCAAATTTGAAGATCATGATCTTGGTACTAAATACATTAATCCTATGTGATCCTTTAGCTCTGGGAGGCTTCATGAGCATACTTATAAAATGCATAATTGAGTTGATATGTTCATTTATGTGTAACATGTGATGATGGTTTGGCTCCTTAAAATCACCAAGTTCATACTTTAAGCTTGCTTAAAGTTTTTCAAATCTTGCAACCAATAATTGATCTGCATGAAGGCTGTTTGTTCCTCCTCCTACTAGATTGTTTCTCAATCAAGAACCTGCTCAGTTTTAAACCACATCCATTCAAGGCTTATTTTGTGGGCCAAATTTGGCCAACATCTTTGGCAACTCAACTGAGAAGCATGCTTGCTATGCATATCAAGTTCATCAAGACACCAAATTTGAAGATCATGATCTTGGTACTAAATACATTAATCCTATGTGATCCTCTAACTTTGGGAGGCTTCATGAGCATACTTATAAAATGCACAATTGAGTTGATATGTTCATTTATGTGTGATTTGTGATGATGGTTTGGCTCCTTAAAATCACCAAGTTCACACTTTAAGCTTGCTTAAATTTTTTCAAAGCTTGCAACCAATAATTGATCTGCATGAAGGCTATTTGTTCCTCCTCCTATTGGATTGTTTCTCAATCAGGACCCTACTCAATTTTAAACCACATCCATTCAAGGCTTATTTTGTGGGCCAAATTTGGCCAACATCTTTGGCAACTCAACTGAGAAGCATGCCTACTATGCATATCAAGTACATCAAGACACTAAATTTGAAGATCATGATCTTGGTACTAAATACATTAATCCTATGTGATCCTTTAGCTCTGGGAGGCTTCATGAGCATACTTATCAAATGCACAATTGAGTTGATATGTTCATTTATGTGTGACGTGTGATGATGGTTTGGCTCCTTAAAATCACCAAGTTCACACTTTAAGCTTGCTTAAAGTTTTTCAAAGCTTGCAACCAATAATTGATCTGCATGAAGGCTATTTGTTCCTCATCCTATTGGATTGTTTCTCAACCAGGACCCTGCTCAGTTTTAAACCACATCCATTCAAAGCTTCTTTTGTGGGCCAAATTTGGCCAACATCTTTGGCAACTCAACTGAGAAGCATGTCTGCTATGCTTGAGAACCCATACGAGTTGCCTGGTCTGATCCATTGGGCATGGAGTCACAAGACTTTGATCTTAGTTGACATGAAATTGATACAAGGCTGTCCATTTTTTGGAACTCTTTTCTTGAAGCAACAAGAACCAAAAAAAACAAAACAAAATAAAGTTCCCAAGGTAGATTGGAAAAAGGAACACACAACAAAAAAGGAAACTAACCTAAACAAAGTAAGGGCAACTAACCTACTAAACAAATGTGCAGATAGGCACTTTGAGAAAAACATGAAATATGCTCTAATATATACAATATTATACATCAATTTACAAGCACCTCCCTCTTGGGTCAAATGGGAAAGTTTGAGTATCATTCACTTGTAACAAACCAAGATGAAAAATACCTTGATTTAGAGGTACCAGAATTGGTGAACCAAGTAGCTTGATGGCCAATCCTTTTGATGTGATCTCTAATGGATGAAATGGAACAAACATGTCTCCAATATATATATACTTATCCAAGTATTCCAATATTGGTTCATGTTGGACTTTAGGAGCACTTATTTGATGTTGCTCATCACCCTTGAGAAAGCCTTGCATGAAGACTTTATTTAGGCTCTTGGGAGCAACTGCACTTGGTGGTTCAAAAATACCATGTTATTCCACCTTATTCTTGTTTTGGAGGAAGGACACGTCTCTTAGCCTCTTCAAACTCTTTGGTTATGGCATTGAATTGCTGTCATAACTCTTCAAGATCTTCATTAGTATGCTTCTCGAACTATATTATTTGAGCACTTGAGATGTCTCTTTCATCAACCTCACTCAAGATTTCATCTTGTTCTTCAACCAAAAATGAGGGTTTTTTTTACCATCCAAGGTCTAAAATATCACACTTGTCTTGCTTAAGCTTTGATCTACTTTTCTCTTGCTCCAACATATCAGGGTTATCCTCAACTGACACCTCATCTTGAAGTGGACCAACCTCAAGCACCTAATTATGATCCTCTTCTTCATCTATGTAGAATGAATCTTCAATAGTCCATTCAAAGTCTACTCTATTTTCAACTTGAGGATTGTCCTCATTAGGATCCAATTCATTAGTGTCAAAGCCATGCTAAGAAGGTTGGTTCAAATCTGATTCTTCCCCTTATGAATGAAGTGGGTTACCTATTATGATTTCCTCGTTATAGACACTTGAATTTTCCTCTTTAGGTTCACTTATGATTGCAAACTCCTCCTCTATCCTTCGTAAAATAGGCTCTTTATCCAAGAGGGAGATGGTGGGAGGGTGAAGAAGTTCACCTTGCTTACAGATTAGGAGAGTGTCCTTCCAGATAGAGACTTTGAATGGTTCCTTTGGTGGCTCTTGAACTGATGTTTAGACCTCCAAAACCAACATCTCCTCCTTCTTCTTTATGCCCTTATGAACTAACACTTTTTCTTCCTTTTGAAGGGTTATAGGAGAGGGTGGCCTCACAAGTGAGGCCATGACATAGCCAGGGTCAAATGTGTTAGAGAAGATCCATGATGGAATGGCTTCATGCTCTTGAGTGGGAATAGGCATAGGGATAGGAGAGGGAAAATTGATTGGCTCGGGTTTGACATACTCTTTCTCCCACTGCTCAAACACTTGTTTAATGGATAATACACACCTTTTCAATTATTACTTCTCATCCTGTGGATAATTAGCTTCCTCAATTAGTTCCCACGTGTTTTAAAACTCTTGCAATAATATCCTTATCCCCTCCATGGCATGAATGGGGGATTCTTGTCCAAGCTTAACCCCCTCATTGATTTTCATGATTGTTCTGCCATGGTCCAATATTGCCTCTCTAAATTTTGGTAAGGATGGACTTTGACAAGGTTGACTAGGGGCCTGATTAGGAACTCTTGAAGGTTGAGATTGAGGCTCTTACAGGGGAGAGGACACATAAGACTGATCCAAATGAGCCTACTACTCTTCATAAGATATCAACACACTGTCTGCATTTTGGATCATGCTTCTCATCATTACTATGTCCTCATTCTTACAAGATGACCATTGTTCAGACTCACAAACTGATAATATGTTCTTGAACAACTGAAGAACACTCCTTGCCTCTTGTAAAACATGGATAGGGATGACATAAGAAAAGTCCAAACCCCTACCAATCTCCCTTACCAACTTAATATAAATTGATAATGCTTGCTTGACTCCTGAGAAGGATGTAATAGAATAAGCCTCATCTTAATAAGGGGAAATAGAAGAATAATTTGAATGCAAAGGAGACTGACCTTGGTTATATGCAGGGGTGAGAGGAAGGCAAAGGCCATGATGGGATTGATAGGTTGCTTGAAGGCTACTTAAGGGGAACACATAAACATTATTTGCTTGATAAGTGTGATGTTGAGGTAGATAATAAGCATATTGATCAAAAGATGACTGATTATACATACCAGATTATGATTATTAGGAACTTAGTTGGGCTACTTAAACTAGTTGATAGATACTCAGAGTCACCATTGATGTTTACACACATGCCTCCAAAGGCTTATTGGATGGAGAGAACACCAAAACTCTTCGCCAGTGAACGATGTAATAGGTCCCACCGAGTATGCCATAAATTGTTATGGCATTAATTTACATCATTGGAGAGAATTCTTTAGGCTCCCTTCAACTAAACCATAATATGGGAACAACCCCAGGCTGTGGGTAACCTATGATGGGATGAAACCTCCGGAGAAGTCTGACTTCTTTCTGATGAATCACCTAAACTAATGTTGTTTTATGGAAAAGGGTTAGAAAGGGGGAAAGGGTTCCTAAGAAATCTAACAAGGTGATACACCAAATAAAAATGGAAAACTCCCATAAGCTTGAACCCACACTAGATCTGCAGAAGACAATGCTAGCTCACACAACCTCGAAATCAATCTAATTGCATAAGTATTTCATAGATACTGTTGATCGCTCGTTTACTGCTAGATCTTGACTTGAGCTCTTGTGATCTTGACACCTATCAGCTCTACGTTTAACCTTAGAACATTTAAATTTAAAATGTCTATTTGCTACAACTTTAACTTGACATCCCTATGAATGTCTCATTCTACAAGTCTGACTCTGAAGCTTTATATCTTGAGATAACAAGCTCATCAAGACACCAAATTTGTAGAGCATGATCTTGGTACTAAATACATTGATCCCGTGTGATCCTTTAGCTTTAGGAGGTTTCCTAAGGATACTTATAAAATACATAATCGAGCTAATCTGTTCATTTATGTGTGATGTGTGATGATGGTCTGGCTCCTTAAAATCACCAAGTTCACACTTTAAGCTTGCAACTGAAAAGTGATCTACATGAAGGTTATTTACTCCTCCTATTAGATTGCTTCTCAACTAGGACCCTGCTCAGGTTTAAACCACATCTAGTCAAGGCTTCTTATGTGGTCCAAATTTGGCCAACAAAACCTTCAAGCTCAAAGGATAAGTATGTGTGTACATCAAATAACCACTCAATAGAAAGAACAAACATTTCCATACAACCAAAATATGATGGATTTTTAGTTCCACATCTTATAGGAAAAAGCACCAAGTTTTGGTGATAAGGGTGGGGAAGTAATGGTTACAACTTGTTGCATAATAAACACTATTCCACACTTATTTGAGAGAGGGGAGGATGGTCTTGAGACTCACTCATCAAGTTTCCATTCCCACCCCTAGGTATTTGTCAAAATAAACAAACATAAACCATAAGTCCAAGTCTAAAAACTCCCATGAACATATGGGCATACTAACCCAAATTGCATAGATTGATAATGTTATTTTAAGTTATAATTAAAAACAAAATAGCATGTTATCATGGGTGGAAAATCCCTTAAAACACCCTAAAAGGGTTCCAATAAAAGAGTAACCTTAAGACCAAAAAAAAAAAAAAAAGGTAAACAGATTACAAGCCCTTGGGTCTTTGAAATCCCTCAAAACTTAACTTTTAAAATAAGAAGAGCAGTACACAATCAAAATGGAATGAACACATGGTAAGGATGAGTAAAAGTTATGTCCTACCTTAGATCTTCTACTTGAAGATGATCATATTCCCCTCCCAAAGATCCTTTCTCTTCCTAGCTGAAACCCATCAATTCTCCAAACCAATTCTTATTAGGCTAAATCTCTCCATGGAAAATTTCCAAAAGGAGAAGTCCACACAAGGTTTGATTTTCATTATTTATAAGAAAATCTCTCAAAATATATTATAATAGGAAGGTGACACTTGTCCCCTTTCTTCCTCAAACAAATTCATTTAATTCTACTTACATCTCGCATGGACAACATGGTCCTCTTACACCTCATTTAATCCTTCCCTATCAAAGGCATTAAAAAGGTACTTGGATTCTTCTAAAGTCTTCAAATATATCACCTATCCAACTTAAATTTTAAAAACTTAAATTTTATAGTTAGGAAGTCCTAATTTGAACCCTACACCACCATAAATGAGGATTTATCCTTCCATCCAAGATTTGCAAGTTTGGGGACATTAATGGACTCACCCACACTCCCACTTGGGCTTTTATAAACTCCTAGATCATCCATGGGTAAGGGGAAAGATGTTGGAAAGGGGGTGTGAAGGTAAAAAATTGAAAATTTTCAAAATTGTTTCACAAATCACAATTTAAATTTTATAGATAGGAAGTCTTAACTTACACCCTATACCACCATAACTGAGGATCTATCCTTCAATCCAAGATTGACAAGTTTAGGGACATTAATGGAGTCACCCACACTCCCTTAAACTTTTAGAAAATCCTAGAACATCCATGGGTAAGGGCAAAGATGTTGGAAAGGGTGTGTGAAGGTAAAAAATTAAACAATTTAAAAAGGGTTTAATAAATCACAACAATGTAAAAAATATTATGTAACCTATAATACATCCAAAAAATTAATATGGTAATTGTAAATACATGATTAGTTTAGTTTGTGTTGCCTTACTTTACCGTACACGTCACGTACGCACTCGATACAAACATCAAAATATTTGATCTTTGATATAGGCAAAACAATTAAATGACATGGCAACACAAACAAGTAATACAATATATGAAATGTGGGTAATGCATCTAATCATTATCTCAAACACATGATTCCACTACGTGGAATAATAAATTATGATATTAATAATAATATAATGCTCATACTCAATACCATATCACATGATGCAACTGTACTATCTCAACTAGAGAAAAACACAATGTCCAAACAATTTAAGTATGCTAGCTCAACTAGTCAAACATCAAAACACATAATCATAATTATCCATGAGCTTAAGAAAGGTACATTAATGACACTCCATACCTCAAATCCAATAAATGCTAAGTTCAACACATAATAGAAGAGTAATGCATATGAGAACATAAAAGCAATGTAAAGATTGGGTTTTGTGTGTGTATGCACGAGCGTACACACACATACACCCCCACATCCACACACACAACTCATGCAAAATGTGCAAGCAACTCCAAAGCAAAATAAAAAGGTCTCATGCATCAAATTGGAACCTGACACTTCCTTAAATAATATATAAAGGTAAAGAGAAAAATAATCCCGTTATGGAGTTCACTAGGAGGTCTCGTGCCCTAGATTGCTATCTTGCTTCGTCTGGACCAAAGAAAAGTTATCTTTACATTTTACCTTTAAGAGCTAAATTTTATATAATTTTAATAGATATAAAAATTAAATTTGATTATGCCAAAAAATGTAACTATAACAATAGAGAGGGATTGGGAGTAAAAAGTGTAATAAAGTGAAAAGTCAATAAAAATGAAGGACCTTACATTTGATGCATATTTGACTATCAAAGAACAAATTTTCTTCTTACTTGGAGAAGGAAATTGAAAAATTTGGACATCTTGGGTATAAATAGAGTTTGGAGCTTGATTTTCTATTACAGAAAGATTTATTTCAAGCCCAATGCAATGGTGCATGTAGATTAAGGCCATCTATCACTATTTAGAGGGGAATTGCGAAGGTGGTGATTGAATTGTTATGTGGAACCCTTCAATAAGAAAATCTATGTTATAAATCCAATAAAGAAACCTCAAAATTGACACATCTCAATGTTTTTCAAATAAATATATTTTAAGACATCTCTATTAATATAACTCCAATAAATTAAATTGTGGAATAAAAATAGATGGATCATAAAAAAAAAGGGAAGTAAAGAAAAGGATATGCCTTGTTAAGGTCCATGATGTTAGGGGCCTTGCTTAAGTCTATAAGGTAGCTTACTGCATACAAGAATTAAGACTTTTACAATCCATAAAATTAGAAGAAGTTTTTTGGAAAAATTAACATTGGTTATATTTATCTAGCAACAAATCACAACGTGCAATCCATCATCAAGGTGTAGGACATACATCCTACATCAATAAATTTTATGTTGTGATATTGGTGATTTATTACATGCTGTGACTCGAATGTTCTAAATCTTAATAATGAATTACATGGTGTGATTTGAAATGTTAATAGATAAATACAATCCTATATATATATATAAATCGATTATATTTTTAACGAAACAATGTTAAGACCTCGGTTCAAAATCGAATACCCAGACATCTAAACCTTAAAAAATATTGATCTTAAATACACACTAACAAAACACCGAGAGCCCAATATCTAAGTTCACCTTTATACTTAAATTAATGAATATATATAACGACATTGTTTTTTCCAAAAAAAAATCTTCCTCAAATCATTTGAGAGAAATTTAACCTCACAAAAACACATAAATGGTATTACAAAACATCGAGGATACCTTGGGGCATCTATATTTTATTTTGAGCACCCAAAGGTGCTTTTAATAAACCAAACCGAGGAAAACGAAACCCTTTATAAAAGCCTAACCCTGAGAGAAATCTAGAGCAAAACCCTTCCATCCCACTTTTATGACATTTAGAAATACCGCGATCGATTCACAGAGAAGAAAGTAAAGACCAAAATGGGTGGGAAGTGCCCTCACAGGAGAGTGAAGAAGAGAAGACTCGATAACAAATCTGCACGCCGTGCTAAATTTCTCGTTAAAGATATCCTTTATTAAAACTCTTTAACCCTTATGCTATTTAGATAAAATCATACGATGCTTAATTATTATTTGTTATCTTAACAACGCCATTACGCGATGATGCCATTTACGAGCAGTTGCAGGTCGAAAATAAGCCCCTTCCGATCGATGATGATCTTCCTGGAATGGGCCAATTTTATTGCTTACATTGCGAGTACGATTTAAAACTTATTTGCTGTTTTTATTGCAATGAAGTGCATGGTTAGGATTTAGGGTTTCACTCAGACGATTTTTTGTGATAATTGCTGATTTTGTTGCATTGGGCAGCCGGTACTTCGCCAATGTTTCTGTCAGAGATGAACATTTCAAGACAAAGCGCCACAGGAAAAGGTATGAACGTGTGTACCACTGTTTTTTTTGATGAAAAAGTATCAAAGAAGAATTATTAAAAAGCCGATATTTAAATGCATGCTTTCAATAAAAAACAAAACAAAACTGAGATTTAAGGAAAGTCCGATATGTTAAGAGTTACTTTGATGGAAAAGGGTAAAAATTAAATGCTTACGGTTTGATATTTTGGCTAAATTCAAGAAAGTTCCAGTATATGTCAGTTGTGCTAGACACATGTAGGTTAATGAGAACGGAACAGAAACAAATCAACCATATTATGACCACACATTGATAAACATAGGTCAATGGGACTCGATGGTTTAGGAAGAAAACAAGCCACGCTCTGAACCACCAAGGAATCAGTAGCTCAATTGTTAGAGCACCCCAGCATGCTGAGCATAGTCATGGAAGGTTCTAGGTTCAAGCCCTAGCTGGTCCACAGAAAACAACATATGGTACAACAATTAGAAATGGCTGGTCTATGGAAAATAACAGATGTTACAACAATTAGAAATGGCTGGTCCATGGAAAATAACAGATGGTACAACAATTAGGAATAACTTGATGGAGCCAGAAATAAGCTCCACAAAAAGGCTACAAGCAAAAGCTAAACTAAAAGCATCATGGTAGAAGAGTTGAATTCAAAACAATAATGTCATGTATTACAAACATTACAAATAACTGTGAGAAAGGAAGACCCATCAAAACGATAAAGGCCATAACTGGAAGTGAAGGCTACACTAATATTCACATCCCTTACTAATGCTACACTAGTCTTCATGTCCCTTACCGTCAATCACTGTGAAAGATCCAATATAGAATCTGGCAAGGACCAAGTGGACTTTAGTGGGTGATGCCGCGGTGCAAAGAATATCTCTTGGAAATTCTCCTAACATCCAAGTCTGAAAATCTTTAGTAATAGAAAGGAAGCGGGTGATTCACATCCAACCAGACCTTCTAAAATGCTGATGAGAAGGGATTACTGACTCTCCAGGTGGGGAACATGAGATCTATGACATCAGGAATGATAAAAGGAGATTGAAGGTTCCTTGTTAACTGTATGTGGAGGAGGATGTGGTCTCACAAAGAAAAGAAAGAATAAATTGGGCCCCCATGAGGATCACCCTAAATTTTTTTAAAATATAAAAATTTAGTGCATAGAACGTGACAGAGAATTATTCAGTCATATCTCCTTTCGGCAATCCCAAAAAAATATAAAAAAATTGGGAGAAGGTTTTGGGCAAATTTGGGAGAAGGTTTTGGGCCATTTCATTCATGCTACATATTTCATTTGCCATCCGGCCTCAAGAAAGAAACTTTGGAAAAGGGGGTTGGGCAACATTTCAATATCCCGAGCAATTCATTTTAAATCTGACGAGGCATCGAGAAATGGGGCTATTGTTTTTGTTGTATATTCTTTTATATTGCACGGATCTCTACATGTCATCTCTAGATGTTGTCTTTGTACATATTTTGTACTCTTTATATATACATAATACAAATGAGTGTGTACCATATACACTTGGGGCAATATCTTTGTGTGCATTCACTTGCTTTCAAAGTTTCAAGCACTTATTTGTAATTGCATATCAATGTTGCAATTACGTCCAGATCAAAATCATATTTAAAATTCAAAACATGTATATACATATCCTTACAATGCACAAAGGAGGGCATGCCAATATGGAGATGCAATCAGTACCATCTGCTTTAGTATAGACATCTGGTTATTACACTAATATTGCAAATGAATTGCAGCAATCAGATCAATATTAATACTAATTTGTTGATTCTGTGTACACAAACACATAAATCCCTGAATTATGCAAAGAGAAATTAAAGAAAATGAAATGCTGGTAAAGAACTGTACAACAAGAATGATAGCAATATGTAGATTCTGAATTCTCCAATATGTTACGAGCTAAAACAAAAATACATGATAATGAGAAAGTCAAAGCAAATTGCACAGTGTCCCCAAAAAACGGCTGAAGAAAATTTGCAGTGTCTCCCACAGTTAAATGCAGTTCTTCCAAGCAAAGATAAACCTTCACACACTGCTCACAAGCAAAAGTTTACTGGCGCATTTGATAACCAAACCTGTAAAGAATATTTGAAAACCGAACCCGTAAAGAATATTCGAAAACCAAAAGTCAAGCAATAGTGAAAGAGTTATTTATCAAATTATTTCTTACTGTCGTAAAAATGAGGATTTAGGCACTTTTTGGTTTTTTTCTTGGGGGAGAGGTTAAGTTTAGACCCTCTAGGTAGCTGCTTTTTTCAGATTTGTTATTATTAATTTTCCATTTTTGGAGGTCATGGTTTCCATCTGCTATGGAGATGTTACCCACACTAAAGAGTTCAGCTGGGTACTCTTGAGTTGAGTCCTTGTATGTCTCCATTTTGGGGTCCTCTTGTCCACCTATTATGTATGTTGTGTACCTAAGCAACTTTGGGGTTCGCATAGATCACATAATGACACGTGTTATTCATTTACACGGGCTCTTGCCTAAGACCCAAATGTTCTTAACCGTCTATAACCTAGATAGGCAAGCCTCCAGTTCGCTAAATGGAGTGCCAATGAATAGTTACTTAAGCATACTCATTGTAAGGATAATTTAATCTATAATCCATAAAGCAAGAGTATCAAATTATCAAACTAGCCAATACACTTCTTAGCTTGAATGTATCATGATGCATATCCATATGCATATTTGTACACATCATCATCAAGCTGGTAAAGGTTATGATTGAGATTGATGAACAGACTTAAAGTTCCATTAATCTCATGAAAGGGAATCACACTATATTCTTACTTGTAATGCATAGGTATAAATTGTGTATATTCTGTTTTCTGAAAAATATTTTGATGAGTTCACTTATGTTCTACTACTATCATTAAAGTGAATTTTGATCCATCGTCGCTACTAATGCATGGTATAGATAGGAGTCATTGTATCTTATGTTTTTGACATGTACTTCCATGAGGTTCACTTAAAATTGTCGTAATAATATCACCCTGCAATGTATACATCTTGACAAACTTGGACTCAAAACCTGCATCATTTTTAACTTCCTGAATTACACAGCAAACTTGCAACAAATTTTATCCCTATGTAATTGCCGAAAATATACTATACCAGTGTCCTACTTTGAATAAACAATTTCAATTATACCAAAAGCCATAGCAAAATTGTGGGCATGGAGTTCATAGTATTTGTGTGCAAAAGCACAAATGTATGTCTTGTAAGATAATCATAAGGAAACAATAATTTATAGGGTTTGTGAACACCGTAGAAATAGCATACTAAGTTAAAGAAGCCTCTTCAAAGATAATACATGACTCTTGAAATCCTATTTGAAGTATGATATTATTGTGACAATAATGATAGGAAGTGGAGAGAGCTTTACTATCAAGGCAAAGAAAGTTGTATAATAATGATTAATAGGTTACAAAACCTCTCAAAACATAACTCCCAAATGAATAGAAAATAGACCGATAAACTAATGCAGGAAAAACAATGCTTATAGATTATAAAGCTATAACAAAAGAAAAATGGCACACACACGACACCATATTTTCACATGGAAAAACCCTTTTGGGAAAAAACCCAACACAATAACCTTCTTCCTTGTTACATTAACTCAATCATTTACAATACAATAATGTACTTTTTGATTTACTCTAATGCATGTGCGAGTTTTTGTAGGCACATCAATAGGAAAGTGAAACCTCCAAGTGGTATTACAATACAATGGGTACTAAAACCATGATCTTATAAACCATGGGTCATGAACCATGGGCCAAAATCACCTATACTGACCCAAAAAACCATATATGGGATCCTCAAATTTTTTCTGGGAGTTGTTGCCCGCCCCCCCACAAATCCCCCAACCGGGGTGATGCCCCAAATCCCACTTGCCGTGTTGGGCTATAAAGTACCCAAGGGGTGTAAATCATGCAAAGTATACAACAAATATTCAACATTCTCCCACTTGTTGAGCACTTTGCAGAGGGATTCAGAGCGACATACTTTTAGTAACTAAGGGCAGCCATGCGCACCAAGAAGACTTCCCTATACTCGGAACCTTCATCAATGAATCAACAACATTCTCTAAAGTATCAACCTTTTCCAACAACACTTGTCATCAACCATGTCTCTAACAAAATGGTTCTATGCATCAATATATTTCGATCGAGCTGATAAGCAAGTTTTCTTGTCAAACAAATTGCCCTTTGACTATCACAGTCTATCCTCGTTGCTTTTTGTATGAAACTAATATTCAAACACAATGTTTGTAACCATACAACTTCCTTACTTGCATGAGTGGCTGCCATGTACTTAGTTTTTGTAGTTGATAATGCAACTATTGGCTGCCTCTTGCTCATCTAGTTGAGCGCTCCACCAAACAGGTTAAATAACCACTTGTATATTATTGATAGTTGAGGTCTCAAGCCCAGTTAGCATCAACAAAGCCTTGCGCATTTATTGTTTTATTTTTCTTAGGTGTTTTGTGGTAGTAGGATTTCATAATTTGAAGTGCCATGTAGATATTTGAAGATCATGTTCAATGTAGTCCAATGTAACTTCCTTGGGTTGGACACATATCTGCACACAACTCCAACTATATGGGCAATGTCTTTTCTACTGCATATGATATCACACATTAGACTTCGAATAGCACTTGCATGACGAACCTGAGGCTTTTCCTCAATCTCGTGTCTTGGGACACTGTTCAATAGATAACTTTTGAGCAATAGGAAAGGGTGTACTTATAGGTTTTCATTCTTGCATTTTAAACCTTTGCAATATCATCTAAACATACTTCCTCTAATTCAACGATCCTTTTTAATTTCCATGCCGAAAATGAATTTTTGTAGCACCTAGATTTCAAATCAAACTGAGATGACAATTGAGATTTAACTTGCTTGATCATTTCTTGTTTTTTTACCAATTAACAACATATAATCTTCATACAAAACTACAATAACAAAGTTATCACCCACCTATTTGAAATACACACAATGATAAGCTTTGCTTCATACAAACCCAAGTCCCAACACAAAACTGTCAAACTTTTGATTCCATATCCCTAGTGATTGCTTGAAGCCATAAAGTGATTTCTTCAACTTGCACACCAACACCTCCTTTTCTTTAACCTTAACTTTTTGGTTACACCATGTAGATCTATTCCTAAAGCTCACTATCCAAAAATGTTGTCTTCATATCCATTTGTTCTACTTCAAGATCGAAAGCAACGACAAGACCTAAAAGAAATCTAATAGAAGTTAATTTAGTAATAGGAGAAAAAATCTCACCAAAATCAACTCTCACCATCTGGGAAATTCACTTTGCTACTAGGTGAGCATTTTTCCTTATGCATTTCTCTATTGCACTTTTTCTTGAACACCCATTTGCAGCCAACAGGGTTTCTACTAGCAGGTAAATTGATCACATCCCTTATCATATTTTTATATAAAGACTCCATTTCTTCATCCATGGCCTTTTTCTAAAATTTATTTTCCTTTGATTCAAGGGCCTCCCTTACAGTCGTAGGATCTTCATCATTAATGGATAACATTGATAAAATATGTGTAGAATGGAAATCAGGTGGACTATACCTTTTTAGTTCGCTTTGATCTTCTCAAGATTGGAGTTTGAGATCCTTCCTCTTTTGGCTCACCATCCTTTGCTTCATTTGAATCTTTCTCAGGAAACTCCCTTTCTAGTTGATCTTCTTCAGTATTTAGATAGATTCTTCCTCTTCTAATTCAATATGTGCCTTTTTTTGTTCTTTCTTTGGTTGTCCTCCTTAGTTGGAACCCCTTTAACTTCTCTGGAGGTTACATTATGATTGTAAATAGTCTTCTTTGTTTCTAGATTGTAAAGTTTATATTCTTTTACACCAATAAAGATACACTTAGCTGATTTATAGTCTAGCTTAGTTTTTTTCTTTCAAAATATACATATAAACATCACAACCAAAAACCCTAAGATGTCAGAGAGTTTCTAACCGGTGCATACTTCATGTGGAGTTTTATCGATCAGGGCTGATGTGGGCAATTTATTTATTAGGTAACAAGTAGTCGTGACTTCTTTTGCTAAGAATATCCATTCAAGCTTGCGTCGTGAGCATACTTTTCATCTTATCCATTAGTCCTATTCATTCTTTTTGCAACTCCATTTTGCCGTGGTGTATATGGAGTCGTCTTTTGCCTGTCCGTTTTACACTGCTTATAGAATTGCTCAAATGCCTCTGAGTACTCTTCACTATTATCACTTGTCAAAACCTTTCTTTTCCATGTGGTTTTCAACAAGAACCCTAAACTCCTTGAACTTATTGAAAACCCCAAATTTATTCTTGATACAGTCTACATGGTTTTTATTGAGTAATTATCTATAAAAGAAACATAATACAATGATTTTCCAAGTCGAAACCTTTACAACTCCAAATACATCTCTATGTATTACCTTAAAATTCTATATGCTCTTGTAGCACTTTTAGGAAAGTTTACTCGATTTAGTGTACCATATATACAATGTTCACAGAAATCAAAATCTAAAGGAAAACACAAATTGCTTTAAACATACTTTTATTTTTTAATGCTCAAAGGCCTTTCTTTCCAATATGTCCATCCTTTGATGCCAAAGCATTGTCTTTTCTATAGGTAGCACAGAGGTTTGATCTGATTCATTTTTCACCTCATGAACACCAAAGCTATTGCACCCATCACTTATAGTGCTAGCCTCAAGCTTGAACAACATACCAATGCGAACTTCCCTTACCAATACCAAGGTTACATGGACCATCTTGCAACTAACCATATTAAATACCACTTGCACACCCACATCATTCTTGTTGCTTACAAAAATTAGATTCCTAGCCAAACATGGAATGTGCAGAACATTAGGGAGGGTTTTAATTCTTTCGTCTTTGAATATCAACTTGAGTCTTCCTCAACCTATGATCTTATATGTTGAGTTGTCTCCTAAGAAGACATCACATCCATTGATAATTTCATATTCATAGGAACCATTCCCCATGGGGAGTCTTGAAATGAGGCATCCGAGTCAATCAGTCATGTATCATGGCATGCATGTGCACTTGAAGTTGACAAGAAGATAATCCCTTGAGTCTTCATTAGAGGTCTTCGTTTTTGCAGAAGGGGCATTGTCAGATGAGTTGGCCTTTTCCTTTTTAGATCTGCAATCCTTCGTAAAATGCCTAGTTTTACCACATTTCCAGCATTTCCTCTAAGCTTTTCTATGAGTCTTAGATTTACCTTCAGACTTTAATTGTTTGTTCCCTAATTTCCTTTTATTTCTCTTTTGTAAGCAGCCTTTCACAAGTAAAACATTCTTTGTTTGATAATCCTCCATGGGTTTTCTTCTCATTTCATCTGAAAATAGAGCTGAAACTACATCCTCAAGCTTTAATGTAGTTGCAATACTACTAATGGCCATAACAAGGTTATCTTGTGAATCAGACTACTAATGGCCATAACAATGTTATCTAATGAATCGGGTAAAAAACATTATGGAGTAATACACTTTTTTTTTTCTTCCATTTTAATCTCGACTGAAAGTAATTGATTTACCATAGTGTTAAACGCATTTAGATGCTTTGTCATGGAGCTGCCGTCATTCATCCTTTAAGGGAAAACAACTTCTTTTGAAGAAAAAACTTGTTCATAAGAGACTTTGTCTGATACAAAGTCTCTAACTTATCCCAAAGAAACTTAGCGTTTTTTTCTTTAGACATTTGACAACACTGAATCTGAAAGACACAGTCTGATTGAATTCTTTGCCTTCCAATCTATCTTCTCCCAATCTTTTGCCTTCATACCTGCAAGTACACTTCCTAACACAACAAACCAGTAATCTCTTTCCACATGAAGATCTTCCATCTTGAGCTTCCATAACTTAAAATGTTGTCCACTAAATTTTTGATCTCTATCCTTGTGCTTCTTGTCATTTTCCTTCACACAACAATTCTCACGCGCACAACTCCCACTCAAGAAAAAGTTTATCACATGACCAAGATGCCCTAGCTCCTTAGACGAAGCCAGACTTGACTTTGATACCAATTTAAGAGAAAATGGACCGATAAACTAATGTGGGAAAAGCAATGCTTACAAAATCTAAAGCTATTATAGAAAGAAAAATGGCACACACACACGATACTATATTTTCCCCTGGGAAAACCCTTTCGAGAAAAAATCCAGCACAATAACCTTATTTATTGCATTTACTCAACCGTTTCTAATACAATGATGTACTTCAAATTTCTATTTTACTCTGATGCATGTGCGAGTATTTTTAGGCACATCAATAGGAAACCGTCCAAAGAGTATTACAATATAATGGGTGCCAAAACCACAGGCTTATAAACCAAGGGCAACAACCACCCATAACAACACCAAAAACATACATCACGCAAAGTATGTGACAAATATCCAGCAGTTTCAACCATCACCTTCATATAACTCTATCTAATATTACACATCATGTAATGATGAATGGTCATGGTTTGTAAGGAAGTGAGCCTTTCTCAAGTTGATTGGAATGTCTTACAACTCGATTGCATCTAATGTGCTAAAAATAGATGTCAACTAACAATTTTAAACGTAAATAAGTTTATAAAATAGTGTCCGTGGGTGCCTGCAGCCACTGAATTTGAAAGGGATTCATAGCCCCAAACCTGGTTAAATTGATTTATTTGTGCAAATATGGCAAAGCTGCTCTAAGGCAACAACTTGAAGTTTGTTTTGGAAGTTACCGAGCCATTTTACCTTGGTAGTTAGCTATCACCAGCCTGGTATCTACCATTACAGCGTCTAGGGATGTTTTTAGAGGTTTCTCACCATCCAGGCTGGCTTGCATGCTTGCCAAATTTTGCTGGAATGGAGTATTGCAGGCACATGCAACTCAGGACCAGATAGGTTTTGAACTTGAATTGAAGCCCAGCTATAAGCATTCTGTAGCAGAAGTAAATCGATATACATTTAAACGGCGGCACTACTGAGTGAGCTGTTTGAGCTGCTTCTTGGCTTTTAACCTGTATCTTGTCTAAAGTGTCATTATAACGTACTCAGTATGTTTCTGAGATTGAGAGGATCTGAAAAGGATCAGATGAATGCAAGCTATGAGTCAAGCTGAAAGTGTTGTCACAGACTTGGCTTACTGTGAGCTCCCTTGACTGCTACATCTTCGCCTGTCTTCTGTATGAAAATATTGGTATGGATTCAAAGAAATATGTGATATGTTCAAGCTCAAGTTTCAACTACTTATGTTGGATAAGGGCATTTAAAAGATAACTGAATAAAAACAAGGGACATATATAAAAAGCGATTTATGGCACTGCAAAGGGGACTGGTGGATCCAATGAAGGGAGAAATTTCTGGGATTGAACAAGGCAACTGCAACAACAGTGACTTTTCAGACAGTGTTGCACCAATTTTGATTGTGATGCTTTAGGTAATTCTTTTTTTTTATGTTATACTGATGAAGAACATCAAAATATTGTTTTATTGCGAATGTATTTTTTGTTTTGATCTGAGTATTCTAGCACAAATGATTTGTTCTTAATCTTTATTTTGATGTTTTGGCAAAGGGCAAGAATTTTATATCCTGAATTTTAGATGGATGCTTCTGTTCGAACGGGAGCTGCCTTGTTTTTTTTACCAGGTTTTCTCATTCATTGGATTCTTCTTTCATGTAGGTTAAAGCAAATGCAAGGGCCTGCTCCTCATACACAGTTAGATGCAGAGCTTGCTGCTGGTATGGGTATGCCTGACAATGGACCAAAGTTGCAGGATAGTGTTTTTCCTATGTCATTTTAACAGAAGGTAAGCATCTAAATACGAGGCAGGACTTGATCAAATATTGTGGAAATCCCATATGGAAAGAAGGGTTTAATTTTAATTTTTTTTAAAAAGGGATTCAATCTTCACTTTTTGTATGGTTGATTGAAGCACCTTGAATGGATGTAATTTAGAACAAATAATTTAGAAATTGTGTGATGAGAAAAATGGAGTTTTATATATAGTATAGTGCTTATTTCTTTGCTTTCATTACCTGAGAAATTGGGTTTCGAATAACCAGATATAGATAAAATCTCAAATAGAACATCAGAAACACAATTAGTCTCTGCATTCTGTTCTTCCTTTTTGAGTATTTCCACAGCTTTGTGTTTTTGCTTTCCTCTCTCTTCTGTGAGGGCTATTGGCTTCTCCTTGTTCTTCCTATTCCACACCATTGGACCTATTTGACATGTGGTAAATGGCGGAAGGCTGCCCCCACATTTTTCCTGGACTTGCAACAGTAAATGCAACTATAGGAAATACGTGCATTCAAGAATATTCACTTTTTGTAGCATATCAGAATTATAATGTACTTGTAATATATATGCGTCTATAGGCATCGTGCATTCAGGAATATCCACTTTTTGTAGCATATCAGAATTAGAAGATATCCAATATCATATTATGATGTGTAGAGGATTTTATTGTTGTAATAAAATCCACACTCTGGACTGTAAAGGGGTTGGTAGCTTAGTGCTACTGGTAGGGCACCTCACCATGCTAATGGGAGGTTTGTTGGTCCTCGCTGGTCCATGGTAATTTTGTAGCATATCAGAATTATAATGTACTTATAATATATATGTGTCTATAGGCATCGTGCATTCAAGAATATCCACTTTTTGTAGCATATCAGAATTAGAAGATATCCAATATCATATTATGATGTGTAGAGGATTTTATTGTTGTAATAAAATCCACACTCTGGACTGTAAAGGGGTTGGTAGCTTAGTTGTACTGGTAGGGCACCTCACCATGCTAATGGGAGGTTTGTTGGTCATCACTGGTCCATGGAAATTAAATGGTATCAGAGCCAGACTAGGAGCCCCAACCAAAAAAGTGCAGTTTGAGGGCAGATGTTGAAAGAACATTCCACACTCTGGACTGCAAAGGGACTGGTAGCTCAGTGGTAGAGCCCCCCAGCATGCTAATGGGAGGTCCCAGATTTGAGTTGTAACTGATCCATGGAAAATACACTTATAACATAGTAAATGGGAAGAACATTCAGTGGAAGTGATGACTGGTTTGTTTTTATGACATGTCACTGAAAGCTGGTAAACATATTAGAATTAATATCCATGATGTAGGGGTATTGGAGTGGGTCATGGGGATGGGAGTTGAATTGAAAGCATAGTTACTATGTTCGGAACGTTCGGGAAGTTCGGAAGGGGAAAAAAAAGTTCGGAAGTTCGGAATTTTGAAAAAAGTTCGGTTCAGTAAGTTCGGTAGTTCGGTTAGGAAACTTTTACAAATCATAAAAAAATAAATATATCATACATGTTTGTAAAACATAAACACAAATAAGTTGATCAATGATAACACATGATAAGAAAATCCAATAGTGTTAAACTTCAATGTTCATTATTCAACATCATACATATAAAATATAACAACGAGGATTGTGAAACATCCTTTGTTTAACATTAAAGTTTTCAGCATTAACTAAAAATGGGAATGAAATTTAAACATCCGCAACATAAACCTTGCAACTACACCAAAGAAGTCATTAGCATTATCATCTAATCCTATGCTAATAGGCTTATCAACTACAACAATATTTCCTTCATTTTCAAAGCATGGTTCGTCAAGGCGAGAGTTGTCATCTTCATTTGCAAGAGAGTGAATAAACAATTGTAAATTGCTATGAACAAACACAAGATCAGAGAGTTTTTGAGCCCCCAGTCGATTCCTCTTGTTAGTGTGGATTAAGTCATGTGTACTCCAATTTCTTTCACATGTAGAAGCACTAGAACATTGGTTGAAGATTCGCACGGCAAACCTCTGCAACTGTGAAGTAGAAGCCCCATAAGTCTACCACCATTTAGATGGTTCCCACTTAACCCTCCTTGCCGTTGCCTCATTGATACTAAACATTTTCAGTTGGTTCTTGAAAACACTAAGTTGTTGCCTCACTACTTCCTTCTCTTCTTCATCAACAAACAACCTGTCTATTGCTGCAAAAACACCTTTCATTATCTCTTCATCTGCCTCATGATTTACCTCTACTAATTTGGGATCTAAATAACAAGCTACCGCGTGTAGAGGACGATATAGCATCAACCATTGCTTGTCCACAATTTTCCAAATGCGTTTGACTTCTTCAACATTATCTGCAAGTAACTTTTGAATTTCTTCCTTTGCTCTATTCATTCCCTCATACACAATGCCCATGCAACGTTGATTACCATCAATCATTCTCAAAACTCTAACAAGAGGCTCAAACACCATTATGATCTTCTTAGCCCCCTACCAAAATGTGTCCCCTAAGATAATTCTTTCAATATTTTTTGAATGGGCTTTAATGGAAAGCTTTTTGTCCATTCGTCAGAAACCATCACTTTTCTCAATGCTGTCCTTTCCTCTAGCTCCCTTTGCAAAGTAATAAAGTTGGTGGCAAATTTTGTTTCAGCAAGGGATAGAAGCTCGCGCGAAACCATCACTTTTCTCAATGCTGTCATTTCCTCCAGCGCCCTTTGCAAAGTAATAAAGTTGGTGGCAAATTTTGTTTCAGCAGGGGATAGAAGCTCGCACTTTGAAAATGAACGATACAAGTGCAATGTCAAGCGGTGATTGAGGTTAAACTTAGAAACTTGTTTTCCTTCAATCACAATATTACTTATCCACCCCAATTTTGATAGATCTTCAAGTAAAAGATCCAATACATGTGCAACGCATGGTTTCCAAAACAAACGAGGAAATCTATCCATGAGTATATCACCTGCCCCTTTACAATTCGCTGCATTATCTGTAGTGATTTTTACAACATTCTCTTCTCCTATCTCCAAAATAGCTAATTCGATGCATTGAGAAATGAAAAGAGAAGTTTTTTGTTCTTTACTTGTATCAATTGATTTTATAAACATAGCACCATCAGGGGATATTACCATAATATTTAGGAGAGGTCTTCTTGAATCGGACCATCCATCACTTACTATTGTGCACCTTGTTCTTTTTCAATTTTTTTAATTCCATCTAGCTTAGTAGATATGGTTGCCACTTCCTCATCAAGAAGAGTAGTTTGTTCTCTTTCATAGCTAGGCAATTTGTAACCCTTTCCAAAATCAATAGCCGCATCTAGGAAGGTTTGGAAATGCGGAGAATAGATAACATTGAAAGAAATGGCCTCTGCATAAAACAATCTAGTTGCCAACCTGTCCACATCATGCTTTTGTTGTGGCCTCCACATTGACTTCAATGAAGCCTGTGACATTTGAATGCCACTTCCACTTCCTCTTTGGGCAAATGGTGATGGAGAGCAACTTGAACTATCGAATGAGCCCATTTGTGAGATTGAATGTTGAATTTTAGCTTTCTTTGATTCTGAAGCTAATGATCCAACGCGACTCAGATTAAATTTAGCTTTGACTCGATTTATGAATTCTACATATTTCGATTCCGTTGAATTTTCATTTGCTACCCCACAAACTTTCACATCTGAAGATCTTCCAAGGTAATGGTAGCGAACTTTGGTTATACTCCCTGTGATATTCCCATTACACAAGGTGCATCTCATTTTTTTTTTATCTTTATCATTTCTTTGGACAATGTACTTCATCTCTAAAGGGCGGCTTGACATGTTGAAGTTTTTAGATGCACTGAAGATTTCGCTTTTCACTGCTCAAATATATTAAAACTGTTCGTCCCTTGCTTAATACCCACTGGGACTGCTTAACCTTGCATAGTTTAACACTGCTCTGCGTTGAAATTTAGTGACTCCCTGAAGAAATTTTGAACCTGCAAGTGCAAAATACAATAAAATAATTATTAAATTATTAATTATAAAAACAATATATTTTATAAAATTTAAGTTTATAATATAAAATTCAATCCAAACTTATTATAAATTTATAACTTGTTGAAAATTAAATAATATACATTCATATTATAAATTTAATAATTTACAAATATAAACAGTCTTAAAAACATTTTTTCAAAATTTACACCAAAACAAATTAAACTAACTTATTAAATAATAAATATAAAAAAAATTGAAAAAAAAACTAAATAATATAATTATATTAATATTTACAATAATATTTAATAAATATAAAATAATAAATATATTAATATTATTAATAATAAATAATCATAATAATAAAACAAAAACATATTAATATTATTATACAATAATATTTAATAAAAATATAAAATAATAAATATATTAATATTATTAATAATAAATAATTATAATAATAAAACAAAAACATATTAATATTATTAAATATTATTATACAATAATATTTAATAAATATACAATAATAAATATAGTAATATTATTAATTATAAATAGTTATAATAAAAAAATAAAAACATATTAATATTATTAAATATTATTATACAATAACATTTAATATATATAAAATAATAATTATATTAATATTATTAATAACAAATAATTATAATAAAAAAATATCATAAAGCTTTTTAATCACTTATGAAACCAATCATTAAAAAAAAGCCATAATTTTCCGACTCTAAATCATTACATTAAAAAAAAAACCCTAAATACTAAACATTAAAATTAAAAGTTTAAAACTTAAAATGAAACAAAACCTAAATAGTAAAATACTAAACATTAAAGTTAAAAATTTAAAAGGAAACACATTAAACACCATACCTCTTCCTTCACCCAACGGGCTGATGGCGGACTGCGTTCTTCTTCAGGATTCAACCACTCTCCAACGACTTCTCTGCTGCATTTGTATCTGCAATCTTCTGCTGCGTTTGACTCAAAGCCTGGTTCGCTGCTTGCGATTCTTGTTTGCAGGTTTTGGACTTTTATTTATCGTCCGCCGCTGCTTAAACCCTTCTTTACTGCTGCTCAAACCCTTCTTCATCGCTGCTCAAACGCTTATTCCAAATCATTCAATGAATCAATGATCTTAAAATAGGTTAGAACTTACAGTTTTTGATTTGTTGCATGCCTTTCAACTTAGGGTTTTCGATTTGTTGTATGCCATTTTCAGCGGCCGACTGTTAAAAACGCGTTTTTATTTTTTATTTTTGGGTTTTTGTGTTGTAAATATGATTTTATTTATTTTTTCAATTAATATATATTATATATATATTCAAAATACCCTACAAATTTAGCCAAATAAATTCTAGTTGTTCAATAAATTCGTACGGAACCGAATCTCATCCATATTCGTACGAATATGGTAACTATGGTTGAAAGTGATAATTTTTTAATTATTCTGGAAATAAGAAATCATGGTTTTGAACAGAAGCATATCTAAGTTGCCTGATCCAAGGAAATGGCAAAAGTTTGCAAAACCTTTCCAATTTTGGGTATGATACTTCCCAAATATTTCAAAACAGGGAAAATGGAAACATCTCACACACACGAAGCATAAATTTTAGATATTAATAGCTAAAACATAGCATTAATATCAAATGCTAAATAAGGCTCTATAGATTTTTTCATTCCATGTTAGGAATAAGCTGTCCAGTTGCATCTGTGATTCAAATATTATGACATGATCATGGGTGGAAAATTACTGTTTTTTTCCATTTATTTCAAAACTCATGTTTTGGAATTTTTTCCCCTTTCCGAAGTTTTTTTTTATAGTTCAAAAATTGGGGCTTATATAGGAGGTCCCTTCTCGTTATTGTAACGGTAACAGAAAAAAATCTAAAAAAGATGGAGTGTCAACTTCCCATTCAAAAAGATCCAACCTCTTCAAAGAGTGGTCTGTAGCTAAACTTTTCATCCCCCATGCCAATGTCAATATAACTAATTATCTGGAATGAAATAAACTAAATGTGATAACATATATAGTAAAATATGAACTATACGTTCCAAACATACACCTTCTGAGAAGAAGAAACAACTGAGGAAACTGATCCAAACCAATGGTCATTGTATGTTGTTCATTCCTGCTAGAACTGGCTCCTTGGTTTCCTCATCATCTGAAAACATTTTCAACAGCTCGCTTTTTGGGGGAGGGGATGGCGAAATTCGGGAACAAGAAAAAGGAATGCCCAGAAGTATCCGCAAAATCCTAGGGATAATTTTTTGAATATGAAAACAGGGAGATGGGCACAAAGGGAAGGGGATGGGGATCCGGGGGCAGTGCATGTCCCAGTTGAACATAGCGAAAATGCTGGTTGGGGACTCTCGAAACCATTATATTCAAGCAGGCCTCTACCATCTCCCAAGTGGTATTAAAGATAGTATAGTCTACAGCAAAAGGAAGACAAAGCATTTTGAATAGCACAATAAGGCACATAGGAAGATCTTGCAACACCTACAAGAACGTCAATAACAATGGAAGAGGCCATGGTCTCCACATTCTACCTGGTTCTGGTATTCCTCAAATCAGGTAGAATCTCTTCCACCTTGCTTGGCAATTCAGTTCCTTCATTCTCATCTATCTGTTGTTGCACCTTAACGATTGCATTAAACAACTAAATCACCTTTGTGCTCCAATTTATTTTAGCCATGTCCAACAGGTAATACTTGTCCTTAGCAGCAGCAGTCTGATACCTATTACCCAATTCTCTTTTCCCATGTTTATCTTTGCTACATCTCCCTCATTTCTTGTGTCTTCACCCTGCTGCATCCTTATATTTTCTTCTGCCCTTTCACTGGCAGCTCATTGGCCATGGCATGTGACAAGAGGATCTTCAATATAAAACCAGTTCTCTCAGACTCCTGAGAAGACCATTTATTCTGGCTTCACCCTGTTGCATTCTTATATTTTCTTCTGCCCTTTCCTTGGCAGCTCATTGACCATGGCATTCGACAGGAGGATCTCCGGAAATATAAAACCATTTTTCTCCATCATAAAATCGATCACCAGACTTATCCACCTGATGAATTTGAACACCCTGTACTGCATTATAATTTATAAAATATTGCCGACAGAGCTTCTACAAATCAAGCCTGAGTCTAGGAAAAAGACGGGGTTAAATTTTAATTACTGAGACTCCAACAAAAATGGGATCTCAATCATACACGATCTCACCATACAGATTCCATGAAACTGAAAACAGGAGACAACTGAGCCAACTGAAGGTTGGATGTCAAATATTTTCCATTAACAAGAGGAAACATCAGAGAATAATCCAAATTCTGGAGCAAACAGAATAGATTTGGTTTTGTCCAGCTACCACCCCGAGAAGCTCGCCTCTTGTTCCCAAGAGAAAAGGAAAACATTTACACTGTGAGTATAGCAGCTTTGACAGATAATCAAACCCCAAGAGCCTTGGATTCTTTTTAGACCAGAGAATTGCAACTGGGTTCTAAGGAGTGACTTAGGAAAAGCTCTTAATCCCCAGCCACAGAAAAAATTCCTAAATTTCCCTCTAGGAAAGATGACTGTCAATTTGAGCTGGCAGGGTTATCTTCTTAGCATCTTAAGGCCATTGATTCCACTTCCAGCTTTCAGACATCAGTGGGGCAGCAAGGTAATTCCCATTGTAGGCCACACAAATTATCTCTTATCTCAGTAACTTTCAGCAGAGTCACAGCTTCACTACTCGAATTTGTCAGGGCAAGTACAGAACACTAATCGGGCCATGAAAAATAACTTCTGCTATGGATTATACTAGAATCTGCATCTGTTATAATGAATGCCTTGAGAGATGCCCCTTTGCAGTCCTGTCCTTTCATCACCGAGATCATTCTGAATCAGTATATTCTGAAAGGGGATTTATTAGTATATTCCCAAAGGGATTTAAATCCCCCTCCTCTAGGATCTTAATATTACTTCGGCTTTGGCCTTTAGGTCTATACCTTGATTGGCTAGATAATCTTCCATCCCATTCCCTTCCTATCCTATGTGGTTGAAAGTGATTAAGTTTATGCGACCTCAAAGGGAGATTGCCTCTTCCACAATTGCAGTCAGCTTCCACTTCTGCCATGTTTTGCTTCTCTTCATCCTAACTTAAACAACTTGGGAATCGCCTTCAACTTATGTATTTATCCATAGACTTTAAATGACCAAGTGGATCCCAAAGAGAAGCCCTTTGGCCTAGTTTTCATTATTATATAATTTGTTCAGAATTTCAGATTCAAGACTAACGCCTATAAGAGCCTTCCTTCATGATCTTTGGAAAACATTTACCCCATGTAACCAGCCCGAGGATGGTGGGTGGTGTGAAACCCACATGCAAGATTATCTTACTGTTGGACTTAACTTTAAATCGCACAACATGGTATGGATGTCTCTAGAGTATTTCTGATCATGGCAGGTAGTGCCAAGGGTGGAATATCCTGATCTGTAATTCCAAGGGAATCTGTCAATTCTAGAAATCGAGGAAGAAGGCTTTCAAGTTCTAGTTTCTGACATTTTTTTTTTGATTGGAACCTCTCGATTACATAGATATCAGCTTCTCTGCCCATGTTTTGGATTCCATATAGCAGATTACAATGCTGAGTTGTGTACATCTAAATCAGAGCCTTCCTTTGGCTAAGTTGTCACGACTAGGGGGAATCCATCTGTCGAAGTCACCCAGGAACAGAACCTGTTCCTATCCATCTGGCAATTTGCGCTGGGTAGCTAGAGGGATTTGTACCTTGGTGGATGGTATAACCAACCATCATCATCACCAGTCAGACTACAACCCTTTCAATCTAATTTCTTACATTGGATGTTCATAATTTGAATAAATGTTATAGCTTGAAGGATGGGGCTGTACATATCCAGATGTTGGAAAAACTTGTAATTGTGGAAAGACATGTAACAGCGATTCTTAGCAGGGCGGTGAATTGTGATTGTTTGTTCTATTATCATAGCATCTGTAAGTGGTAAATTGATTACCGAGGAAACCAAATCATGCTGCACAGACTCGTTGAAATCAGCGAGCTAGGGTGGCCAAAATATGTAGGCAATCTAAGCAAACAGGTAATGAATGTTGGTGTAATGCCACCTTTGTTTTATGACATCTTTCATTATGAATCCTCTTTGAGGGCAGACGGCGGCGGGAAGTGAATGCCACCTTTCTTTTATGACATCTTTCATTATGAATTCTCTTTGAGGGTCTTTTAAGGGGGATATTGGAGAAGGTTTGGTGAGTGAATGCCACCTTCCTTTGGGCCCTCTGTTGTGTTTTAAGGGGAATGCTAGACTTATAAAACATCTTATTGGGCCCACGGAGTAACCGGTGTTGTGGTATATCATTGGATTGATGTTGGCAATGTAGGCCATAAAGTGTTTAGTCTCCCTACATCATATTAGGAATAGGTGTATAAATAGAGGGCTATACCCCACCTATATTTATACAAATGACATCCTATATCATTTCGTCACTTTACATCCTAATTCTTGTGCTATATTGAATATATGGCATTCTGGGATGCCTTAAGGGTGTGTGCCAAAATTTTGGTGTTTGTTTGTGTCAATGAACATTTGAATGGATGGTTTTCTTTTCTGTCAATTATGGGATCTTGCACTCAACTCTGACAAAATGTAACGTAGGGCTGAGGAAGGAATGTAGGTAAGGGAATCGGGAAGGATAAAGTGGCAAGAAAGACGCAACAGAACCAAAAACTAAGGCCAAATGGGCAAAAGAAGGCTTAGCTAAAGAAATCATATCAAGAAAAGAGAAGATAAAAGCTGGAAGAGAAGATTTTATGAGAGAAAAAAGAGTTGGAAAAAAAGAAGTGAAGAATGAGGCAGGAAGGATGACAGGTATGTACTAGTAAGAAAGACTAGTTCTTAGAAAAACTCAACACAAGGATTTGAGAAAAGTAAACCAGGGAAAGGAACAAGCTAGTGGTTCAAAAACCTTTGCAGAGAAATGTTAAATCAGTATAATTGTACAAGTTTACCAAAATATGAGAATATATCATATAAAATAGTTGCGATAAAGAACATTGCAGAGAAATTTGAATTTATTCGTTATTCAAACACAACATTGCACTTTACATGAAAGTTAAAATGAAAATAATCATCTTATCTTCAGTTGGGCCAAGTACTCATGTTTTCTGAATCTTGGCAAAACTATAGACTTATAAAGCCATCATAATGCTTTGTTTGGCATATGATGAGCATCTTGTTGCAAGTCTTTTACGAATTATATTGTTTCCTTGAGTAACAGAAGCTAAAGATTGGTGGTTTGTTACTGATTTGACATACACCTTTGACCATCTTCCATTTGTATTAAATGCAAGAATTGGTCAGGTAACAGTATTTACAAAAGTATAAAATGCCTGCACATTTACAAAAAACCCAAATATATGTGGCTGTCATTTTTGCTTATGCATTATTTTAGATTTTTTCTATTTTAGCTTTCTTCAAAGCGTAAAAGAAGACAGCCTACGTTTTAATCTCTGACTGTAGGTTTGTTTTCTTGAAGCAGTTTAGTCCTGGATCCTATCAATAAAATACTCTACGATGTGAATGTTTTCTACAGACCCTAGAATTATACGCAATGATAGCTTATGTGAAACCACATAATAACATCATTGTTTCTCTGAGTTTCCGGGATGGGAATATGGGTGAACGTGGGGACGTGTTCCCTGGATGGCAAAACTTTCCCAGATTTTGAAGACGTCAGGGGGCCACCCAATATAGAAAACAAGAAAACTATTAGAAAAACATATTTTATAACTTTACAATTGTATAATTAAACTGTTAAACATCATTAAGCATTCTAAAGAGCTGAAATTCAAATAATATCATCATCTATGACATTGAACAATTGAACAATGAAGATTCAACTTTGATCATTGAAAATTAAAATAAAAAATTGAGTTAAACACTGAAGAATGAAATATGAAATTGTGAATATCCAATTGCTACATTGTCAATGATCATAAAAATAAATGTTTGAAAATGCCCTCCTTTTTGGTATTTTTATAAATTTTGCAACCATGTTTTTTTCCTGAACAACAGTTGATTTGGGGGATGTTGCGACATCCCTAGCATGCCCCCAATCATCGTTCAATGTTTCAGGGATGTCAAGATGTCCCAAAATACCCCTGTAAAACAGGAAATGTCCGTGGGATGCCAAAAAATAATTCAGAAACATTTCTGGGATGTGAGAAACAAATTGAGAAAATTAGGGACTGCAGTGGGATGTCCCCTACACGTCTGTCTGGGATGGCTCCAAAGGTAAGGGGATGCATCCCCTTCGAACTCTGAATAGCGAATAACCGTAAAATAGTTTATCACTAGGATTGAGATGTATTTGGTAGGCAGGAACTTATAATTTGGAATGAAGGCTTTTTTATGATTCAAAAAAGATTGTTATCTACCCTTTGCATTGTAGAATATCCATGAGTTCTTGTTAAAGCAGAATCTTGATTCATGACTTTGATTTTTATGTGTCCATTGTTGTAGGTAGAGAAAGTAATCAATACGTGGTAGATCTGCCAAGGCAATCTTGCAAGAAATTAACTCAGATTTTCAGGTTTCAAAGAATGTTTCCAGGAAGGAATTTAAGGATTTTTTTTGTGTATTAACCCCCTCCTGAACAGTTCAAATCCCAATTTTGAGGTGTACCTGTAGTCAGATATTATTTAAGCCTTGTTACAAAGGCAACGGTTTCTCCCTGTAATATGGTTTATTCTTAAATGGGACAACATAATATCATTGTTCTTGTTTGAAATATTGATCGTAAATCCGATGCTTATCAGTTATCGGTTTAAAACTTGAATTGGTATATATTATATTTTCATGTTTATATTATCCCTTTGATACCGTTGAATTTACATGACCTGGGTTTGCAGCCTTGGATGGATTTATTCTGATGGATCATAATATGTGATATGGTACTTGTGGACTTCTGTCTCTCCAATTAAAGGATCATGTAAATTATGCACATGAGATTTATGATTTTTTGTTTTGATGTATTACGTGCATAGTGATCAAAGCTGATGTATTATTCACACGGTGAACCCAATGTTTTATAGGCAATGGTTAAAGATTGAACCTCTTGGTCATGCAATTATTAGCTCATGGAATAACCATTTTAATTAAAGAAATGCAAACAGAAGTTTCTTATTTGGACATTTTGAAAGGCTTAAAATTTATTTAACAAATCAATTAAGACATCCAACTTGGAAATGAAAATTTGTCGACTTCATATTATTTGTGCTTGTAAACACCAAAAAATGTTGCCTAGGTTTGTTGTTAAATTGCATGATTTTAGGGGTGCTTGTGTACTTATCGGATATCGGTTCAAATTATGCATTGTTGTATTTTGTGGTCCGATTTCATGTCCTCCGTTATTCTCTCTCCTCCCATTCTCCCCTTGTTTTCTTGGTCTTTGGGCTATCTTCCTTGAAGTGTGCACTCATGCTTCAAACATGTCCAAAGTGTTGGTGCATGTTTTTGGGCCTTTTTGTGGTTCCATTTGGTCATGATGTCCCTATCATGTTGGTCACCTTGTTTTGCTTTGTGATTGTTATTTTGTCATTTACATGCCAATAGCATCCTCCTTTGAATTCAAGTCATTTATAAATACATAAGGATCCTAATTCATATGTCTAGCACTTGAAAACAAACAAAAAGAAATCATTATTTAGATGCATTAAGTGTGCAATTACAACCATTTATTAGGGGATTCATTGAAGCACAAAATTTCATGTCAGAGAGTCATTTCACAACATTGATTTGCTGGGTTGATGAATTATTGCAATTATTGGTGTGTTGTTTTTGATATTGTATATTGTTGAGGGTTTTGACAAATGTCAATATAGTCTCATTATTCTCTGGGGCAATGAAGATCCCAAACCAAATGTTGTTTTCCTTATATTTTTATAGGTATTGTTGTGCAAAAAGATATTTTTTATAGGTGATCAAAGCGAATGCATATAATTACGAGCAAGGTTTTTTGAAGACCAAAGTTAGGGAAACATAGTTGTGAAAAAAAATTGAAATTTGTGCAATTTTGTTTAGAGTATTTGCATGGTCTAGACAACATTCTCTGCTTGGCACAATTTCTATGGATTAGCCTTGTCTTATTGTTGGATGTGCATTTTCACTGTCAAGTCATGATGATTGTCACCAAATCTCGCAATATTCAAGATAGATCTTTCAACCTTGCATGTCAACTCATTTTCTTTGGTTTTGGAATTAATTCATTAGGTTTATCTATTGTTTTATGTATATATTTAGCTCGGTGAAATGTTTATGGGTATTTGTATTACAATATTAATTTAACTCTATTTATTGATAATACATTTTGGTGAAGTTGCTTTCTTTTACACTTCTAGGTTAGATCTTACTTTGTGATAGATCTGATTTTTTTAGTGTTAAATCATTTAGCATGTTCCTTGGGGGTTTCATAAAACCTTAATTTGTGTGTCTTTCACCATAGGGCTAGATCTTGTTCAGATAATGTTAAAAATAACTATGCCTAGAGTTTATGCAATTTCATGCTCTTAGATCCAAGTAGTCCTAGCATCTCTCTTTTGGATTTAAAACCCTAGGTTGATTTAAAAAAAAAAATTCAAACCCTATGTCACTTGTATGATGTTTTCACTTCACGATTGAATTGCATCATCACAAGTGCTTAGATCTAAGATTTCTAAGCCCAATTGCAAATTTGTTCATATTTATTTGCTTAAATCTAGATCAAGCTTGAAAAAGAATAACATATTATAGAAATACATTTAATGTTTGCTCCAAAACTTGTATTTTCAATTGCCAAAGATGTCTTCTTTGAATGGTAATATTTTAGATGGATCTCAAATGAATAGTGTATAAATGTGAAGAATATTATTATTATGAAGTTGTAGGGATGAAAACATTAACAATATTAAGAAATATGCTACATATAATCCCATTGAGATATTTAGAATTATGAATGTGTTGAAAGAATTTTCTTCCAAAAATTGACCTTATGACTCTGTTTCAAACTTCTTTCTAAACCTATTCATGTCTCTATTGCTTCGCGTTCTCCTTGAAATGTTATGTTGCTGCTCTTATGATTCAACAATCTCTAGCTCATAATGTGCCTTCAATTGCTTTGCATGCTCTTAACCTTTTTTATTGTGCAAAATTCTTCTATTCTAATTTATTTTATTTCTCTACCTACTTTTATTCCAAATTTTGAAATGACTACTATGATGCATATTGTAGATCCTTAAATTTGGTATTAGACACTTTGGTAAAAACTACTTTGACACGATTTTACATATTTGGATTTTGTATACACATTTGACTTGTGCACACTTTCGTCTATCTGTTTATCCATCTATTGTATTGGCCAACCCAATTTACCATATACACATATTTAGGGTCACCATAGTTTGTGCAAGAACTTTCTTGGATTCTAAACAGATTGTCGCCTTAACACATTGATTTTCACTCCCCAAACAAGTTTGACAACAATTGAATAGTTGTGGTTTGTCACAAGTGTCTGCGTCTATCAATAGTGTCAAAGGACACGTAATGACTATTTCTCAAATTGCAATGTCTCTAATAGGTCGACCTAGACATGTTTGATGGGTTAGTCATATTGGGAAATATAAAAAAGTCAGCTATGAATAGAAATCAATCTTAAGGTTATACTTAAACACTCACTTGGATATTACATTGAAAATCACTTGAAACCTTGAAATATCCATTATCACTTTTTTGAGATATTATTACAAAGGTGTACATATGTGATTGTCCTTAAGTAGAACAATTTTAAAACCAATTGAATATAAATACATGTCAAAGTTGGATAGTGGCAAGTGTCAAAAGTTAAACATTATATTGCATTCTAGAGTGATCACGATGGTGCATACATATACAAACCTAAGTGGGACAATTGTGTGTGGTTTGAGTTTTTTTTGGAGTTTTGGAAGATGGACAACATTCAATCACTTATTAGGGAGTGGTTAGAGCTATCAAAGCCAACATATTAATCCCTTTTTCAAGGGTCATCGTTGAAAGTGAGATCATGGCGTTAAAAGAAGGGAAACAAGGATTAGTGCACATGATCAAAGGAGAGTGCACACAGGTGAGACATCTACATGTGTGGGCACAATGGTGTGAGACGTCGCAAATCTACACAATCAACATAGACATTGCTACTTGGGGCAATATAGTTTGTCGTAGGGGTTGCAGTTTCATTGAGAACATCTATTCAAGTTTTGAACTCATGTTTCTTGACCAGAGAAATTATAGAGTAGACATAATATTTTTAGGGACATTGATGAAAACAATGAACAATAGTGAATCAGAATACATGAAGTATCTCTCTTGCATAGTACTTTGTCAATTTATAATCTTCTAAATGCAATATCAATCCACCTTTTTACATTTAAATTTATATGATTATTGTTATATTTTACATACGCTGAAAATTCATAGTTTTACTCCATTTAGATAAAATTAATCACAAAATAAGTAAAAAGCATACATTGCATGACTTGCAAAATCAAATAAAAATGATTTCATAAAGTGCGACTTGCAAAATCAAATAAAAATGATTTCTTAAAGCTTGACTTGCAAAATCAAAATAAGAATGATTTTATGCCTCTTGCTTTGTCCATAATGATAAATTGTTATTTCTAATTAGCTTGAAGGATTATGCACTTTATTGGTTATATGTTTTATCATGTGGATCCATTTTTTTTTTATCACATTAGTTGATGAATACTTAGCTCAAATCTCAATCAATATTGGTATGATAATTACATTTGCACACTTAGTTCAAATCAAACAATAATCAAATGAAATTATTAGTGAATATGTGATCCGATTAAGACCATGGTAACTAGGATGACATATTGTTAGATAGCGAGCTTCAAAGTATTTTTATTAATAGTCTATTGTCGATTATTAAGGATAAAGTGGGTTTCAACACTTATCAATCTTTCGACGAACTTTTTTTACACATAAGGACTTCCAAGTCAAGACTTTTAGATGCAAATGTATTTAAGTATTGATTAAATGTTTCAACTTCTAATAGTGAAAAATTGTAAAAGAAGATAAGCAATGAACACGTGTTGCAACATAAGGGTGATGCTAAAAATGTGGTTAATGCTATATAATAACCATTTAAAAAGTTCGCCATACCTCAACAAAAGGAGTATATGCAATTCACTAGACTTTGTGAGAGTCCACAAAATGTCTTGAAGAGATTAGATGAATGCAATATGATAAGTTTACCTCCAACAAGAGAATTTAATAATTTCATACCATTGTTTAAGTGCATTGATGTATGTTTTGTGATTATTATAGAATTCTAGGGCAATCTACAAATAGATGCATTACTTTGAAAGACAAGATACAATATTTCATTGACGAAGATCAAATTCAATCATAAATGGTAGAAGTACTAACTCGAATGTATTAAGAGAGACATCAAGTCATAAGGATAAATCATGATAACGTCAATTTCACAATGGTATACAAACCAAAGTATAATAACATTTTTTGATTATTATAGAATTCTTGGGGAGTCTACAAATAGATGCATTACTTTGAAAGATAAGATACAAGATTTGATTGATGATGATCAAATTAAATTATAGATGGTAGAAGTACTAACTCAAATGTATCAAGAGAGACATAGTTATGAGGATAAATCATGATAACGTAAATGTTCACATGGTAAACAAGTGAAAGTATAATAACATGCTAATGGAATATGTAAAAGATCCACTCAATGGCTTTATTGTAGTTGATTTAATTAAGAAAAATATAACATCTAGTCAAATTGTAGGGCAACCTACAAATAGATGCATTACTTTGAAAGATAAGATACAAGATTTCATTGACGATGATAAAATTCAATTATAGATGGTATAAGTACTAACTCGAATGTATCAAGAGAGACATCAAGTCAAGAGAATAAACCAAATGATAATGTAAATGTTCACATGGTAAACAAACCAAAGTAGAATAACATACAAATGGAATATGTAAAAGATCCACTCGATGACTTTATTGTAGTTGATTCAATTAAGAAAAATAAAACATCTAGTCAAATTGTGTTTAGTGAAGATGATATTCAATGTGACCCCTCCTTGAATGGACTCTTATTCATAAGAGCATTTGTAGATGGATATGAAAAAAGAGGGAATAATTGTTGATGATAGATAAGGTTTGAAAATATGCACTGAATAGTTTCTCTATATTAGTATATTTGGCCATGAAGATTTAACATATACTTCCACAATTTTAATGGGACATGATGGTATTGGAAGAGAAAGCTTTGGTTGCATTGTTTTTCTTATTAAAGTGGGACCAAAAACAATTCAAAGTTATTCCACATTGTGCCTAATAATAGGTCATATAATGTTTTTTTGTTAGACAACTGATATGTCAAATACAAACAATACCCTCTACTGTACATCAATATTTGAAATTCGGACAAGAAGTGGCTGCAATTCAAAAATAGATTAGTTTTTCAAAAGAACATATTTAAGAAGTTGCATGCAAGGAAACGTCCAAAGAATTACTAAGACATAAGGGTGATTAAAGTGCAACTGCATAGGCCTGTCTTAATGAGGGTGTGTTTGACGAGGATTCATAGAGGGTACATGATATAATACAAGAAATAATATCATTTCTTATAGTTTATAATTCATCTTATGTAATTGAGAATACTTATAATTGTGGATATTTATATTCCACATCATCATGACTTAGTTTCCTAGTGAGTTAAGTGATTTAGTGAATCATCTTATTGATTTTTTAATTTAGAATGTTTTTTGAGTAATTAGTTGAATTACTATAACATCTGTCCTATTCGATGACACTTGTGTAATTAGTTTCTATTTTCTAGAGAGTTGTTAGTCTTTTATGTTTGGTATTGATATTCATGTCTTTCATCATTTGTAGGCAAGTTTGACTTAAGTAATTGTTATTGGAACGTCATCACATTCCTCATGAGATTCACGTTAGAGGCAAAGTCACTAGCTATACTTAGACAAACACCCTATTCAAGAGAAGAAACATAACAAGGCCAAACCTATATGGTATGGACCTTACACTATTATTTAGCAGATATCTAAGAATGCCTTCCACCTTGATCTTTTGGCATAGTTGGTATAAGGGATGTATGACTTGACATCCCTCAACGCCATTCACAAGCTATCAAGTGATTTAGTTGCCTTCTTTGTTTAGTGATTTGGGTGAACACAAGTCTGAGCTAAGCGAAGTGTTGGAAAGCGAAGTCACGGTTGCTTTTGGTTGCCTTGGTCCATGTGAAGTGTGGACAGTCCATGTGAAGAGTGGGCAGTGGGCGTTTGCCTGTGCTGGGTTTGCACAGGGGTGCCATAGACAGTTCTGTTGGTTTAGGTTTCGTGAAGCAAGGGTTGGGTTGTCCTAGGTAGAGAGTAGCCAAACCTTGGGAGGGGATTGTCTATTGTATTCCATTTGAGTAGTCGTCGAGCAATATTGGTTGTGCCCGACTCGGTGGTGTATATGTTGGCTTGTAAGCCTGTTATTTTACTTTGGACTAGATTGTCCTGAAGAGAGTAAATAAAATACACGTTTCTCCCAAATTATTCTTGCACTGTGTGAATGCTCTTGTGGTTAGAGTAGTTTCCTGTTCTTTGCAAGTGAAGGTATAAGCTTCCACATATTAATCTATTTGTATACAAAAGCATAGCATCATCTGTGTGTGTGTGTGTTTTGTGCAGGGGAACACTGAAGGTGTAGTCCGTAGTTCCTGGAATCTTGTCGCAAGGAGGGATTCAGGTTAGAGCAAACGGTGCCGCACTGGGTTTCCAGCTCAGGTAAGTTGGCCCCGTGACAGTTGGGTATTCACAATGTTGTCAATATTGATCATTTCAAACACTACTATGATTCATTATTGGAGTCCAATGCTTCTAATGTTGGGAGGAATAATAAAGATTCATTAAGAGTACATAACATAGTCTATAAAATAATATTATTTCCTATGGTTTATAATTCATCCGATTCAATTGAAAATCATTGTAATTGTGGATATTTGTATTTCACATCATCATGGCCTAGCCTCCTAATGAGTTAAGTCATCTAGTTAGTCATTTAGTAAGTTATCTAGTTATAGTCTTCTAGTTTAAAAAATTCTCTTGAGTAGTTACTCGAGTCATTATAACAATTGTTATATTAAATGACACTTGTGTAGTTGGTTCCTAATTTTTAGAGATTTTTAAGTATTTTGGGTTTATTACTTATACCCATGTCTTTCAGTTATTTGTAGACAAGTTTAAGTAATTGTTATTGAAGACTTGTAATTTTCGTATGTATCTATTGTATAAAGCTTATTTCTCATTTATATGTATTAGTCATTTTATTGCATATTAATTACATCTAGTTCCCACATCAATGTTTGTCTTATGTTATGTCTCCAAGACAACCACAATATTATTAATAAAATCAATGTATGCGAAACATTAGCCATAATCATTTTTACATAGTTAACAATATTATACAAGAATATAATGACGATGATGATTTGATACCTTTAGATTAATGGGATCACAATGTTTAATCTATTTTGAATTGAAATGAATCAAACTAATATATCTAAACTATTGAAATTGATATATAAAAAATATACAGATTTGGGAGTGAAATACAAAATTTATAGAATTAGAGATTAATTAAAAATAGTAAATAGGCTTACAAATTTACAAATCTCTATAAAATAGATCTTACGCTAATTGTGCAGGTTGACTATGATTGAAAATTAGCTACAAGGCTTGAAAACTGTGTCGCACATGAAAGCAAAGATTTAAACTAAAATGGGACAAGCCCATAGAAGGAGGATAGGGCCACACTATGGCCTTGTTTGTTGATTGCAATCATGTCCTGGTCGATTATATTCTTGATTTTTTGATCTGGTTCTATGCAACTGCTTGTGAGGGCTTACTGATTAATCATGTGTCTTGATTTACCATGTAAAAGTATTGTAAAACACAAACCCTAGTTCCTACACAATAAACACAATATAGATCAAATGTCAAAATAGAGAATAGGGTTAGGGGAATAAGTGAGCTACCTTCATAAAACCTTACATAATTTGAGTGTTGTCTATATAGTTCAAATGGGTCTCACGTTGATGTAGTTCTTTTTCCTAGAGTGAGTGTGATCCATGATTGTGTAACTAAATGAATATAGCTATGAGATTAATTGAAATACTTGACAATGGATGCACTTGACCAATAAAGATATTCAGACTTGGCTTATGATTGTTAGAATACAAAAAAATAAAAATTGAAAGAAATAGTGCTCTTTTGCTTAGTGTGTAGTAGAATTGCTAAGTGATTGCTAGATGTGTTTGAAGAAGCCTTGATGTGCTTACATAAAGAAAGATTTCAGATATTTTTGCTAATTGACACTTTTAAAAGCATGAGAGGGGTTAAACACAACATATAAAATTTAAAAAGTTACCATTGGAGTGTAGGAGGACAAGTTTGCGCTAATGGACAAGGTTGTAGTGTGACTCTGTTCGACCTAGCGCGATCTTGGTCCAAGAGGACATAGGTTGTTGAAAAAGGTTTGACAGGTGCTTGTAAGCAGATTAGAAATGTCTAAATGATGTTCTGAGTATTTGTGAAATAATTTTTATAGTAGTGTATGCTCTCGTAGATATTACAAGTTAACATAATGATGAATAGGTCAAGCGAGGTAAGGATGTCAAGATTAAACATTGTCAAGCACTTAATGATTAATTTTATGTATCTACATTTGTCTCCATTTTATTCTACTGATGCAACAAAGTGAAATTACTAGAGCAAAGTAGATGTGAACCCAAATGTGTATACATATTTTATCTTGTGATGTGAAACTTGATTGTGCAAGAAGTCTTAATGCAAAACTTAAAACAATGCCACTGAAAATAGTTATTATCCATATTTAAAATTTGAAAAAAAAGCAAAGGAAGTATACACTCCAAAGAGTATTCAATGTAATTTGAAGGTGGAGAAGTGCTTGCCTCCTTATTGACCCATTTGGAGGAATGTTGAACCTATGACGAATTGAGAGTGATCAAGTCTCAATATGAAAACCTTTGAATGCTTTTGAGTTGAAAATAATATATGCTTCAACTCTCATTTGACTATGTAAAGTACACTGTAAAATAATTGAAAGGGTGGAACCACCAAATGTGGCTCGATACGTAGAAAAAGTGCAACCATAGACGTTGAGAGTCACTAGACTCTAACGTGACCCATTTGCAACATGAAGTTAAATCACTCCGCTGAAGATAAATCTAAAGTCTATTTGAAACTTTACAATTTTTTAAACTTTGAAACTTTAAGAAATTTGAAATTGCCATGTAGTAACTTGAATATGATTATCTTGTCCTCTGTAATATACTTTATTGATATTGAATTTCTATTTAAAATTTTCAAGTATCGAAACATGTAATTGTTTGAAATTTATCACTTGTAATTGTTTTTGAAAAATTTAACTTATAATTGTAAATGCTTCGCATATGCCCATGCATATGCGTTAAGTTTACATGAATATGTATTGAGAAAACGGTAAGAATGAGTGCATGTGCATATCACATGCTCCCATAATCTAAAAATTCTGAATCATGCTATAATTTTTGTAACTATATAGTGCCATAAATCTAAAATTTTACTCTTGAGGACTTGACTTCTCAAAACAATACCATTGTGATGCCCTCCTTTTGATATGAGAGACATAACCTACAAGTCACTTATCTCAAAAGCATAATTATGTGATATGTGAAATATGTAATAATTTAGTAGCTCTTGAAATTTTAAATGTATTGCATCATAGTTTTTGAATATAGAATTAAATTTTCATGTGTTGGATGTATCATTTAAGCACATAAGCATCATGTGCATGATAGGTATCATGGCACGAAATTAAGAGTAGAGAGTCGGAGTAATGCATGATATGAATCATGACACCATAATAACAAGCAATGCACATACAAGCAATGTTATACAATGCCATGTAATTTGCATATAATGTTACACATAAAAGCTAAATGCAACATACAAGGGACATATAAATGCCATATAAACACACAAGGCAAAGGGCCAAACACAAATGGTATGAAAATACTATAAAAGTAAGAACATGCAATTTTTTTCACATACAAGGCCAAGGGCCACACATAATAAACACACAAGTTTTATCTTATCATACAATAAGGTAAGAAAGAAGCATAGAGCAAATGAAACTAGTGTAAAGCGATCATATGTATCAATGTATTTGTTAACAAATAAAATTTTCATGTAACACATATATAGTATGATTGATTATCAAAACATTTTTATGATATGTAGTGCAACATGGTAAAAAGGTTGTGGATATATACAACCTGTTTAATTGTTCATAAAGAACGAAGAGATACCCCCAATTTAGCAAGATTGTTGGGTAATAAGGAAAACCCGACATCAAAACCATGTAAAAGTATGTCTTCTATCACACTTAAATACCTTGTGAAAAATAGTGCGTTTTAAAAATTGAAACATGTTATCTACCTACAATAGAATAATTAACGTATGTAAAGAAGTAATATAACAACAATTGAAAATGTTTTTTAGGTCATGATTTTGAAATTTTTGAAAATATTTTGAATGTTTTTTTGATTTTTTTTCATATTTTGAATAAAATATTTGAAAAGTGTTATAGAGCAAGGCTTAAAAAATAGTGAAAAAGGGAGAGATTTGAACAATCCTCAACAAGGTGCTAAAGTATAAAGTGGTAAGAAGGAAAACAAGCCACGTGCCTCCAATGTATGTGTAAATAAATCATAACAATGTAGCTCAAATGATTAAGATAGATAAGAAAATACATGCTCCTTAATGGGAAAGAGATAAATGTGATCATTTAAGTGCAAAGAAAACTAGGTATGCAATAGTAAACAAGAATGAGTATTCAAAACCTTTGTAAGATAATTGTTTCAGATTGTTCAAATCGATTTGAAAATCAAGAGGGCAAGTACTCAAAGTGCAACTAAATCCAAGGGATAGAAGAATGTTTGTATAAAGGATAAAAAAATAACAATGAAGTATAAACAATAAAAAACTATGTACAAAGGGAAGTATGTAGGAAACTAATCAAGAGACTCAGCCCAATCTGTCGATTGGGAGGAAGTATAAAGTTTTGTTCAACTAAGGATCTCATCAAGATGATGCACGTATGTATACCCAACTATATTATATAAAAGAATGACTTCCTGTAGAGAAGTGGTAACTATAAATACCTCTAAATTTGAATAAGTATCATGTATTGTAATATAGCCATTTGAACCAGTGCCCATATACCCATGTGAACATGTATCTGCATGTCAAATATGAGATGTAATTGTTTGCATTCGTGGGGAAGCTCTATGAATAACATGTGGTGCCTTAGGAGAAGAACTCTTTTTATGTGTCACTTTCTACTTAGGAGAATGTGCTATGCTCTTTGGAACTAATTGAATATGATCATGTGTAATTGTATCATGCTCATATATAGATGGAGAAACTGATTCTATAATATGTTCATGCTCATAAATAGATAGAGAAATTGATTTTGTAATATGCTTTGAAATATGTAGATCATGCTCTTAAATAGTTCTATAGACTATTTCATTACCATGTTGTTCAATGATTGTGCCGCACAACTATTCTATAGGAAAAAGAAACTTATTGATTCCAAAGGATATTTGTATTGGATTATTGAAATTTTGACCACTTGATTATCATGAATATATATGAGATATTTATGCACCATAGAGGGTACTACTTGAATTTTTTGTATCCAAAGGCGTCATAATAACATATCAAAGACCCTTGTGCTTGATAAAACTAAGGAGGTGGGCACTATTAGAGGCCTCAATTGTAAGAGTATATATGCTCAAGAGTATCTTATGTATGGCCATCAAATTCTTTGACAACTCTTGAAGTATCCTATAAATCTTACTCTATATAACCAAGAAAGTAAATGAGTGTTATGGTGCACATATTTTCGCTTGATCCATTATCTATCATAACACTATGTATAAATTGTTTTTCAACAAATGCTTGAATAAAGAGTGCATGTCTATTTGAATCATCATCATTAATTTCACTATCATCAAATATAATCATAAGACATGATGCTTTTTTGCTTGTAACTATACAAATTATGCTATTAAGTGGATGTCCATACTAGAAAGAGGATGAAAATTATATGCATAACATACTTCAAAATTATCCTTGTTATTTACTTCATGATTTGAAAAAAGATCTTTGAATATTTTGATCTTTGCATTGTCATTTGTTTGTGACTTAGCCTCTTCAATAGGTGTATCAATATCAATAATATTTTCATCAATGAGATCTTGAATATTGTGCTTAAGCTCGAAGCATTTGACTTTAGAATGCCCAATACATATATGGTAGTCACAATATGCATTGCCATCAAAGTTTTTAGATTGTGGTCTAGACATGTCCACTTTCATTGGTGTAGGAAGAGTTATGAGAATACATTTAAGTAATTTTTGCAATAATATTTGAGGAGGTAAAGGTAACCTTGAAAATTGTCTCCTTGGAGGAGCTTGTATTTGAAGCTTTTGTGTTGGTTGTGAGATAGCATTAACTATAATCTTAGCTTGATTTTTCATTTTATTTGGTTTGTTATTATAATTTGGCCTACTTTGAAACCTGACATTTGAATTAGAAAGAACATTTGAAGTATACTTAAGCTTATTCAAAATGCGACTTGACCTCCCACTCTTTGATTGTATGACATAGTTCATTGAAATATTTTGACTTATCAAACATAATTGACTCTTGAAATTAAGATAACAAACTTTGAGTGAAGATATATTGAAGCTCATTATTAGTCATTTGTCCTAGCATAGTCTTGTATCTCAACACATATTCACCAATTGTTTTATTAGACCCTTGTTTGATCTTTGTAATTTTAACATACGATAACTTTTCACTAATGTTGATAAAAATGTGTGTTAAAAATTGATTTCCTAAAGGGTTGAAAGCATTTATTGATGGAAGAGGAAGATCATAGAACCATCTAAGAGCATATTCTTTCATATTTAGTGGAAAGAGCTTTGTCACAATTTATCATTAACTGGAGAGTTTAGACAAGTTGCATGGAATGCACACAAATGTTGTTCAAGATCACCTTTGCCTTCATATAAAGGAAGCTTAGGAGACATAAATCCAATTGTTAATATATATGATGTAATTTTAGGTGCCAAAGAGATATGTCATAAAGAACATGAGTCCATGGAGGGGTTAACATGAGAGATAGTTTTCTTAATATGTGATAGTTTAGCTTGTAAGGCAACAAGTGCATGCTCAAGCGTAGCATTTGTATAGGTAATAGGAGTGTAAGTATCATGAGTAGGCATATACATGCATATATTTTGAAAAGCAAGTGATGCTCCCAAACCAAGAGATGGTGCTATAGAATTAGCTAAAGGTGTAGAAATATGAATGGATGTAATAGTAGAAGTAACAATAGTGGAAGTAGGTGATTTGACAACCCAAAAGGCAACTCTTATGGTATATATGTGGATAATTTAGCTTTATGCTTAGATTTTGATGCTTAAAGTAAACTAATAATCTTATTCACCTCTTGGGGGTTCTCTTGAAGACCTTGACTCAATTCAAACAATTCTTGCACTTGAATTTGATATATTGCATTAAGCTCATGTGGATCAATATTGATTTAATGTTTATTATGTACATAATAGTTCTCTTCTTTAATATCATTATTAGTTTCAATGTGAATTTCATTTGTAGGATACCCAAGAATTTGAATAATAACATTATTAGTTTCAGAAAAAAATCATAATTTGTCATTGTAGAAGAGACCAAAGGTAGTTGTATATGTGAAACAAAAATACCACTTAATATAGAATTATACCTTAGAAGTATACAATGAATTATGAATCAAGCAATGCTAATGAATATGGATACAAAAGAAACAAAAATAAAGGTATATGCGTAATCTAAGCAAGGGTTTGAATGATTGTGTGGGCTCTCACATATACTTGCTCGTTTGTTGATTAGTGTTGGCTAAAAATTTCAGAGCACTAAATATAGAGACAAAACCATATTTTTAGCCTACTAACCCCATTTCGAGGGTACGATGAGAGTAAATTACTTAGGCAATATGCTCCTCTCAGGTGCACCACAAATCAAATGGCTAAAAAATGCTTCCTATGGTATAAACAAGGGATCCTCGGTATTTTTGATATATTGTGAGGTACATATAAACTAACTTTAGTGTTTATATTTTTAAAATGGATATGAGTATTGGGATAAAATTCTCATGTTACAATGTCTGTAAAATAGATTAACACGTAGCTTTTCATGATATTCACTAAGTAGTTTTAAAACTGCTAGAACACAGTTTCTAAAAACAAGCATAAGTAAATAGAAAATAAAGAGCAAAATAAAATTGAAAGATTTGTGTATAGATATTAAAAAATTATAATCTGATGTCTAAAGGAAGAGCTTCCCTATCTGATGTTATCTGAGGTGACAAGACAATGTTTTTAGTGTCAGCTTAAATCAAAGATCGAAGAAGATTAAAACATTATCTATCAGATTTATATCCAAGGTTGAAGACCATTTTTTTTAGTGTCAAAAATTTATATAAATTTAAATAATATCCTAAAAAAAATCAAGAAAATGATAAACAATGTTCTAAAAATAGTGGGTTCACCAAAATGTTTACTATTTATAATTGAAATGAATCAAACTAATAGATCTAAAATATAAAAATTGATATAAAAAAATTATATAGATATATAAGTGAAATAAAAAATTTATAGAATTGAATATTAGCTAAATCTAGTAAATAGGCCACATATATACAAACCCCTTAAAACAGATCTTATGATGACTATCACTGAAAACTAGTGGAAAGGACTTGAAAACTATGTTGCACATGGAAATAGAGATTCAAATTGCATCGAGACAAGTTTTTAGGAGGATAGTGCCTCACTACAACCTTGTATGTTGACCATGACCACATCCTAGTTGACTATATACCCAATTTTTTGATCTAGCTCTATGTGACTACCTGCGAGGGTTTATTGATTAATCATACATCCTGATTTGTCGTGGGAAAGACCGACAAAACATGAACTCTATATCCTACATAATAAACAAAGATCAAATGCCAAAAAGGGAAATAGGGTCAGGAGAATATTTGAGCTACTCTTAGAAAACTCTACGTAATCTGAGTGCTATCTACATAGCTTAAACGGGTCTCATGCCAATATAGTTTTCCTTCCTAGAGTGATTGTGTGATCCATGATTTTATAGCTATATGAATATGGCTAGAAGATTCATTGAAATGCTTGATAATAGATGCCCTTAACTTGCAATAAAATATATTCAAACTTGGCTTATGACTATTTGAATGCAACATAATTGAAATTTTAATAAATAGTGTTTTTCTGCTGTGTGTAGTAGAATCGCCAGGTGATTGATAGATGTATTTAGAGAAGCCTTGATGTGTTTATTTAGAGAAATATTTTGAATATTTTCTATAATTGACCTTGCTAAAAGTGTAGGAGGGGTTAAAGGCTATGTCTATAATTTAAAAAGTTACAGTTGGAGTGTTGGGGACAAGTCTACGTTAGTTGACAAGGCCGCAATGAAACCCTATCCAACCTGACGTAGTCATATCCCAAGAAGATAGAGAAAAATGAAAAAAGTCTTAAAGGCGCCCATAAGCAAATTAGGGATGTTTGAATGAATTTATGACTATTTTCAAGATAGTTTTTAGAGTTATGTATACTGTCATAGATATTATAAGTTACCAAAATGACGAATAAACCAAGCGAGGTAAAGATGCTAACATTAAACACTGTCAAACACTTAATGATTAATTTTATGTGTTTACACTCAATAAATTGTGTATACTACTAGTGGTTCCAGTGCCTTATATTATATATTTTATGACGATTATCATGGACCTATTAGTATTATTGGTTAACTTTGTAAAACAATCTTTGATTAGGGCAATTAAACACTCTCTATTTGTTTGATGTATTCAATTACTTTGATTTTTTCACTGTGTTATCCATGATTTATTATTGATTTTGTTAATTTTTCCTTGAATGTTTCAAGTGTTCATTATGTGTGCTATACATTCATTTGATGTTTACTACTATCGTATGATGTCTTATTCATTATTACATGATTGCAAAAAAAATCTATTTTTCATGGTTTGTAGTAAAACACCCACATTTGACACATTAATTATCACACATACACTTATATAAACATATATAATGCAAATATAAAATGTATTAGTTATACATAAGTTTCAAACTCACAATAGGGGGCACATGGCCCATACAACTCATGTATTTGGTGTAGGGGAACGATCCCCTTGCCTATGTTTGTTATCATGTGGGGAAATGAATGTTATGGACATAGTTGTCCTACTATGTGTCCTGACTTTCGGTCATGAATTCACACTATCTTGCTCTTATAGTTTTGCATTCTTCATTATCAAATTATTTGATCAAATAATTATCAAGATAGCCACCTCTCATCTTTGTTTGTTTCTTGAATCTACATATGTTGTTAATTTGGAATCGAGCTAAGAAATTTGTGCTTGTATATGTTTGTTTTTCTCTTTTGGTTGGGTGTACTTTACTTTCACATCCTCTAAACTAATATTTGTATCTAGGTGAGTTTTCTTAGCCTTGCTGACTAGATTGAATATATGTGCATGCATCCCACTTCGAAGTTAACCCTTCCGAGCATCCTTGAAAGCATCTATCAGAATGTCTCATGTTAGTATTTTTATTTCAACATCAATGGTGATGGTCTAGCTGTTGAGTATCACCATTTCACATTAAGCAAAGATTAATAAATAAGTAAACATTTATTCAAGACAAAAACAAGCTTTTATGATCTATGTACATGGATTCTATGGATGCCAACCTTGGTCCTCCCTTACCTAGATTAGGAATCTTTAGTGGTTCCTCATTTCCTCCCTTCACATCATACCATCCCTCTACATAGTTTTGTCATCATAATGCTCCTCCTTAGGTTCATATCTTTCATCTCCTAGTGGAAATAGTAGTGCAAGATGGACCTTGACCAGCAATGACCTCCACCCATTTGATGCTCCTCCATCATTGATCCCAAGGTCGAGATGCCTTTAATCCTCCTATTCATCTATATGATATAGGTTTGTGATCCAAGTTAGGTAGTAATGGCTGGAGGTATGTCTCATGTTATTCTGTACTTTCTTAGTAATCTCTCATATTGAACGTTTTCAATACTGTTGCCAAATTTGCCTTGGTACCACCTGCTACATTTGATTGGCCTCATTTGCATGATATATTGAGCCTAGCCTTGATTGTTTTATATTGTCACCAAGTAATCTCTCTCAAATGGAATCCATGGCCATTTTTTAGTGTCACATCCTCATCTCGCTAACTCTTGTGTCCTAATGTGACTCTTCTCCCTATAACTGTTACTCTCTCTCCTTTTTAGTGATCAATAGGTCAATAGGCCTAGTCATTTATAGATTTTCAAGTGATCAACATTATAAAAATGTACCCACAAAGAATCCCCTACTACGTCTCATATAAAAATATGTAGAGGTCCATGTATAGGTGGGCACTCATACAACGCTCTTAGGATTACATTATGCCCCTCTCCTCCAAACCATTCTAACATGTCAGAGGTATTATGAGCATGATACACATCATGTGTCGAGTGCCACAAAAGAACCTAACAATACGAACAAACATTTGTGCACACATGTTACATCTCCTCATATGATATCACTCAAAAACATCCCTCTACCAATCTTTACTCTCTCAATGAGCCCTCCCATATATAATTTATGAGTTGATCTCTTCCCAATAGCCTAGGTTTATCTGATAGAACCTGTCTACCCTTGATGGGTAGCCTCAATATCCTCCATACATCTTTTAGGGTCACAGTCATCTCCCTTGTCGGCAACCAAAAGCTATAAGTATCACTACTCCACCACTCAATGAAAGCAATGAGAATATATGAGTCATATTGCATCACAAGTAGGTGTGCAACATGGTTTAATCCCATCACATCTTGATACTCCCATCCAACCTCATTTAGTCCCAATGCTTGTATAGTTTGTAGGTCCTTCCCATTCCAGAACTTATGACACCTTGCATCACAGTAACTAAAATAAAAAACCAATGTTTTTCTCATTAATATATATGTAACATTAGTATTTTAAAATTTTAGATGTCAAAAAATATAAAACATTAAAAAATTTGTAAGACCATACAATTTCCCCAAGACTGTAGAATTCCTATCTAGAGCGTGGAGTCTAGATATAGGGAAAAACACTGCCCTCCCCTATTTAAGTAAATTTGAAAATTTTTTAAATAAAAAAATGAAATAATTGGGATTTGAATTGCTCACTAGATGTGTTTGATCAATTTTTATGGTCACCATTCGTGCATGATCCAATCCATGTGTTATGAACTCTCGTCGGTCAACGATGATATATCTCACTCAAAGCTATATTTGTAAAGGTAAAAGATAAGAATGAAGCTAATTTATTTTTTTACATTCACTCTTTTTGTATATATGCTGAGGCAAAAACACACTGCTTCTATGTTACCCTTGCTATTGATTTATACTATTATTTTATGGTAAAAGCGTTTTAAGTCAAGAGACACTATATTGAACTATAAAAGAAGGGCATACACAAAATCTATTCTAATAGCCAAATAATAATAAATACATATCTGACTTGTGTAAAAATAAAGGTATAAAATGCTTTGAATCTTACAAAAGACATTCGTAGAGGAATACATGGTATCTAACTTCCCTATGTACTAGTAGTGACTAAAAATGATAGAAAATAGGTCAAGAAGTAGTACATAAGCAAAACCAAAGAAATTATGGAGATTTTACAATGCACATAAAATGACCACTATTAAACTAGTTTGATAGCAATCAAACTAGTACCAAAATGGTTTGATACAATTTATTAGTTTGATACTCGTAAATGATATCAGATTAGTTTGAAACTTTATGGATGTATTTGTTAGTCCCAACCTGTTAGAAACCTCTTTTAGATTGTCGATTTTATGCATGAAACTTCTTGAATTCCTTCTTGTTGTAAATCCTAATACAATCCTTGCAACCTTGAAAAAAAGGAGAAAATTGGTATAGCTTTAAGGGACCCGCCTCAATTAGACCAATGTTCATAGATAGTTTGACGATAAACACAATTGTAGTCCAACAATCAAGGTAGTGTGTATGAAGATTTGCCCCTAATCCCTATGTATGAGATGCAAGTAAGTAATCAATTCTATACGCTCTTTCATTAATCCTTATTTTGGTACAAGTATGTAGCTCTAACACTTGAATAGATGGAACTAAAATATAAAATAGAGTGTATGTAGATATATCAATCATGATGATGTGTTATCTCTTTGTGATACTTGATTCTTAAATGCTTTAACATACTTATGCATATATAGACTTATTGAATTCAATTAAAGACTTTATTAGCATGCAAGCTGGCATTTTAGAAGTGGAAAAGCTAACAATTAGGGCACAAAAAAATAAGTAAAACCAAATACATGGGTCAAAAGGACCCACAACCAACATGACCACTATTGAACTAGTTTGATAGCGGTTAGCCACTATCGAACTAGTTTGATTGTGGTCAATTGACCAAAAACCTTTAAAAAAATCTAGGTAATGTAGGAGAATTTGGGAGCATCTCAAGGCAAAAAAATAATTGATTTGAAAGTTCTCGACTATTCAAGATTGAATGATAACATGAGTATTGACCCTAAATGTCTAAATTTAAAATTGCAAGGGTAAGGGAAGGCTATATGAGACCCAACACATAAGAAATTGTGCCAATAAGAGCATAATATAAACTAATGATATATATACACATAAATAGAATAATAACATAGTAATCCTAGGCTTGTACAAAAATTAGGTGTCTACAACATGATTAGATTGAAAAAAAAAGTTACATTTATGAAAATGTATGAACTAATGATGTTATAGAGTTATGTTTAGTGCACACTTTTTAATTAATATTGAATACATTATCTTTCTATTTTTCTTATATGATCAATTTATTTGTGATGTGTAATGCTTGTATGTCATTGCCTAGTAGGGTAAATATCATTAATTTTTTCTCAAGATCTGATTGTTGATGTTCTACACACTCTTATCAAATCTCAAACGGGAAACCATATTCTATATTTAGCTATCATGGTACTTTGATTATGGTTGATGTTTTATGCAATAAGACCATACATGATGACATGGGTTGGAAACCCGATACTTGATAAAACACCTAAATTTAATTCTCAATGACTTAGGACATCTAGTTGAGAGGTGGTTTGGTTGGTTTGACTCCAAGATGTTTTACGCTCATGTTCATATATGGTTTGGATGGTATGTTGCTTTTAGTGCTTCATATTTTCTTTATAAATTTAATAGTTGTTAACTTGTATGTTTTTAGGATGTTTATGTATTTATTAATTATGGTTTCAAACTTGGTATTATTAGTGTACTTTATAAATTTTAGTAGTCTTTGAACCTTCTCCTAGCACCCTCCAAGTGTCACTTTATCTCTCAAAATTTTTGCTAGTTTGCCTCCTTGTCCAAACATGCAATGCCATTCTAGATATGTATGAAGCACGAGTGTACAATTTTCTAGGTTTTTCAAGGCCTTCCATCCCTTGGCATACATGACACTTATATTACCTTTTTCACCTTTTTAACCATTAGATGTCAGTTTTAATGACATTATTATACCACTAAAGTAGAATCACGATAATATATCACAAAATGATTGAAATAAGACCAAATAATGAAGTATATGACTTAAGCCACTTCAAGGAGGCAACTTCCACAACCTTACAATATAAACAAAATTTACAATATGATGATCAAATACTAACCACTACCTCCTATACATACCTTACTTCTGCTATGGAGACTATCGAGGTTGATCCTATTATAAATATGAAGCTATAGAAATGATCATATGAATTAATTAAAGGTTATTCTAGTCACAAATCAGCCACACATATCTTAATACATACTATAGTTAAGGGAATAACATTCCCCTTCCCTTTAAACCAACTTTGTGCTCAAAGTTGATGATTTTTGGATGCTTCTATAGGAACGTTTCATCCTCCCATGCTGCATCTTCACTAGTAGGATTATTCAACTTGATTAGATACTCCATAATCACCTTATTCTTCAATCGCTTAATGCATATCTGAAGCATTTATTCATGGTCCAAAATGATTCTTCCCTCCTCATCAAGCTTTGATAACTCTATTTGGGATAAAACTCTTTGTACAATGACCTTTGTCAAGTAGGAAAGATGGAAGACCAAATGTGTTTTTGTTGAATGAGGTAACTATGTTGAGGTTAAGAGTGTTCCATGACTACTTGAACATGTGGTTTTACCTTCAAGGATGAGATGATGGATGGTGGCTGGTAACCATAAAATTCCTTAAATAAAGACATCTTGGAAGAAACATCTCTTTTAGGTGGAAATTCTTTTGTCATATCCTAAAAAATTATTTAGTTCTCATTTATTTCTTGTCGGTTTGGTGGTGTAGGTAACTTTGATTATTGTGCCTCTAATGGAAACAATTGTGTTGCAACCCCATCCATACCCTTTTAGAGCATATTTTGTATTAGATAAGAGCTTACCATTTGTGTAGACTATGAAACTACATGAACAACTCCTAGAAGTTCATCTCAATCATTCTCAAGGTATTGAGCCATTGGACTCCGAAAATAATGTTTACTTCACCAATGGGAATGTAAAGCATAGAGTAATCTAGTAGTTAGTCTCCTATGGTGGGTTTAATACTAAGGCATTTTTATAAACAACTAGATGTACTCCCATCTACAATAAAATTTTGGAGTGGGGTAAACAAAACAATTCAAATTTGTAATTAAATTATGATGGATGAAGCTGTGAATACTTCTTGAGACAATCAATATTATTACCTTCTATTCTTTCAAAATACCCATTAACTTGAGGCCATGTGGGGTGCTAGTACTTGAAAGTGCATGTTGTAGACATCCAATTCTCACACTTTCTATGTCAAAATTGCAAGTCAGAATGACTTCCCACAATAACACACAAACTAGACCAAACATCACTAAACTACTCTAATTCATCTAGACACGTCATGTGTAATTTAAAAAAGTCTTGATACATCCCTAATACGGGCATGGCACTATAACCAACTACGAGCTTCAATTAGTTCAATATAAATCAAATTACCACTATGTAGATGAAATTTAAGGGCAATTAAATGAAATGAAATAATCAAATTTTGACATTGCATAAGGCACCTAAAAACTAAGCAGGATTAAGTAGTAAAGCAAAACAAATCAATTCATTAAGCTAAAAAACCATGAAAATGAGTTAATTGTCTAGTTATGACATATTCAAAGTTCAACAAACATTTGAATTATGACCTCATCATAAGATCATCAGAAAGTTGTAATGCACTAAGTATTTATGATAAAAAATATTTGAATTAAGGCAAGCCATGCCTTAGTAATGCACCCTCTTTCTAAAATAATCAATGTTTTTACCTCGAAAATTGAATGTATTTGTGGCCACACATCTTGATTTGGATCTTAAGGTCATACTTAATTGGCAAAATCTATAACTACCAAGGCCATTACACACTTTCAAAAAGCTTTTTTATTGTAAAGATAGAATGCATAAATCCATCTAAAAGCTTCATCAATTCTTCCAATCCATTCACAAACCAATCCAATAGAGCTTAAGGAGATATTGGAGGCACTAACACAATGACATTGCTAAATATTTTGAGTTCTATATCCAGGCACAATCACATTTGTGGACTGACTTTAATGGTAAAGTCACATGGGGAAAGTATAACTTGTATTGTTTATATTTTTTTGTTCATTTTATTTACTTCATATACCTTGCCCAATCGAGGGATTAGGATTAATATGTTAGTTCTTGTTGTTTGTTCTTGATTTATTCATTCAGGAATGGACTAATCTATTTTGTAATCTTATTTCACATTTGGCACATTTAGTGAGACCACACACCCCACAAAACTCCTTGAAAACTTTCCTAGTCTTTTAATTATCAAATTTTATTGCTATTTGACATTCATTTCCCATTTTTTCTTCTCAATTTCCCATATTTCACTTATTGGTTATCGATGGGATCACCTTGTGGAATGATGAGATTGCTCACGTAAATGGAAAATTTGACCTGTAAATCAATGGGATTAATTTATACCACTCTCTATCTACTCTATGTGTTTTGGTAGATTGGTGGAATCGACATGCAAAATTATGGTATTGATACTAAATCGATGGACTCTCCCTGTTAAATGACAATCATTGTTCTACATTTCACTATGTTTTCCTGTAATTAGTGAACTCAAATGGCTAAACAATGAACTCAACCTATAATTAATGAGGTTGATAGATAAATGATGAAGTCATTATAAGGTAAACTATATTTTATTTGTCATTTTTTTGAAGTAGCAAACTCATCCAGTAATCGACAAGTTCATCCTGTTAATCGGTGAAGTCACCAAATTTGTAACTTTGACTCCCTACAAAATGATTGGTTTGCCTTGAAATCAACAGGATTGCCCTATGGAATGGTGGGATTTCCCTACTAAATAATGGGATCACCCTATGTACAAGTTTATCGAGACTTAAAACAACAAAAATCAACTTCCTCTTGACAACTATAATCATTATTTGAATGCTTAGTCATTTGTCTTTCATATTTTGATATCATTTTAAATATTTTACACAATTTTACTTGAAGCAAACTTCAATCATCTTTTCTATTTGGTTCTTAACAATGAATAATCACTTTTAAATCGCCTCCTAATAGCACACACATTTCATTTTTAGCTTAAGTGGTTTGTTATTTACATTATTGTTTATGTAACCATTATGTGTATGCTCTCCCCTTGCCCCCTTTAGGAAGTCGAGGTGACTAAAAAAACATAGGTTCACTTGCTTGCTTGTCTACCTAAAAAACTATTTCAAAGTATATTCTTCTCTTGTCCATCTGTGAGGTCTTAAGAATCAAAGACAAAGTGTATTTTTCTTTTTTTATTTTTTGACTACATGGGGTGGAGTTCATCGCCTTCACACTAATCCTTAGGGGTGCATTGACCTAGGAAGTCACATCCTAACATCATACCAACTCCATTATCTGATGGGGTATATGGAATGAGCCACATCGATGGTATATTTATTGGCACATTTTTTGGAGCCTGATAATGCCAGTAGTACTTCACTAAGACCCCAATGACTTAAGTGGTCATGAAGAGACAAGACCCTTTGGTGAATGGCTCATAAAATCTCGCATCCAATTGACAGATTGTTTTAAAGCACCTATGTACCACAAAGTATATCAAGATCATCTAGAAAAGCTAATGAAAACTTAGAATAGAAACCACTTTTGCCGTGACATTCTCATTGATGCAGGGGTGTAATAGTATCTGCCCCCAAAGATTACCTTTTAGTAAAAACCTTTGAGAGAAGGGTGGGGTTGAAATACCACCAATAATTGTAATAATTTCTGTAATGAACTATTAAATTTTATCTTCTCAAAGGTGAGTATATCAAAATGACTCAATGATTAATCCATAAACCCATGTCAATTTCTTAGTTATGTTCATGATTGCTTGAGTACTTTGTTGAAATCAGTGTTGTGTTCACAACCACATCCAAAATAAATACATCAAGTCTTAGAAACAAACATTCCAAAACACATCCTTACACATTCATACACTAAGGTGTTACACTACCCAATTGTTCCAAACCATCTTTAGTCATTTTGTGGTGTTACATGTTCCAATTGAACCAAGGCCTTATCTCATTTGTTACCATTACACTGCCCATTCCATTCTTGGTCTCAAACTAGCATTTCCTTGTGTCAAAATTCAAAGTCTAAAGTCCAATGTTAGGTTCTAATTCAGGTCCAAAACAATTTGATCTCATTCCAAATTTAAAATAAATTGTGTCAAAAACCTACCAAAGTCCAAAGCGTTCTCTAGTTCAACAACCATTTGAGACATGCCTAGGTACACATATAGTGGGGCCTCTTATGGCCCTAACTTTGAGGAAGAATTTATGATCCCTCAAGATACCTTAGAAATTCTAAATATAGTGAGGATAGTGAGGACAACCCAATAGTGTTTGAAGACCTCCCTCCTATTGTTAGAACTAGTCAAGGTCAATTCAAACAATAAAGTATGGAAGATAAGGATGAACAACTTATAAGACTGTTAGAATTCAAAGCCAAGCTTCCACCTAAGTTTTTTATAGACCAATTACGTGGTCTTGTTCACATATAATAATTACCTCAAGAAGTCACTATTACCCAAAGTCAACCCCTTACTAAAAGTATAAAACCAACTATTGCATCATCAAGTAGAGGGAATGGACAAATTATTTACCCATCGCAACAAATCCAAATCGTTGCTTCTAAAATACAATAAATTAGCCAATGATATGCTAATCAACTGGTAGCTAATTTAACTACTTATTTATCAATAATGTCATTCAATAATACCACTTTCATAGAGTAAAATCGATTGCTTGAGTAACCACAAAAACCCCTAGACAATGCTACATCTACTGTAGATCCATGGATTTCATCTAAACATGCCATTCCAATGAATGCTTCGCAACAAGTTCCACTTGACACACAACATACCTTTTTCAACCACCAAGAGATCCTTTCTAATACACAAAAGTGCCAAATAATACGAAACAAGTGTCAAACAATGCACAATAAGTGCCCAATAATTTGCAATAACAAGTTGACAACAATACTCCACCGCAACAAGCATTGGGTAGTTCCCAACACATATTACCTATTTGTCATTTACCACAACAATGCCTTCTTTTGAACCAAAAACAAGTTCTTCAAAACCAACAACAAATTCCTTTGAACGAACAATAAATCCCCTACCATTTGCAACAATAGATCCCTTACAATTTATAACAATTTCCTCTAAATCAACAATGCATTACCTATTCCAATCTAAATCTAAACCGACAACAAATCCTTCATCAAACTCAGAATGTGGGCTATAAGCTTAATATTCCTAATAGAACCATGCAAAGAGGAGCCATTCCTACATAGACCACTATCAACCAAGGCCATAAAATACAACAAAATACCTTCCCTTTATTACAAAATTCTCCCAACATCTAAGAGTAGAATACAATGAAGGAGATTATTTTCAAACTTCAAGCAAGTAACCAAAAACCCAAGAAGTATAAATTTGATGAAATCTACCCTTATCCTGTTGACCTCAGCTTTCTTCAAGTACCTTTCCCCTCTCATTTTGAACTACCAAAGTTTGACAAATACAAATGGAAAGGTGACCCAAGAGAACATTTACAGACATTTTTCATTGTGTGCCAAGAAGTAGCTTACAACAATATATATTTGATTTGCTTCTTTCCACGCAGTTGGATGGACAAGCTTTGGAGTGGCTCCTCAAACTACCAAAGTGGTAGGTAACCACTTTTGATGACTTATCAAAAAAAATTGTCGATCACTTATCCTATAACATAGAGCACGAACTAAAAACAATAGGTTTGTGCAATGCCAAACAATGAGGATAAAGTTTTTTAGCATATTTATAAATGTAGAGAGCCCTAGCTAGTCATTTTTTCACATAATTTATCGGATAAATAGTTAGCAAGTATTTTCACACAAAACTTGAATGTTGAAGTTACACATAGTCAAAGACTTCATTGTGCAAACACATTTGAGAAAATAATCGAAAAAGGAGTGAAAATTGAAAAAGAACTAATTAAAAAGGGTCTTGTAAAGATATACTCTCAGGCTCAAGTGCCAAACCAAAACCAAGTGCTAAACCAAAATCATGCACCAATTCAAGCCAACACTATTGAAAAACTGAAGACTTTTATCAAGAATAAAAATATGGTCAGTAATGGGGTCACAAAGGTGAGACATGTACAAAATGTGCAACCACCCCTTGCCTAAAGTACCCCACCTAACATGTAACTCACATTACAGAGAGCTCCCCACGATGAGGACATTAACAAGATAAAGTTTTCAATAACCTCAGGGAGTCCATTAAGGTAATATTCCAAAAATTGGTAGCAACTAATATGATTGTTTGGCCTTTCAAAACCTTTTCTAGAAGGTCAACCCAATACAACATGGTATCGAGATAATGAGTATTGTGATTAACATCACGTGGTTGGTCATGCAATCTATATGTGCATGCAATTAAACATTTTATCTAGGATTTTAATGAACAATGGAAATAAAATTGGAGAAAAGAGTACCCAATACCAACCAAGAGATGAAAATCTACAAGAACCCCTTCCTAAGCACAACAATCAATAACAAAGAAATAATCAGAATCAAGGGCAAGGCCATAACCAAAATTAAGGACATGGTCATAATCAACATCAAGGACAAGGGCCAAAATTAGAACCAAGCCAATTGTATTAAAGATTATGACACCCAAACTAACCAAGTTGGCTATCAAAGTGTACCATATGATTATGGTAATGTCATAGGGCATGTTACAAAAAACTACATCGTTATTATCAAATTCATTTCTCATACACCATCTAACACTCATCAGAGTGTTAGGCCTTCTATCTTGGGACCATCCCCTTTGATTATAAGTAATTCCAACAAAGGTCTAAGAAATTTAATTGTGCCTTGACCACTGAGAATTACTATTCTTGGACCTTCACGTAATTCATATGATTCAGTTAACTCTTTCCCAACTTGAAATTACATAGTCAAAACTAGACATCTAAAAGTTACTCTCCAAGGCCCTTTGTAACCCTCTAATGTCAATACCAATTCCATTCAGGACACTACATAGCTGAAAGCAAAACCGCCTTTCCATTTTATTAAGAAGCCATATAATATTGGTGAACAACTAAGTAAAACATCTACGTAGATTTATATCCTAGATCTCTTGCATATATTAGAAGTTGATAGAAAAATATTAAATGAGTTTCTTCAACAATCTAGGGTACCTAATGACATTGATCCAATCCCTTGGTCCCCTCCATAATAATCCTTTATACATTGAAGTAATCATTTCTCGCCACCAAGTCAAGAAGGTTTTCATAGATAATGGTTCAGGGTTCAACATCACTTCATTGAAGTGGATCCAATATTGGGATACACAATAACAGATATGTTGCCAGATAGTATTACAATCAAAGCCTATGATAATGTAGAGAGAGAATCTATTGGTACTATCTATTTGCCTATCATTATTGGGCCTATCCACCATGAAACCCTTTACCATGTCATTGACATAGAACTACCCTATAATATGCTTCTTGGTCGTTATTGGATCTATAAAGTATGACCAATCCCTTCCACCTTGCTCCATTTCATTAAATTCCCTCATTCAAGATTATAAGTCACTATTCTTGGTGATCTATATCCATACTTGTATTGTAAAAACCTGGAAGTTGACTATGGGAACTAAAATTATTGTCCTAGCACTGAGTATGAGGCAAGAATAATAAAGGAAAAACTCCTAAATCTCCAAATTCTAATTACATTGACCATATTGACCTCGCGTCCACTTCTTATAATCCATATCTTGACTCAATTTTTGGCCATTTTACAGTTGAAGAGGTCAACATTGCCACATATTGCATTCAGGATGTTTTTCATGTCATTAAATTGCATAACTCCCCTAAATCCTAGGGAAGGCTCAAACCTATCCATGGAAGGCCCAACATGATATAGAAAAAGCGGTCTACATCTGGTCAAATATAGACACTCATGTTTGTAAAAGACATGTCACCGAACCAAGATCGATCCACCAATTTTGAAGGAGATTGATTGTATGGTGATAAATTTTATACTTGGTATCAAAATACTAAGTATCTCATTCCAAATAGAATTATGGACAATCATGACTATAAGGGAAAAGGTGTGGGGGTAAAAGCATAATAAATTCTTGAACTTGTACCTATAATAACACATGTAGGAAATTAAGGTCTTAAATTCACATCACTTGGGGGTGACCCCATATATTTTGAGAGTGATACTAATTTTTGGACTGATGAAGAGACCCTGACAGTGACACAACACCCCATTATAGCACCTACAATGAGATGGTCAATACCAATTTATTCAATACTAATGTCATTCTTATCATTACAACCCATTATCCTCTTTTCCTTCATCATCCTAGCCTAATATATTGGTACCAATAATATTCAATTATACCATTGGATGAATCCTATAACGAAGAGTCCATCTTGAATTCATGGGCCTTAGAGATGGTTTTTCCAACTGGTGATTATAAACAAGGCTTTGATTTCACATTGGACCTTGCCACCTAAGTTGGAGAGAAGGCAAACTTTCTTGGTCATAAACAAATTAAAACATTGAGATCCTATGGTGAAAACCTTCTTGAGGTGCCTTTGGATCAGTGAAAAAGAAAAGAGAAAGACAAGTCCATGGGTGAAAACCTATTTTAGGATCCCTTGGATGGGGAAGTTTGCTCATCTCCTCCGAAAACTCCATGTCCTCCAAGTCCAAGCATTTCAATTGGGTTCGACATCAGTGAGGAGGAACATAGAATATTTTCATAGTTGGTACAAGAATTTCTAGAGCAATTTGTTAATTGGCCATTGATAGACATGGTAGATTTTGATTCCTCTTACATGGGTGAGCCTTGTGACTCACAAGCAATTGAAGAAGACCAGTTTCCATCCTTTCCTATTATTCTTGAAGATGGTTTTACACTCCTTGTATAAGTTACCACATAAGTGAACATTGGCACATATGATGACCCCAAAATAATATACTTAGGCACATCCCTCACTACCAAGGAATGCGAGTTCATTATTGTTATCCTAAAGCATTTCATCAACATTTTTGCTTGGTATTATTTAGACATGCTAGGTTTAGATCCATGTTTAGTAGTACATAGGCTCATTATACATCCAAATGCCAAGCCAATAAAATAAAAGCTATATAAAATGCATTGGTGTATTTCTATTTTGGATAAAAAAGAGATAGAGAAAATATTGGGAGAAAGATTCATTTGACCATTATATTACTTAGAATGGATCTAGAACATCGTTCTAGTCAACAAAAAGCCTCATAGAATTTGTTTGTGTAATTATTTTGGAGATATTAACAAGACATGTCCTATGGATGACTTCCATTTTTTGAACATTGACATGATATTCGACTCAACAATAGGCTACAAGATGTCCTTCATGGATGACTTCTCAGGATATACCTAGATCAGGATTACACTTGAATACCAGCAAAAAATAACATTCACCACTATGTGGGGGACATTTTTCTATCAAGTCATGCCATTTGGCTTGAATAATGTCAAGGTAGCTTATCAATGTGCTATGATTGTCATCTTTCATGACATGATGCATTAAATTGTTGAGGACTACATGGATGACATCCTAGAAAAATCTAAGACACGGTCAGGACATCCCAAAGTTCTATGAAGGATCTTTGAGAGACTTCATGAATATAGAGTATGCCTCAATCTTAAGAAGTCCATCTTCGGCATCACTTCAAGAAAATTATTAGGATTCATCATGTCTCATTGAGGCATTGAAGTTGATCCTACTAAGGTCAAATCCATCATATAAATTCCTCCTCTTTCAACTTTACATATTTGCAACATAACATGCATTGGGGGAACTTTTGGCTCAACATGATTAGCAGGGCAAAGAATATGCAATTTATTATTTGAGCATGACACTTGTAACATATGAGAACAACTTCATGCCAATCAAAAAGGATTGTATGGAAATGGTTTTCACTTCCTAGAAGTTACATCAGTACATGTTAAATATGAAGAGCATTATTATAACCAAGATCAATCCACTCAAATATTTATCAACAAAGTTTTTTGGGTTGAATTGTGTCAAATTTTCAATTTTTCTCCTGATGAAGGATAACAGAGGTGGATCTAAAATGTTGAGAAGCAATAAAATTTGACACAGTTTAACCTAAAAAACTATTGTATTACTATATGGACTATGAAAACATCAAATCTTTCAAATATTTATTATCTAAGGCAACTCTGATAGTTCACATGGCCAAATGGGTAATGTTGCTAAGTGAATTTGATGTTGAATACATAACCGAAAGGTCATTAAGGGGCAAGTTTTTATAGATCAGCTTGTTGAAGACCCTATATTAGATATGCAACCTCTCATCTTTGATTTCTTATATGAGTCAATTCTAACTCTAGAAGCAACATCTATTGAATCCAAATAGTGGACATTGTACTTTGATGGCTCATTCATAGCTCATGGATTTGAGGCTAGTATCTTGTTTGTCACACCACAGGGAAATCTCATTCCCAAGGCATTCCATATTGGCTTCCATTGCACTAAAAGATGGTTGAGTAAGAAGCATTCATTATAGGACTCCATTTTACCATATAATGGAATATTCAATAGTTAATGGTATATGGGGATTCCTAGTTGATCATTAATCAAGATAAAAACTAGTACCAAACCAAAGATGGGAAGCTTATACCCTAAAAAATTATGGTTGATAAACTCAAGCCTCATTTTATCACTATTCATTTTGAACAAATACCTTGGCCAACAATAGATCAACATATGCTATGGCGACCATTGGGTCTATGCTAGTAATGGATAATAATATTAGATATTATTGGTTTCTTATTGAGAACCTTCTTCAACCAGCTCATATACACCTAGATTCTTAGATGGTATGTAATATTGTTGGTCTTGATATCCCTTGGTACCAAGACCTATACACCTACCTCCATGGCTAAATTATTCCTGTGGACCTATCATGAGCCCAACATAAATCCTTCATTCATAAAGCTACCTTATATACCTTAATAATACACTCTATAGTAGGGGCTATGATGGAATGCTACTTGTTTTTTAACTTCAAGTGAATACAAATTAATGTTGAAGAAACATTTGGGGTCCACACCAGTAGCCTAGTCCTTACCAAGAAATTACTTTGAACTAGGTATTATTGACCAACAATACAGACAAATTCTTGTCAACATGTTAGGAAGTGTGATGATTGTCAACAACACAGTGATTTGATCCATGCTCCTTCTTTACCACTCTAACCGATCACTAAACCATTGGCATTTTCTACTTGTGGACTCGATCTCGTAGGGAAAATCAACCCCACTTCCTCTAATGGACACAAGCATATCCTAACTGCTATAAAATATTTCACTAAGTGGACAAAGGTCATTCCCGCACTTATATAATCGACAAGAATCTTTCCAAGTTCATTTACTATCACCTCATATATCGCTATGAGATTCCCTCTACTATTATATCTGATAATGGTGGCCCATTCAAAAACAAATATGTCAAATCCCTCTACACCTAATTCCAATTCAAGCATAAAAGGGCCACGACCTTTTATCCACAAGGTAATGACCAAGCCAATGCATCAAACAACACCATTATTAATATTTTGAAAAATATTGTCACTGATGATGGCCATGATTAGCTTTTAAATTTATTCCCAACGTTGTGGGCTTACTGTACTAGTACCCACATGCCTATAAGAGCCACACCATACTCTTTAATCTTTGGCTTTGAGGCCATTATTCCTATCGAGATCGGGTTGCCCTCTCTACACATTTCTCTATAGAATATCATTGATGATGAAGAATATAGAGTGGCCAGATTACATCTAGACCTATTGGATGATAAATGACAAGCAATATTGAACCATTTGCAAGCCTATCAAAATTAGTTGCGTCATAGTTACAACCAATGTATTCTCCCCAAAGAATTTAAAATTGGTGATTTAGTGCTCAAAGAAAATTAAAAGAACACCAATGCTGAGTGTAATAAGAAAGGTAAATTTGAGGCCACCTAGCTTAGTTCTTTTCTTATTACTACAAATTATGGTTTTGGGGCATTCAGGGTGGCTATCCTAGATGGACAAGAGCTCAAGGAACCTTTGAATATCATGCATCTTAAACTTCACTATGCATAACTGATTTGAACCATTATCTATGAGAGCCCTCACTTGGGGCACCCGTTTCACTTTCATCCATTTACCATACCATTCCCTAAGCAATTCTTATTCTTTCTCTTATTAAATTTATGATCTTGATTATGGCCAACATGTGTTACAAGCAAATTCAATGACTCTTGTTCCAAAGGCACTTCAAATTGATCAACATCTACAACTTCTTTGTAGGTAAGTGTTTCAAGGTGTGTCAATAAGGGTGTTACCTACTTGATAGTTCCTTGAGACTTCCTCTAATTTCTTCTCATGTTATTTCCCCATCACGTGCCATTCCTATTCTAAGCTAAACATTATGTGATATTCCCCAGTGCCTCAGGTTCTATTGTTGGTTTGTGGTGATTACCATTGTAGTTGATTTAGTTTTTGTTTGAGCCTCTACCTAAGGGAGATTATTCATTGATAGATGGTTTGTTGTATAATTGTGCATATTACCTTACTTTCCTTATTCTAAAAAACCTAAAAACATTGGAAAGACCTAAAAAAACTCTAAAAATCACAAAATTGAGAAAACTGGCTTACAATTTCCATTTAGAGATATAAAGTCCCAAAATTTTCTAGGAAGGAACATCTTTTATAATCCAATTGATTTTAGATTCTCATTACCTTACCTTTCATTATCTTCCCATTTTTAGGAGAACTACATTGGCTTGAGGTCCATTAAATTTTATAGGTAGTGCTTGGATGCATGGGGCATCTTGGGTTAGCTTGACCACTCATCATTCTTTGCTCTTCATTTCCACTTCCATTCCCATATCTTTAAAACCAATTACCTTTATGCTTTCATTTTTTTATGAACCACCATTGCCTTTATGCTCTCATTACTTTGTGAGGAACCATTACCTTTACACTCTTACCATTTTACAATTTATTATTATCTCAATGCTCTCATCAGTTTACGAGTATGCTTTTCCCATTTTTCCTCTATAATCAAATACCTAATTGTCATCACTTATCTTATATCCCAAATCCTGGGAGAACTACATTTGGATTGAAGTCCAAAGGACTATGTAGGCATCGTCCACTTGTATGTGGCATTTGGAGTCAGCTCAACCACCCCTTTCCTCTTCTTTGATTTCCCCCCTTTGGTTTCCACAACCTATTGATTGTCTTCTTATCCTAGGGGCACAAAATCCAAGCGTAAAACTTTACTAATCACACATACACAAACTGTTGATAACTTAATGGGGTTTCTCTTTTTATTGCATTAGGTTTTTTGGTGTGTTTATTTGTTTATATTGATTGTTTGTTTGTGTTTAATGCATTTTATTTTACACTTAAGTCTTGATGTTTCATATCTTGATTTTAAGTTGTTTACACTCTATACTTAAACTATTTTATCACTTTTTTATGTTTGATACATTTTGTTTATGCTTAAGTTTTGATATTTCATATCTTGCATTTAAGTTGTTTAAGCTTGTATTTAATTTTTTTTTGGTCTATCTTTGGTTCAAATGTGTTATGTTTTCAACTTAGGTTTTGATGTTCTATATCATTATCGTGAGTTTTAAATATTCACATCTGAACTATTCCACACAATTGACATACAATTTTATCATAGGTTATTTATACTTATGATGCATAATATCATTTGAAAAATAAAAAACCAAGTGCTCAAATCTTATATATCAATATTGCATTGAATGCATCTCTTCAAGCACAACCTATCTATGCATGATCCAGATGAAATATGCACATCACATGACAAACATTTTCAAAAAACATGACTATCATTATGATAACTAAAGATGCACATCTCCTACTGTAAGTATCTACCATATAGTCATACCACATGATATATCCATGAGATGAACACAAAGTGCAAAATGACATAGTAAGGAAGATAACATAATCATGGCCAAAAAATAAATATCAATATCCATATTATGATAAACAAATCTAGATCTAACATCTCAATAGTGTAAAAACAAAGAGCATCATAACTCACAAAATAATATCAAGAGTCTTTGTAAAATATTCATGAGCAAAAATGAATGTCATATATATCTCAAAATCAATGTTTTATACATTGTGAGAATATATACATCTCATATATAACAAAAATGTAGAGCTACAAATAAAATCTCATCTCTGGCTCACTTTGTCCATAGGGGGACTCTGATCAAAACTTTGGCCTGTATCCAGAGTTGGTGGATGTGGGGTGGTAGACCCATCACTCTTTGCTATGGTGCCAACTGGGTCATTGACCACTCTAATGTTGTAGTATGTCAGGATTTTGATGTTTGGTTGGTCCTCTAACTCCATGTATACTCTCTATAGGATGGATCCCTACCATCTATTGGAACTACTGACTCATATAAGATGTGATAATAGGCAATCTCATCTTTCACCCATAGGGCATTGTCATTCACCTGTAGGTCATCATCTTTGGCTTGGTTCATATATTATATTTCCCTGGAGATCCCTTATGTTGACATGATCTACCATGCCTCATCGAGATCCCCATGGAGCCTCTGAGCATCACCCTATGCCTTATTTTTCTCTATATGAGCTCGATCTTACTTGCTAATGGTTGTAACTAGCTCAATATCTCACAACATAAGTTATCCATATACACCTATCAACTAGGAAACCTACCCTCTCAATATAATAATATCTATGTCTTAGGTTGTAATGATGCCCTATAGTCTAGTCATCTCTCCCTAAGCTATCACCAACTCTTCCCATAGCTCATCTACATCCTACTATAGGCCAATAATCTCCACTAATCTCACTGTGATCTCACATTATAGCCTATCTATCAAATCCTATTCATATGCTAACTTAGTATTACCTGAGGTATCGACTTCCCTATATCTATACTTGTGTCATGCCCTGAGGGTCCTACCTCTCCTATACATGTGTATGTACCATACCCAAGTTGCCACCTATAACCTTGGCCATATCTGTGTCTAAGGCTAGACCCTATCCCCCATCTCCATCTCCATCTCCATATCCATCCATAATTTTAAAATCTAAGCTTGAGTATATAGCCAAGGAAGTAAATTGAGCACTTGAGACCTATATAACTTGTTATACCACATACTACATAAGGATCTAAAAAACCTGTTGCATAGGTTGATGCACATGAGCCTACACAACCTAAAGTGGGATGGCCTAAGGTATCACTTGATATACATGAGCCTATCCTTATCCCTATCCCTAGGCCTACCTCGGTGTTAGGTCCTACCTCTATCTTACCCTCCTCCTATGTTATCATGGATATTAGGGTTGGGGTTTAATCAATCGAATCGGCCTAAAGCATGCCCACCATGCCACAGGGGAATCTATCATGCCATCATGTATAATATCATGACATAGGCCCAAGTTATAGGCTATATCATATCAAATGAAGTGATCACCTGGGATCTCGGCATAGGTATCCCCCACTATCTCTGATCTTGAGTCACATGTGCAAAGAAATGTGATCCATCCAACACATACTACTAAAATATGAACTAATGCTATACTTGATTAGTCTTGTACCTCTCCATAATGAAGTTATGTTGACTTAAGATATAACATGGTATCAACATATACCTAGTCATAAAACCATCCTCTAGCTAGCCAAACTGAATAGTCATATATGGCTGTCGAATGAAGTCACCATCTACTATCTTGTCTATGGATCTCTTCTATGACCTTGAAGACCGGGCCCCATTTGATACCAACTAAACTCAAGTGGGTCTTGTGCTCCTCTCTACATCCACTAGCTGACTAGTTACTCTACAATGATATGCTCCCAAGCATAAACAACATAGTGTTATGCCCAATACTTTGACCCCTTTGATAGGTAATTAGGTGTAATTCTTGATACAGTTACGTTAGTACCATAATGCCCCAAATAAATTGAATGAATGAGTAATACATATATTGAATCACTCTTATAGGGCCAATATGAAAGTATTGTCCACTCTTGTCAGGAAATAAAATGGCACTGACGTGAGCCATCAAAATCACTACTTCACTAGGCACTAATGCCTATGCTGGTGGTGTTAAAGCTACACTGTATCACACCTAACAGGTCCTCAAGCACAAATTGCATGCCCTATGGAATCCAATAGATCTTATGAACTAGAATGGGTAGTTAAAGGATCCTCCATACATCCCCTAGTGTCACTATGGCCTCACCTATCGATAAAATGGAAATTTAAAGTCTTAGAGTGTTAGTGTTTTGCTAGCACTGATAAATATGCCATGTCAACTCAAATAACAAGAATTTGGGATATGTGTAATAGGCCCACTATCTCTAGGAATGATATAATGTCCCCTTTCATCATCCCTGGATGACATAATACTTGTGATCATCGCTTGTGCATTGTCACAATAACTACTCACTCTTTCATATCACAAAGCAAAACAAAATCAAGTCAATCACTCTTCTATTTTCATCTAGCGGATCATTTTACTACTTTATTCTAATTTTAGCCTTAAAATTTTATTATTCAATCCTAATTTTACTCTTTATTCTAAGTTGTTTTATATTTATGGTAACATCATCATTTTCCCTAGTGATCCCACTTGTTCAGCAGGGCATTCTCACCATTCCCTTCACTAGCTATGATCTCGTCATTTTGTAGGTTATTCGCATTGATGGATAGGATGAATTCACTATTTTGGAAAAGTTTACCATTTATATGTCTTATCCATTGTCAGGTATTTTCATTGTTTGACTAGTGTTTCCACCGATTGATCAACATTTTCATCAATACCCTGATATTCCTGCCATTTTTGACAAATTTGCCCAGTTCAAAGATATCATTGATTTGGTAATTTACATGGATTTTGGTGAGGTCCCTGTATTGGCCATAGGTTTGCCATTTAGCCCTTAGCCTCATCATTTTTTTGGGTGATTTCTCCATTTTAAAATTGTTGAAAATGGTGAATTCAACATTTCATGTTCTTTCTTAGGTCATTAAATGCAATAAATATGAAATTTAACAAATAAAAAAGTACATACTGATGCATCACTCCCTACCAACCATTGATGCTCTCTCACACACTCACGAAGATGTTTATGGTCCAAGATATTTGCCATCTTCTCCATGTCTTTCATGCCCAAAACCAAAGCTCCTAAATTCTATAGGTTGAGGGTAAAAATGAATAATTTTCACCTTCAAGGGTAAATTTTATGGCCAAAATTTTGAAAATTCTCCCTGGCCCTATTTATGATCCATTTTTCTTCCTGAGAGGCACATTTTTGCCTCATTGATCCGTGTTTCATCCTATTTTCTTCTAATTAATCCATTTTTTATCCTCTATTACTGAATCCCATGTTTTTTCCTTCTATTTGAGGTCCCATTAGTTAATTTTTTTTTCTGCCCCACCTTTGAGGGGGCATGCTGGGCCTCCCAAACATTGTTTGGAGCATTTTCTTGAACCCATTTTTTCATAAATCAATTAAAATCAACAAAAGTGGGAAAAAATTTATTTTTTCTAATTGTGATAATTTTGAGCGACCTTTTTATTCTTTAAAAAGTCATTACTTCACTTGAATGACTTGCCACACCCTTTTAAATAGGGTTAAAATGTTGACATCCAATTCTCACCACTAACGTGTCAAATTGTAAGTTAGAATAACTTTTCAAAATAACACACAAATTGGACCAAACATTACTAAACCACTCTACTTCCCTAATTGGGGCACGACACTTGAACCAACTGTCAACTTTAATCAATTCAAAATAAATCAAATTACTGCTGTGTAGGTGACATTTATAGGCAATTAAATGAAGTGAAATAATCAAATTTGACATTTCATAAGGCACCTAAAATCTAATCACGATTAAATTTTAAAGCAAAACAAATCAATTGGGTAAGTTAAAAATCCATGGAAATGAGCTAATTATCTAGTTATGACATATTCAAAGTTCAACAAATATTTGAGTTATGACTTCATCATGACATCATCATAAAGTTGTCATGTTCTAGGTATTTATGAAGATAAATATCTGAAATAAGGTAAGCCATGCCTTATTAATGCACCCTTTTTCCAAAGTAATCAATGATTTTACCTCAAAAATTGAATCCATTTGTGACCACACATCTTGATCTAGATCTTAGGGTCATACTTAATTGATAAAATCTATAAATACCAAGGCCATTACACCCTTTCGACAAGCTTTTTTGGTGCAAAGATATAATGAAGAAATCCATACAAAATCTTCACCAATTCTTTCAATCCATTCATGAACCAATCCAATAGAGATTGAGGAGATGTTAGAGGCATTAACATAATGACATTGTTAAAGATTTTGAATTCTATATCCAGGCACAATCATGATTGTAGACTAACTTTGATGGTAAAGTCACATGGGTAAGGTATAACTTGTATTGTTTATACTTTATTGTTCATTTTCTTTACTTCATAGAACTTGTACAAATGAGAGAGTAGGCTTAGTATCTTCATTCTTATTGTTTGTTCTTGATTTATTCACTAAAGAATGGACTAACTTATTTTGTAATCTTATTTCATATAATGCAAAGATATAATGTATAAATCCATCTAAAAGCTTCACCAATTCTTCCAATCCATTCACAAACTAATCCAATAGAGTCTAAGGAGATGTTGGAGGCACTAAACAATAACATTGCTCAATATTTTGAGTTCTATATCTAGGCAGAATTATTCTTGTGGACTAGATTTGATGGTAAAGTCAGATGGGGAAGGTATAGCTTGTATTGTTTATGCCTTCTTGTTCATTTTATTTACTTCATAGACCTTTCCCCTCTGAGGGAGTAAGCTTAATATGTTAGTTCTTGTTGTTTATTCTTTATTTATTCACTAACGAATGTACTAACCTATTTTGTAATCTTATTTCATATAATGCAAATATATAATGTAGAAATCCATCTAAAAGCTTCATCAATTCTTCTAATCCATTCACATACCAATCCAATAGAACTTGAGGAGATGTTGGATGCACTAACACAACAACATTGCTAAATATTTTGTGTTCTATATTCAAGCACAATCATTCTTGTGGACTAGATTTTATGGTAAAGTCACATGGGGAAGGTATAGCTTATATTTTTTATGCCTTTTTATTCATTTTCTTTACTTCATAGACCTTTCCCATATGAGGGAGTAAGCTTAGTATGTTACTTCTTATTGTTTTTTCTTTATTTATTCAATAACGAATGGATTAACCTATTTTTTAATCTTATCTCACACATGTCAAGAGATAATTGTTGAAGATCCCCTGGTTCCTCTATCTTATTAAAAATAACTAATGCTTTTTATTCACCTTTTTCTTTTTCATTGGCATCTTTAATGTATAATAACTTATGTTTAGCACATTTGTGACCCCTACTATATTTTCCATCATTGTTAAAACATAACCCTTGTTATCTTTTCTCTTTAATTTTTTGGGGCATTGATTATGTTGGTTGAGGAAATAACAATGCATATGTGTTATTATCATTGATGTTAGTGAATTCATGTCTACTGGAAGCTAATGATTTTTCCTTTGCCCTACGTGCCATGATAATAGAATCAGGCACATTAAGAGTATTAAACATGCATACCTCATGTTGAATGTGGTCCTTGAGTCTGATAAGAAACAAGTTATTCAGGTTCTTATTTGTAATCATATCCATTCACAAAGACATGTTATGAAATTTTTGAATATAATCCTTGACTGACCTTGTTTGCCACAACTTTTCTAATTAGCTGAAGTAATTCTCCATCACACTACAATTATAGTGTGTCTAAAACTCCTTTATAAAAATTGACTATGGGACACTAAGAGCCTTTTTTTGAGCACACAACCATTTATACCAAAATAATATTTAGGTTAAATTTTAAGGATACCATGGTAACCTTTTCCCCACATAAGATCTGATGTAGGTAAAAAAACTCCATTTGGTTGATCTCTTTGAGTGGATCCTTTCCATTGAGCTTACACATGTTGACCTTCAATATCAGGTTATGATATACAAAATTAGTGTTAACCATGGGATGAGATTGCACAACACTTGGATCAAGATTGGGTTGTCTTGTAGATCTGCCTTGAGTCGACTGTGAGACTAATAACTTATTAAAAAAAGTTACAAGAGTAATCAATTGCATTTTGATGGTAGCCATATCTAATTTCAATTCAAAATGTATGGTTGCACATATTATCATCTAGATCATGAAATTTATCATCCAACAAAGAAAACATCATATTAAAAGTCCCCCTTGATCTGCACTTTGACTATGTCTCCTCGTTATTAGGAGTTCCCCTAGTGTGTATGAATTCTTACCGCAATCTCTAGTTTAGGGTCCTTGTCATGCTAAGGATTGACAATGTAGGATTTGATTTTCATATTTGACCAAAATTTGACCTAATGGTTTTGGACTTAAGTTGGCCTCAAATCTAAAAATTGTAAAGAATAAACCCCCTCTAGATTTTATTGAGTTTTTTGAAATTTTAGAGAAGTAACTTGTAGAGAAAATTTATGAAAAACACTAAATTCATAATGTCTCACTCTAAAATGTTCATCTAAATTTGAAAAATTAGACTATAGATTTTTAGGAATAACTATACAACTTTGGTAAAAAAAATGCCAACAATAAGATATAGATGACTCTTCTAAATTAGAGTTTAGACTACACTTTTACCTAATTCGAATCTCTGATACCACTTGTAATAAAATTATTATATTATTAAATTAGAATCACAATAATATATCATAATATGATTGAAATAAGAGAAAAATAATGAATTTTATGACTTAATCCACTTCAAGGGGAATCCTCCACAACCTTATAATAAGAACACAATTTATAATATAATGATCAAATACTAACCACTACCTCCTATATCGATCCTACTTATGTTATGGAACTAATTAGATTGAGTCTACTATCAATATAACCTATAAACATGATCATGCCTTAATTAATGGTTATACTAGCCATAAATCATCCACACGTATCAAAATACATGTTATAGATTAAGGGTGTAACATCAATTAGTGCATCAATAAAGTCTTAATTTAAATTCAAGTCATCTATAAATACACATGCATCTTAGTTCATTTAGGCATCTAGGGCATTGAAGAAGAATAAAATGAAAGCTAGATAATTCATTTATAGTTCACATAAATCTCTTGAGCATTTTCAAGAATTTTAGAGAAATCAAGAAATCATTAGAGCATTCATTGAAGCACATAAGTTCATGTTAGAATAACATTACACAACACTAGTTTTCATGGCTAATGAATTACTAAATTTTTTATTGTGTTATTTTTAGTATTGTATATCATTGAAGGGCCTGAAAAATATCAAGATTAATCAAATATTCCTTGCTATAACACATGCTCTAAAAAATATATTATTTTCACTAAGGTTTTTTATTAGGTTACCCAATTCGGTCAAGGAAAAGAAGTCCATTTCCTATAAAATATGAGTGAAGATGCAAAAAATGAAGCAATGATTTTGGAGGTCTAAATAGGTGAAACATTAATCAAAATAGTTTTAATCTCCCTGATTTTTTGTCTAGAGTGAAACTCGATGTGTCAGATAATAGACACTTGGAATTTGACACTTTAGATATCCTTCTCCAATCATCGTAGGTTTTAGAGGTCATATTTGTCTAGTGGTTTTGTCTCTCTTTCTCTAGCTTTAGAAATTAATTAGCTAGGTTAATTATTGTTTTATGTATGCTATTTAACATATTTTAGTGTAATATGCATATTTATTTTGCATGTTAGTGTAAATCCATTTATCCATATTACATTTTGGTGAATGCAACATCTCATACACCCTTTCTAGGGTTAGATCTTGCTCCTTATGGTAAAATTAAATTTATTTATTTTTATATGGTTTATTCCATTACATGCTCTTATATCCAATAGCCTTGGCTTCTTTTTGGTTCATTCCAAACCTCAATTTAATGTTTTTGAATAGTTTTCAAACCCTTGCTCATTTTTATGGTGTGTATGTTCAATGTTTGATCTCATCTTATGCCATTGAAATTGATTAGATCAAAATAATCGATAAGGAAGAGTTTTAAGATTAATCACAAACATATTGAATTTTTTGAAACTCCTTTTGTTAATTCTAGATATTTCTTAAAAAATAAAATGGATTATAGAAATGTAGCTTTTGTTGATTCAAAAATTGTGCATTTTATTGCATATGATAATGACGTATCTTTGAATGAAAAAAGTTATTAATGACTCAAATTAATAATGCATTTGAATTAGATCATGATAAGAAAGCTTTGTTAGATGAACAAGACAAGGTGGAAAATATTTCAAATTTTAGGAAACATGTCATGGAAAACCCTTTTAAAATATTTGGATTGATGAATGTGTTGAAAGAAGATATATGTCAAAATGTACCTTATAATGGAGTCATTTCTCATTCTACCCAACTTTTTATTTTATTCTAATGTTTCTTATACTATTATTAATGATTCTCCTTATTATTTCTAAAAATGATTATATTGCTTCTCAAGTTACTCCAATTCCTCAACATATTTCTATTACTTCCAAAAGTTCCTCTAATTTCTCAACAAGCTTATATTCCTTTGTATGTGTCTCAAATTTCAAGTGCTTCTCCTATATTTAAACAGTCTCTTGCTCTTAATATTATTTCAATTACTTCAAAGGTGTATATTACTTCTCCTTTTCAAAACTCTTCTATTCCAATCTATTCTACTTCACCTTATAATTATATACTTAATATCAAAATGACTAATATGATGCATACATTGCATGGATTTTAAAATAAAATAAAGTCTATTTCATAAGGATTTAAAAAAAAATGTTTACTTCTAATGACATTCTTATAATCCCTTTGGATTATGAAGTTCTTGCATACCCATTTCCAATAGTATTGATTGCTCCAATGTTTGAATTATTTAATGGAAAGGGAGACCCTTCTCATCACATTAGAGATTTCTATGCATCTTGTTTAGAATTCACTCATGGTGATTGATTAGAAACAAATTTATTCCCAATGAGATAAAAAATCTTTTCCAACGTTTTAAGTACAATATGTGTACTCGTCTTCAAGGATAAAGTAAAGATGTGAATGTTATGCCATGGATAAAAAAACCTTAAAATTTTCTATATATGATGTTAAGTGATAGGTTAGCTTCCTCAATTATAAAAACTAATAAGGAATAAATGAATTGTATCTAAAAGGTAATAATAGGTTGACAAAGTGTAGAGTCCAACATTATTCACCAATATTCACAGATCTTTATTCTCTTATATGGTTTAAGATAGGTCTCCATGAATTTTTGATACTGAACCCATTGTCTCTATTGAGATTATTTGGTATTTTTTCAATTTTGATAGTTTATCTCATTTTTATTCTCCATTTGTCATCTTCTTTAATAATAAATCTATCTTCGTTAATGCTTACTTGGTGTTTAATATCGAGGGAATGTTCTGCTAAAGTGGAAGTTTCAACATGAGATCTATTTATGTCTCTAGAGTGTTCTTTTATTTTTGTCTAGAAAGATCACCCCATTTTACCAATGTAGGTTTTACCACATGAACACAGAACCATGTATACACCCATCTATTTTTTTGGATTAATATGATATTTTGTGTAATAGAGGGAGGTGCAAAGGGTAATGTGTGGTTTGAAATTAATTTATATCTTGATTTTTTTACAATTCTTGCAATTTTATTTGAAATTCATTTTATGAATGGAAGGGTAATCCTTTGAGTATTATGGCTATCATTGATGCATATTTTTATTCTATTTTCAATCTTGTATAATGCCTTCTCAATTTCCTACTTGTTGTACCCATTGTTTACAAGGATGTTAGTGAGGTGATCTTTCTCTTGCTTAAAATGTTATGGGTCATATATTTTGATGGCCCTCATTACTAAAGAGTTGAAGAAAACTACTTTTTGGTGAGGGTGATGGTGGGAATCTACTTGAAGCTATAAATTAGTATGAGTCAATTTTATATATACTTCATGGGATAGGGTTCCATCCGGTTTCTTTGTGAACACAATATCTAGGAAGGGAAGTTTGTTATTCTCTTCTTTCTCCATGGTGAATTGGATGTTTTCATTCTTTAAGTTTAAATGATTTAGAAATGTATGAATATATTCTTCATCATGTGACCATTTATCTTTTATGTCATCAACAAATTTATCCCACTATCCTGGTTTTAAAAGATAAGACTCTATTTTTTTTTACTCAAAGTGTTGCACAAACAAATTTGCAACTATTGGAGATAATGGTATCCCATGGGGAATACTTCCATTTGATCATAAATTTCACCTTTGAAAGTGAAAAATGTAGATCATAAGAACAATTCTACATGATCCATTATTTAGGGGTTAGTGTCATCTTAGATGACCTTTATATCTTCATCTATAATCATCTTCATTATGTATTCAAAGGGTTATGATCAACCTACAATTATCCTATCTCTAAAGAACTAGACTCATTTAAGGTTAAACAAAAAGAACCCAATGATATTTAATGATTCAGGATGTGACCAAATGGATCCACAAACCTAGTAAGAGGAGCACCCAAAACACAATGCTAAAAGAAAGGCTTCCAAAGCCTTTAGACCAATAACACAATGAAGTATCTCTAACTGCATCTCTATTTGTAAGTAATCTAATTTTTTAAACAAGCAATGTAAGTAAGGAATAAGGGTTAAAAATATATCAAAATGGGTAAGGAGCCATTGTAGGCAAATGGGGGCCTAGGCTACCTAAAGTAAAAAATAGTAAGTTCAAACAATATTATAGCCACATTAAGTATAAGTGTAAAGAAATATCAAACAAGGATACACACATTCATTTACTAAGCAATAAGTTAATTCTATCTACTAAATGAAAGAGCTAGAGTTAAAATATACTTATCTTGAAGAGGACCTCTCGAGCCTCAATATGCCCTTAGCCAATAGTGATTTGCAAGATATTTTATGGTCATGAAGAAACCAAAGGATGAACAATAGATTTTAAGCCAACCAAAGATCTCCTAGCAAATCTCTAAAACTTCCACAATATAAGTTTCCTTCAATATAAGACTCTAAGAAATAACTCCTTCAAATGTGGTTTGGGGTAGAAGTGCGAGTGAAAGTGAGGAAAAATGAGTGTATATGATCTATTGGAATGAAAGGGGGACTTGTATTTATAGTGGTCAGTAGCCCAAACCCATCCCTAAAGTTAAGTCAACAACATCGACTAGGTCTAATGTATTTAAGAGGAGTCAATTGACATTGAACTACGTAGGCTAGGCCAATACAATAAGATAAGGGAAAAGGTATGAAATATACTATATCAACCATGGATAACATAGTTGGAAAACACAATGAACTACATCAACCATCTTAGATACTATTGTAAATAGGAAAATTGACATAGTTGAGTGAGGTAGTATGGAGGGAGGTAGGTAAAAGGGAAAATATGAGAAATTTAAACTAGAAATAGGAATGATATGATCATGACATAGATAACAACATATCTCACAAATCACCAAAGGGATACCCACCCCTTTCTTGGTGCACCCTTTAAGGTGTGAACTCAAGGAGATTAAAGCTAGATAGCTTGCTATAAGAGAAAGTATCAGTAAATGATAAAATTGAAAAATATTATGTATAAACATATGTCCCACCCAAATATCATCACATGTCAAAATAGTGTAACATGGGATGATGCTTCAGAAAATAACATAGAAACACAAAAACTAAGCTAACTCAAATGAAAATACCATATACACACCCTAAATTATGTTTTTACTAAATGACTGCATGAAAATATCATAATATCAATCATGGAGGGTGAAATACCTATATTTGAGAAACCCTAGGGATACAAGGTTGAAAATAGAAGTAATGTGTGAGTACGGAGAATGGTCCAAGTAGAAATAAAAAAATCTCAAAAATTATAAAATCACCTAGAAAATTGGCAAGTTAGGATCATGAAGGCTAGGTTAGAACCAAAAGAGCAAGCATGTAATGACAAAATGATGACAAAGGAATGTATAACACATTAAATCAAATAAAAAACATATAAAACATTATAATTAAATGAAATATCAATGTAAGAAAAAATAAGCAAAGATATGTAAGTATATTGATGTAAGCTCATGTAAGATAAAAATGTTAAAGTAAACAAAGAAAATTCACAAATGACTAAAAATGAAAATGTAAATGTAAGATAATCATGTCAAGTCAGACATAAGGAAAAACATGTAAACATGCGAAATGTCCTATATAATATAAGTCAAATCCATAAAAATCAAATAATAACATGGTGGGAAAATGAAAACAAAGCTCTAAATAATGACTACTCAAATTTAGTTCTTGCAGTTCTTGCACTAAAATGTTATGTGAGAAAGCACAACCACCTGAATGACATGAATAGTATGAAAATGAGATGGTGTGGTAGGTAAATGTGAAGGGATGTTTATGAGGAAAACTTGATCCTATCTAAGGTATTAAAATACAACTTACAAACTAGAAGCCAAGAGGCGTAATAAGGAAAATGTGATCAAGGATGTGATCAACTAAAAGTAATATCTAATAAGGGGATATCGGAAAAAATATGATGTAAAAATGGAGTGAAAGGTGCCACATGGGTGATGTGAACATCCTTATTAGGAATGAGACACATTAATAAAATGAGCAAGGCTAGAAACTATCAACATCAAGGACCTATAACACTCTAACTAGTGAATGTAAAGCTTGGGCTAACAAGTGAAGTACATAAATCATCCCATAAAGGCTATATACATGAAAAGTAAAAGGATCCTACATTCCCATAACATGTTTCATGTTCCTCAATACCCATTACAAAGCTATCAGTCTACTACAAAAATTGAGTAGTTGTGTGAGAAGATAGGTGGCACTTTAAGTATATTTCTCTAGTCTAATGGCCTACCACACCCCAATGGACCTTATCTCTATCAAGAGACTAATTGTGGATTTTGAAATTCAACTAAGATATGAAATGTGTCAAATAAAGATCATGTATTTTGATGTGATCTGAGTTTTGAGATGGTATTTGCCTTTTGATCATTGCCTTTTTTCTTATATGATATGGCTTTTAAATCTTTTAGAATTTCTATTTCTCCTCTAGAAAGGTTTAGAAAATTAATCTTAGATGAAAGTTAGGTAAATAACATAAGAGAGCTTACACTTGGCCACTAGAGAGAGAACCTAAAGATCATGGTGTCGAAAAAATCCTAGACTTGTCCATATGTAAGTGTGCAATCTCAAAACTGACATATGTGTGCCTCAAAGGAAATGAAATAAGGGAAACATGGGTATTGTGAGAGATCCATCCATGTAATAAGTGATACAATGATGAATATGCTTGTCATTAATCACAAGGAGATAAATTAATGCTATGAAAGGATGATGGCTATGTTATGATAGCGATGTCTCGAGGAAGTAGTACTAATCTACAAGGGATATAACATAATAATTAATGAAAGTAGTAGCCCTCCCAAAAGAAGGGGAGGGTAAATTAAGGCCTAAGAATCACAAAGAGACTAAAGCAAAAAAATGATAAAAATATGATAAAATGAAAATCAATGAAAAACGAAGGTGCTACCTAGGAACCACGAGGGAAACAAAGGCCAAAAGTAATGTTATATAAAACCAAAGAACCAAAGAAGGAAATAATGGTGCTGAAAATGAAATGAAATAAAACAACCACATAGGGAATGATTGTGTAAGTAAAATGATACTAAATGAAATAAAATCATAAAAAATAAATAAACATGAGACAAAAAATGACAAGTAAAATCTACGCTAACATCTCTATCAAAGATGAGCATTGGAAATACAATCCTATGTATCCCATAAAATGTTTTGAAATTTAATTTGTTTATTATTATGCAATGTAGTATAAAAACAAGCATCGTAAGATGCCCTAAAGGGAAATTTGATGTAGGGATTAGCATCGCAATATGCCCAAAAATCTAAAGTGACATGTGGATAAGCATCACAAGATGCCCTAACATGTGATGTGGAGTGGGGTGAAATTGAACTATTAGAATAAACTTCATCAAGTTAGCTAATATAATTTGATGAAACTGAAGTGTGATAATGAACTTCACCAAGCTGGCCAATGTAGTTTGATAAATATGAACTCTCAGAATGAACTACATCAGGTTGACTAATGTAGTTTAGTGAATCTAAAATGTTAGAATGAAATACATCAAGTTGAAAGATGTAGTTTGATGAACTAAACTCTTAGATTGAACTATATCAGGTTGGCTGATGTAGTTTGATGAATCTAGACTGCCATAATGAACTCTATTGGGCTGGCTAATGTAGTTTGATGAAATTGTTAGAATGAACTACATCAGACTGGCCGATGTAGTTTGATGAATCTAAACTATTAGAATGAATTGTAATAGTTTGGACAATGTAGTTTGATGAATTTAAAATTTTAGAATGAACTACATCAGTTTAGCTGATGGAGTTTGATGAAACTAGATAATCAGATTGAACCACATTGGGATGACTGATGTAGTTTGATGAAACCTAATTGTGATCATGAACTACATCGGGCTGGCTGATGCAGTTGGAGATAGGTAAATGTGTTGATATGTTAGATTTCAATAATGTTGAAATTAATATAGGAGTTTTAGGAGAGGTCTATCAACTAAAGGAGGACTATTTATTATGTATTATGAAATGGGCATTTGAACTAGGTGCTATTTCGTTTCATGTGACCCAAGAGGTTGAGGTTTGATGAATGTAACAACCCACTTAAATTTGTTCATGTTAGATATCCTTTCCTTATTAGACAGGAAGAAGGATCAACTAAGGTTTGGACAACATTAGTGGATGATTTGGGATTAAGAGGGTGCTGACATTGAAAATTAGGTAGTTTGTGTTGACATGATTATGATTCATTAGATTAGGCTTGAGAGACTTTAAGATACTTTTCATGACATTGTTGAGTAATAGTGTCAAGATTAAAATGTGGACCAATAGAAAAGAATCAAGAATAAATTAGTGGAGATTATGATAATTCTCATGAGAATGACCTCTCATAGCATGCCATCAACAAAAATTATTAGGATTAAACCATTTTGGAGGAGATTTGTAAGGGTCAAAGCTCATGGATTTATAAGGTGGTATATTAATCTTGAGTTCATGGAGACTAAAGGAAGGGTGTGTGGAGGTTTTATTATTTGGTTTAGAAACTTCGTCATTAGGTTTTGGGGGAGGATTGATTTGAGATGAAGTGGTATCAATGACATTAGTTGAGGATTCTTTATGAAATGACTCAAATTGACTCATAAGAAAATTTTGTCATTTTGCTTGATCTAAAGCCTCTTCTAAAGTCTTAGGGGAAAACATCCTTTGTATTAAAGAGGGGATTGAAGAGTAGTGAATAAGAGTTTGAAAATATTATCATCACCCATGCTATGATTTGCATTGTGAGCTAGAAACTTTCATCATTTGATGAAAGTGCAAGCATATTTATTGGGAAATTGGTTAGCATTGATGAAATGGCTAAGGATATTTTTGGGGATAAAATTATTTTGGAATTAATTAACTAAAATATTGACTAAATCCTCTAATTGTGTAATGGATGTCTAGAAAGTTGATTATACCATTCTAGCACATCTCCAATAAAGGTTTTGGCAAGAAATTTGGTAGTAGCAAAGGTATTAATTAAAGCCCATTCCTTATAGAGATTGCCAAAATATTTAAGAAATCATGTATGCTATTTAGTCTCATAATATATGCTAGGTAGAGAGATGTTTCCAATATCTAAGGACACAATGAAAGGGTCTAAAGGCTTGTTTTGAAGATGTTGAAGCATTTTGTTTTGAATTAGAAGTTGGGGAATAAGGTTTCTATTGGAATCTCTAAGAGGAGGAGGAACAAAATTAGGATTTGGCTGAGCCATGATGACTTGAGGTTGACTAGCCATTTGGAAAATTTGGTTTTCTATTTAGAAAATTTGGGAAATATTATAAGTTTGCATAAGGGTCATTTGTTGGACCATTTGCATAAGGATTTGAGTAGTATCAATAGGTGGGTTTTGATTAGAGGTATACAAAGGGGAATTACCAACATTATGATTGGGAGGAATGTTCCTAATATTAGTGTTAGTTTCACCATCTATTGTGGAAGATGAAGGAAGCTGTATCAAAACCACCATTATTGCATGGGGCATAAATGGTATTATGATGAAGATTCTTGAAGAATTGGGAAGCATATAGATTGCCATTTTGGTTAATTTCAACCATGTTACATTTTGAAGTGATAATGCTAGGTGTTTTTTCTATGTGTGTAGCAAAGTTGAGTGTGAACATTGGCTGCAATAAGTGGAACACAATGTTCCAACCATTGACATAGGTTTATTGATGAGTTTATGACTTCTAGGTTTAGAAGGTGTAAAATTGGTATAAGGTGTAAAATTTTCATGATTTTGGATTTGTGTTTGAATATTTTAGTAATATAATATATAGTATGGGGCAAATTAAGATTGAGAAGATCTAGAATGATTTTGAGAAAAATTGCATCATGAAGAATTGTCTTCAATGGTGGACAAGGTGGGAAGAAGAGAACAACCCATGTAGGATTTGAATGGGTTGAGGCTGGTAAGAAATATCATAAGAGGTAACATCATGATGATAGGTGAATGGAAATTTTGATGAAAAAGAATTGATCATGAGAAAATGACTGTATCATCCAAATTGATACAGTCAGAAAATGAAGCTAAAAAATACTCTAAATTAGATAGCCAATACATTTTGGCTAAAAATGGCAGTACCAGTTGATAGCTAGATAAAAATTTATTGGATCTACCCTAGTCGATGCATTTGGAAAGACACATCAAACTATATCACCTTGACATATGCAATTGAAAAAAATGAATTTCATCGACCCTGGTAGATTTAGTTAGAAAAAATAACTATATTGACCCTAACGGATGCAATTGGAAAAAATGAACTATAATGGCCCTTATAAATGTAGTTTTAAATAACACTGAACTATATCATAATTGGATAATGTAGCCAGAAAGACACACTAAACTGTATCACATTTGACAGATATAATTGACTGGAAAACAAATTGGGATAGAACTGTATCATCTGGGTGATACAATTAGCTGAAATGGTGAAGGAAATAGTAAGCTTCACATCGGGTTCACCAGGATGTATGTAAAGGGTTAGGATCAACCTAAAATCATACTATTTATAAAGATATAGAATCTGAGAAGATTAAACAAAGAGAACCCAATGATACTTAATGATTCAGGATGTGACCAAATTGATATTCAAATATTCAAACCTAGCAAGAGGAACACTTAAAACATAATGCCAAAAGAAAGGGTTCCAAAGCCTTTAGGCCAATAAAATAATGAAGTAGATCTAAATATATCTCTATTTATAAATAATCTAATATTTCAAACAAAGAATGTAAGTAAAGGAAAAGGGTTAGAAATATATCAAAATAGGTAAGAAGCCATGGTATGCAAAAGGGGGCCTAGGCTATGTAAAGTGTATAAATGAAAAGTTCAAGAAATCTTATAGCCACAGTAAGTGTAGATAAACCTCAAACAAAGATACACACACATCCATTTATTAAGCAATAATTATCTTCTATCTACTAAATGAAAGAGCTAGGGTGAGAATATACTTGCATTGAAGAGGACCTATTGAGCCTCAATGTCCCCCTTGGCCAACGGCTCTTTACAAGATATTGTTGTGGTTTTGAAACTACCAAAGGATGTAAAATAAGATCGAAGCCAACCAAAGAGCTCCTAGTGAATCTCCAAAACTTCCATAAGTCAAGTTTCCTTTAAGATAAGACTCTAAGCAATAACTCCTCCAATTGTTGATTGGGACAAAAGTGCGAGTGAAAACAATGTGAAATGAGTGTATATGATATATTGGAATGAAAGTGGACTTGTGATTATAGTGGTCAATATCCCAAACCCATCTCGAATGTTAAGCTGATCACATTGACCAATATTGATGTAGTTAAGAGGAGTTAATTAACATTGAATTACTTCAGCTAGGCCAATATAATACAGTAAAGGAAAATATGTGAGAGAGTATATTGACCATGGAAAATGTAGTTGAAAACATAATGAACTACATCGACCATGGTAGATATAGTTGAGAATGGTTAAACTGACACAATTGAGTGAGGTAGGATGGAATGAGGTAGACAGAAAGGAAAATATGAGGAAGTTAAATTGGAAATAAGAATGATATTATCATGAAATAGATAACATCTCTCACAAAGCACCAAAGGCCTGCCCATCCCTTTAGGTGTGCACTCAGGGAGATTAAATCTTGACAAGTTATTGCAAGAGAAAATGTCAGTAAATGATAAAAGTGAAAAATATTGTGTAAACACATTGATTCTATGATCTTTGAATTTGAAATTAAATTGTTCAGAATTTTTTATGAAGTGTTACCAACTAGATTTTTTAGTTTCCCCACTTATTGTTTAACAAAAGAGTAAGTGGGGGAGTTTCTAGTACGAAAAATATTTAGTCATATCATTTAAAAATGGGATGGTGGGATAAATTTGTTGATGACACAAATGTTAAATGGTCACATGGTGAAGAATAACTTGACAAATTTCATAATCATTTAAATGAAAAGAATGAAAACATCCAATTCACCATGAAAAAATAAGAGAACAATAAACTTCCCCTCCTAGATGTCATGATCACAAAGAAATCAGATGGAACTTTATCCCATGAAGTATATAAATTTTTAACTCATACTAATTTATACCTTCAAGTAGATTCCCACCATCACCCTCACCAAAAAGTAGTTGTCCTTGACTCTTTAGCAATGAAGTTCATCCAAATATCTTACCCATAACACTTTAAGCAATAGAAAGATCACCTCACTAAAGTCCTTGCAATCCGTGGGTACAACAATTAGGAATTTAAGAAGACATTTTACAAGGTTGAAAATATAAGACAAAAATGCACTGATGATAACCAAAATATTCAAAGGATTACCATTTTGTTTTTAAAAGGAATTTCAAATAAAATTACAAGAACTATAAAAAATACAAGATACAAACTACTTTAAAATCACACGTTACCCTTCGCACCTCCCTTGATTGTGCCAAAAATCTGATTTATCTAAAAAATTATAAGGGTGTATTCATGGTTTCGTGTTCGTGTGGTAAAACCTACATTGGTGAAAGGAGACAATCTCTCCAGACAAGTATAAAGGAACACTTTGAAGACATCAAGAGATCTCATGTTGAAACTTCTGCTTTAGCATAATATTCCATCAATACTAAACACCAAGTGAGCATTAACGAATCCAAATTGATTGTTAAAGAAGATGACTATTGGAGATGAAAAATAAGAGAAACTATCAAAATTGAAAAAAGAGTGGAAAATTTCAATAGAGACAACGGACTCGGTATCGAAAATTCATGGAGACCTATCTTAAACCATACAAGAGAAGAAATATATTTGAATATTGGTGAATAATGTTGGACTATACTCTTTTTCAACCTATGATTAACTTTAGATTTTTTTTAAAATTTTTTGTGAGTTTTTATGCTTGAGGTGGTTGACCTATCACTTGACATCATATTGATGATCATATATAATAAAATTTAGAGTTGTTTTATCCATGGCATAACATTTAAATAATTATGTTATTTCTAAATAGGTGTACACATTGTAATCAAAACACCAAAAATCTTTGATGAATCCAAAAAATCATCTTTCAAATAATCTACATCATAAAAACCTTACCGATCTATTCTAAATGATTATGCGTTTGATTTATTTTATGCTTTACCATGTAGATCCATAAATTATTTTGAAACATTAATTGATGTATTTCATAGCTCCTTTTTAAATCAATATTAGTATGAAGGTCACATTTTTACAATTATCTCAAAAAAAAAATTCATATGAAACTAAATATATGAGGATATGCTTAGATTTATGACTATAATTAATAAGATGACACACCCATAATTATTAGATACTGAGCTTCAAAGTTTTTTTGGGCTCGTTACTTAGTTTCAATTATTAAACACAAACTATTTTTCAACACTTTGCAATATTATGCATGGATGGTAATTGTTTATAGACCCCCCTTCGTTTTGACAAATCTGAATTCTAGACAACTATATATAGTCCACATAAAACTAAATTACATATATACAAGAAATAGAATGACAATGATTTTATGAATCTGAATCAATTTGTTATGTGGTAACCATAGATGATGTCTTTAAAACCAAAGTGAGTTACAAATTTTTGAAATTAGAGAATTCAAACTTATGTAATCCATAATGATTATGAAACAAGCTTATGAATGGAAATTAACAACTTAAATTTTAAATCTAAAAAATCCTAATGATGGGTGGAAACATCAATTCTAAACCTTATTTAGAAAAGCTTCAACAATCCATAATGATTATATGCAAATACTTTAAATGTTGGTCAAAATTTACAATCACCATTTTTTAATATTAGGAAGCCTTCATATTTTTTCCTCAAATTTCCCAAGGTTTATTAAATATTTACCCCCAAAAAAACTCTTTGCACAAGCTAAAGTATGTAAATACACTCTAATATTTACATTCTGCATCATTCCCTCTAAGTCCTTAAAAAATATTTATAATATTCATTTAATTTATTAAGATTTTGTTAAATATATTAAAAAAAAACATTTTTGAGAATAAAAAGTATTTATCTTAAATTTTTTAAATACTTTAAATAAATATTAATATTTATAAAAATAATATTTTTCATAACTAAAATTTTAAATACACTTTTTTATCAAAATAATTGTAGTTCAATTAGTGAAAATCATAGTCGCTTATATCAATCCACCAAGGTACGAATCCCTCTAGATACTCGATACATAAAATCAAATGGTTAAGTCCAGGATCATGCTCTGGGTGATTTTGATGGCATAAATACTCCTTACTTGTGACTACTTAACCAAAAGAGCTCACTAATTTAAATATATACTTACTCAACATTGTAAATCAATGCATTACACACTTAAAAGCTTCTTAATACAACATATAATATGATTTCCATTAAAAATGGATGTAAAAAAAAAGACAAAACTCCATATTAATAGGAAATTGTTTTCAAATTCAACAAATTTAAAAAAAGGAGTTGAAGGGAGCCTTACAGAGTGTTTGATGTATAAAGGATTTTAGATTTTCTCTCTCCATCTATGACACTCCCAATCTACCATTGATCTATACATCATTAATTTTGTTTTGACAATACATTTATTGTACTGAGTTTGGTTGACACTCTACCCTTTGGGTGGTGCGGCTTTCCCTTTATTAAATGTCCCCTTCCACCATTCTTACATTATTTAATGCAAGGCTTGCTAGTGAGAGCCTCATAATCAATGGCGCTGAAACAAACTTAAGAAGTTGTATGCAATCAGAAATGCATCATGTCTATGAATCAATCCTAACTCAAAGAAGATAGATCAGACTTACACTTCTGATTGGAGATACATTAGATAATCAAGAACATGATCAATATGGGGATCTACTAAACCCAATTAGGGGATCTCTTACCACAATAAACAATGCTAAGGAGGGTTTCAAAGCCTCTAGTCATGCACAATCATGCAATAACCCTAACTAGGTCTTATGTTTTCATATTCACTAAACTAATAACAAGTAAAACAAATAAATCTAATCTAGTGCTTACCAAAGCTATGGCACAAAGTAGGGGTAAGAAATAATAAAAGTAAACATGCATAAGAGACATATACTCACGTTAGTGTATACAAAATCTTAATGCATGGAAGAGAAGTAAAAATGCATATCTACCTACTCTTACAAAGGAGGAACAAAGTTAGAAATAATTACCTTTGAAGACGAAGCCACCGAGCCTCAATCTCTCCCTTGGATAAGGTGTTTTGTAAGAGGTTATTGTGGTATGCAAGGATGACAAGGATAAATGAACTCTAGGCTACACAACCTATCAATGCGTCCAAAAGACTTCTCCACAAGACAAGATCCATATCTTCAAAGAAAGTATGAAACCCTAAGCTTGCTCCTCAATTAAAATGGTAGATAAGCAGATGCACAATAAATTTTATTTGTTCTTCTCTTCTCTAAATAATGATGAAATGATTTTGTATATATAAGTGGATTTAACCCTAAGCCCTTTCAAAAGTTTTGGTCGATAGGGTCGACCCAATCGACCTAGTACAATTATGGACAAAAATTCACTAGGTTACAAGTTAAGTCGGCCAAGACCTATCGGCCAAAAATTTTATGGACAAAAATTCACTAGGTTACAGGTTAGGTCAGCCCTTGGCTGACCTAGATCTTAAATGAATTTCACCCAAAATAGTATAGGGTTGACCTAGTTGAGTTATTATAGTAAACAATCAAAAGGGGATTAAGGTTAGGAAAAGGGGGACAAAAGGTAGGAATTGACTGAGGAGTGTGCAATAGAGAACAAGCTTAAGGGAATGATTTTTAAGAGATAAGTTGGATTGGTAATAACTTCCAATAAGGGACAACAATCTTACGAACCACCAATAGTCTGCCCACCCCTTTTCTGTTGCACCCCTTAGGACGTGCACTCAGAGAGATTGAGACTCGATGAATTCTTGTAAGATAGAGAGGGTTAGTAATTGATAAAAATTTGAAAATATTATGTGTATATATATGCCTCACATGAAGCTCATCACATGTCATGTGAGTGCAATACAGGATGGTGCTTCAAGACTATATCATGATAACACATAACGCTAATGCTACGTAAGATGCAATAAGGAGAAAATAAGATAAATGAAAAACATAATTGAAAAACACATACCTTTACTTTCCTTAGTGCTATAAATAAAGAAGTAATCTGTAAGAGAAATGAAGGCATCCAAATGTAAATAACATTAAACAACCTATAGAAATTAGTGCAAAAATAATAAAAAATCATTTAAAAATAATATAGGAATATAATAGTGTAAAGATTCTCTACGATGTCACGATTTTAGAACATTTTATAGTTCAAAAAATGTGTTAGTAAAAACAAAGATATGGGCAAAATAAGGAATTTGATGGTAAATATTTGAAAGGTAAAGAATTATGAAAAGTAAGTTTAAATAAGGTGAAAGGGAAGTCATTTGATTATTGTTTGACTTGTTTTGAGAAAAAAATAGAGCTTTAAGAGAACAAATGAAAGGAAATAGAGCGAAGATGGTGAGGAGATGATAACCGAGGTGAGAGGGATGGCCAAAGGCCACATTGGGTGGAGTACAAGTAGGAAAATAAGAATTTCAATTTAAATTTTGAATATTTTATTGAATTTACATGTTTTATATAAATTTAAAAAACTAGAGCAATTTTAGAAACCAAAATGAACTTGAGAAAGGTGCTAAGGATAATAGAGGCTAAAAAGGGAAATGGTTTGAAAGGAATCAGAATAATAATTGTCAAAGGCATTTATTACAAGCAGGGAAAGGGGTCGATACCCAGAATCAACTAGGTCAACCTAATTGACCTAGTAGGCTGAAAATTAGAAATCCATACTGCTGACTTAGTAGGTGTGTGCCGAATTAGTTTGTTTTGCATGTTTTCGACTTAGCACCTCACTGATGACTTAATAGAGTAATCCACTCTACCAAATTAATATTAAGGGGGGGAAAAGTAAAGGGTTGACTTAGTTTGTTAAGTCAACTTAAGCAAAATAAGGACTATTTGGTTAACCTAGTGTTTGACTAAGTGACCAAAATAGTGCTCAACTAAGTACTAAAATGGCCAAATAGACTAAAAATGAATCAAATTGGTTAAATATGGATAGATTAAGGTAATTTAGGCTTATTTTTGTTAAACTTTGAAAAGAATATATTTAATTATAAGTGACATGGAGGTCTAATACACCTTTTGTTGTTTGATGGTTGTAGGGGCATCTAAGATTTGGAGATTGGTGGATGTGACATGGCTCCCAGACCTTTTTGAGAGATTAACAATTAAGAACTGATCTAGGTTGGTTATGCTGGGTCTAGGAGAGATTATAGATATGTGTCAAGTCCTATTGAGTGTTGATTTGATAGTCATGTTCTTGAGAGCCTGGGAATGATTGACTAACACTTTTCGATAGGAGGTGGATGGGGATACCATTGAGGTTGGTATCACTATAGAATATGTCCATGCGATTCTTAGACTTCTAATAAGAGGTATGCTGGTGTTCATGGGAGTACCAGATGGACAGAAGGAGAGGTGAGCCTTAGTTGTGTGGGCAATGGGCTCATATAAGATATATCCTGGGTTGATAATTAACATCTTTGACATGTATACATCTCAGATTTTGGATATTTGAAAGGTAGTTATAGGATTTGTGATAGCATGGGTGCTGTATCACAAGTTAGATGGTAAGGTACTGATGTATGTGATAGCCTTATGTCAATCCATTTTAGAGTGGGGAGCACTATATGATTTAGGTTCTGTCATTTGGGTTTAGTTTATGTATGACATGTATGGGATGTTGTCAAGAGGGTAGAAGTTCATGGGGCTGATTATTTTATTGATTTCTTGGATATATAAGAGGTTTTTAATGTATCAACCAGTTGGGTTTTCCCATGTGGTTGATGATCAGATGCCTCAAGTGTAGAGGTTGTGACAGGATCAGGTAGTGTGAGCAATATCCCACATGTCAATGCTATAGATAGTTATGCAATTATACATTATGTGGCATCTATATGGGCATATTGATACCATATGGGCAAGTTGGAGAATAGTGGCACTAGTATTGGAACCATCACAAATTATAGTCCACTATACCTAGTGGATAGAGCTGCATCCAATGGTGTGCATACTAGGATAGATGGGACTCCCTCATCTAGTAGCTTCAATAGTGATGCCCACATTTTAGGCCAAACATGCAAGAGAGCTGAGGGGGAGAGGAGGATCAGGACTACCAATTTATAGGCCAAAGATCATATTATAATGCGAGAGATCATAGATAGGTTAAACATGATGTCTGACATATAGAAAGGAGATAGATGTAGATGTTGAAGTCCTATAGGTACCAAGACCAACACCACAAAAAGAAGAGTGGTGACCATATCAATCGCAACATCGATGGAGACATCAATAATGAGAGAGAGTAGAGAGGGTTGTCATCCCAGATGACCCATTGAGCAACCCAAGATAAAACTAGGTGATAGAGGTACCACTTAGGTGTAACTTGAGATGGGCATGGGTGGTGACCTCAAGATTTACATTTGGATGGCATCCCATGAAAGAGGTGCTCAAAATATGAACAAATGGAGAGACTATGCTTGGTGGTCACACATATGGGGATATGATGGTAGGTGACATGTAGATAGGTAATAAATGGTTTTTAATATTTGCTTGTGTTTTGTTGAGATAGATTATAGATAGATATATTTTTGAGATATATCTGTGATATAATATCTATTTGGTTAGAATTTTGTAGATCCTATAGAGGAGACCAGATGGGGATCCTTGGTGAGTGGAGTACTCCATGAGATATTTGATGAGGCACTAATGCCATATGATCCTTCTACACTGAAGGATGCCATGATACTATCTGCACCAACTCAAGTGAGCTGGTTCAGACTAGTAGGAGAGGCTGTGAGGTGAGTATGAGTGCATAAGGATGAGCGATGTCTACCATCAGGAATGGGAATGGGAGAGGCTCAGGCATGATAAGATTTGGCTTAGGAGAGAGCCATACATATGACTACCATGACCCATATAAAATAGGTATAGGCCTAAGTGGCTAACCTATAGGGATAAGTGTCTGGTTTTAGATCTCAGACAATATTTTTATAGCATACTATTTAGAGGGGACTGTTTGAGGCATCTATGGGTAGCATGGTTGGGCCACGACATAGAAAAGATAGATTCGAGCCTTAGAGCAGGAGCGATGTATTTTTGTATACATGATATATATATATACACACACACATATATATATATATATACACACACACATATATATATATATATACATATATACATATATATATACATATAGATATACATATGTATATATATATATATATATATACATATATATATATATATATACATATATATATATATATACATATATATATATATATATATACATATATATATATATATACATATATATATATATATATATATATATATATATATATATATTGAAGTTGGATGTTGATCTTATGTGTTTATATGATGGTTGTGGTTGTGGATGCATGGATATATTTATTTCTATCACATGTATTTAGATTTTTTTGTATATGCTATATGAAATATATGGGTTGTGGTTTCTTTTCTAGCATTATGTAGGACACATGCATGGTTAAAAAGAAATAGGCAAAAAGACTTACTAAGTATAATTAGTAAAAAAAAAATGTATTACACACTATTTCACATTCAAAAATGTGTAATAATAAGAAAATGACTAAGTATAAGAAACCAAAGGGTGGTCAAAAAGAGGGAAAAAAATTGTTTTTAAACCATAAAATAGCTTTTGGCATCAAATTAAAATAATTAAAATCACACTAAATCACATTGGGAAGTATGAGAATAATGTAATGGGAAGTATGAGAATAATGTAATAAAATGAAAAGCACATCAAAGAGTAATGGTATAAAAATAAATCAATTATTTCAATTGATCATACCAAATCATGTTGGGAATTATAAAAGAGAAACAAAATAGGCAAAAAGTGGATTTAAATTTGTCATACTAATTCAAATTGGGAAGTATGAAAAACTCAAGAAATGGTTGGATTCTAACATGCGATCAAAAAATAAGAATATGAAAGTGAAAGAGTAATGAAGTAAGCATAAAACTTACTAAATCAGGATGGGAAGCATGTCGATGACATGTAACATCATGATCAATCAAATCTTTTCTCATATTTGACACATGTAATTTTTGATGTGACTTGGATTGTTAGAAAATTTTGTGAGGAAGGCCAGGTCCTATTCGTGGTATTATAATAGAACTCACAAAGGGAACACCAATGAAGTGAAATAATGGAAAAATTTGGTAAAAAGAGGATGTTGCTAATAGGAATGTGAAATGTTGGTAATTTGTGAGGAAGGTCGGGTCTTATCCATGGTCTTCCAATATAACTCACAAATAGAATCCCTAGGGGAGTGATCACTGAACAAAGCAATATTTTTGAAGAGGAAAAATGAGAATTTTAGAGAGTGAAAAAGGGAATGTAAAAAGCATAACTTAGGTGATTTAGGAGAAGACCTTAAGAGACATGAGGCATACTAAGGACATTATAAGACACTAAGTGACTAGTGACCATTAATGTACAAAGGAAACCTGTTCACTATAGACACAAATTTTTGTAGGCAAATAAACATGTTACTAAGATCAACTCATGAAGGTAGATTGGCACAAGAAAAGTTAAATGGACCTACCTTCTCACAATGTGTTCCTCATTCCTCAGGACCCCTTACAGAGCCATCAATCTACTACAAAGTTTGGGTACTTACGTGAGAAAGTAGGTAGCACTAAAAGATTTTTTTATTCTCCATTTCTAATCTACTGGCCTACCACACCTCAATGGACCTTAAATCTATCATGAGTTAAATCCCTCACCTTTCCTTTTGACAATAAACAAGTACTCACTTATGTAAAAGGGATGGTGAAATCAGTCACTTTTATTATGATTGATTGGCTATTTGTACACAACTTAGAATTATTGTGACCCCTTAAGAGGAACTCAATCAACCAAAAATCAGCTCTTTGGGGTATCACCTTACAATCAACCTTACCCATGCAACTGGGCCCCCTCAAGCTCACAACAAGTGAGCCAAAATTGAGATAGACAACATGGTAGAAAAGAGTGCCATGGTTGTACATCATGTCCCTCTTCCACATGTGCAACATAGAAAGGGTTTTATTTTATAAGGTCTCTACATATGCCTCATGACATTAAATAGACTCTAAACTCCCCTCCATGACCCAAAGATACAGTTTACCCTCCTCTATGCAATAATTGATTTCAAATAACTTGAAAATTGTACCTTCTAAATAGAGTGACCAACCCTTACATGAATCCACCACACATGTCTCTAGCCTTATTTTTCTTCCTTTCATCCTCTTGAGATGAGAATTTTTTATGGTTTCCAAACCACTCTTCCATTTTGAAATTTGAATACTCTTCTTCCTAGCATGCTTATTCGAACTAGTTTGCATATCCAAGCTTTGAATACTCTCCTTCCTAGCATGCTAATTCAAACTAATGTGCATATCCAAATTCAACCCTTGATGTCCTAAAACAAATTTACATAATGTAGAGTAATTACCATGTTTGCAAAGAGCCAAAGTTCCTTGCCTTGGAAGTGTTGATTTCGAGTTTCTAATCTCCACATTATTTTTTATGCAAAGGGCCCATCTTCCTCCTCATTCACTGAATTCGTTAGGGGTTGAAGTGAACCAACTTTTCCATAATTTTGTGAGCATGAAACATTCTGATTTTATATTAAAAACTCAATTTTTTAAAAGTATAATCCAGGTCTATTTATTATGGAAGTTTTATACCTTCTTCTTCCATCCACAAGTTGAAGTTCAACCCTTTCATGAAATTGTCTGGAACCTTTATTTTCAAAATTTACAAATTTTATAAAACATGAAATCAAATGGTATTTCACATACTTTAGTGGCTGACCATACTCAATTTTGGCCAATTTATTGGCCTCTTTTGAATAATAAAACCTTTCTACATTTGAACCCCTTACTAAACCAAGTGTGTGATGAAGTTCTACAAGTAGAGGTGGTTGTCCCAACTCAAAAAATGCAGCCTTCCTTATTTCCCCTACCAATGGTCCCTCATGAAAGGTCCCTTCAATCACCCTTGAGGTAACCTCTAGGGGTGACTTATCACTTAATATATGCAAAATTATATCTTTCCCATCCTTCCTCACAAGATGGATAGGATTTGTGACCTCTTTATCATCTCCTATGTTCGAATTCAAAATTGTCTTCCTTAAAGCATACCTCTTCAAACTTGGATGAACATAACTTTCCATGTACTACTATGCCAATACAAAATTTGTAAGATTTAAGGAATTTACCATGCTTAGAGTGTGCTAGGTTTCCACCTTTTTTATCCTATATTTTTTGATCATATGCAAGATATTCCTTTCATGAAAGGACACTAATCAATTTTATTGCAAGTTGAAAACATATTATGATAGCCATGAATACTCTAATTTTCCACCCAAATCTAAATTAGTTTGGTTTAATTTTTCATTTCATTCATATAGAACCATTATAATACCTCCCCCAATGATTTAATGGCTTTAAAAACAACAAACTTGTAGTTATCCAAGGTTGGTTATGACAATTCAAAAACTGATTTTGCCAATTTTGGTAACCTGGAAATGAAACAACAACTGCAATTTTGAAATATTCATGCAAAAATATGAAGTTAGAGTATTGTATGAAATTAAAATATTATGAGAAAGGTTGAGAAACCATTCCTAACCATTACCCATTGATAATTACTCCTTCTCATGATCAAAAGGCCCTGCCAACCCATTTTTATGGGTACCAAAAAACATAGAATTTTTATAACAACAACATTGAGTTTGTTAGTCTCACTTGGATCCCACATCCATATCCAGTAAGTTAGGAATGAAAAATGGTTCCTAAAATTTTGAATTTGATCATAAAATACTCTACATCATCATTCCAAATGGATTCTTCTTCTTTTACCTCATGCTCTAAGATTTCCCTTTCTTCCTTCACCACTAAGGGAGAAGTCATAACACTAATTTTAACATGTGATGGCTCAAAGTTTGAAAATTTTACATGAGGATCCATTAATTATAGGGATGGTAAAAATTCAACCTTAGATGATTGACACCCCTTATGTAAAGCTTTCTCTTTCCCTTCCTTGGAGAATTTTGATTTTTCTAATTTTCCTCCATTCTTGTCTTCCCCTTTTTGTTTTTTTTGCTGCTCATGAACTTGTTGGACAACTTCTTCTTCCTGCCCAATTTTTTTGATTTATGAAACTTATAAATTTTAACACTTGTTTGCCCTAAGGTGTTTTATTTTTACTCATTGATGTCTCCTATTTGTATCCCCCTTTGCTGAAAGTGTGAAAACTCCCCGAAGTAAAGCTCTAGATCATCCCTATCAAACCTCCCAATGAGCCTCCAATTGGATTCCTCATAATTGTATATGAAGTGATGCCCTTGGGTTAGCAACCCCTAATGAAATTAACTATAGGTATCCCCTTCTAAATGTGTTTTGATGAATCTTAGAGCCTCCTCTACCTCCATGGGATGAAGTATAAGGTATGTACCAAACTCATCAATCCATACCTTAATTGAAATGTTTGTAGAACCATTGAAAGTGTGAAGATAAATCTTCCCCAAGGCATAATGTAACTCATGTTCACCTTGAGAACCACCCCTACCTCTTTTCCATGACAAAAATTCATTGAGGTTAATTTATTTCCTAAAAGGGGGTGGGTAAGTCATATACTCCTCATAAATTTTCATCAAATCAGTCTAAATGGAAGGCTACACCTTCCTTTCATAAGCTTGAGAGGATTTATCAAACATTGTACTATCCATATCTCCAATGTCACTATTTGACATAAAACCCTTTGAACCCCACAATTGGCCAATATATTGGCTCTAATACCACTAAAATATCCATTTTAGGATTGAAAACTAAACAAAGGGGTTATCCAATAAACCCTAATTAAACATGCATTTATTTTGAATTTATCTAAACCCTAGTAGAATGAAATTATTTAAAAATTATTGTAGGTGCCCAAATAAGACACAAAATATTATCCAATTTCTCTAAAAAAATACAAAAAATTATCCAAATTACAACCAATTAAATTAAGTGAAAAACCTATTTTTTTGCATTATTTATTGGCTAGAAATTATTATAAAATTTCTAAAAATTAGTGTGGCTATTTCACACTCCATAAAAATCTTAAAGACACCCAAAAATACCTTCACCCAGCCCTAGGAAGGGTTTGTTTCACCTTAGGATGGATTGCTACACTTTTTGGGGGTTCACTACCCTAAAAACAACTCTGAATCAATTCCCCTAGCCTCCAACCCTAGTTGCCACACCTGTAGAAGATAATATGGTGTTCAAAACACCCTTATGTTCCAAATATGCTCAATACAAGTTCTTGATGAAGTTTCCCTATGTCTAAAATCAAGGGTTTCCATCCTCAGTTCCAAACAACCTTGAATAATTTTGTCCTTAAGGAAAATTCCAACTTTTCATGTTTAAGACTTGAAGAATTCAATTATCAAAAATAGCATAACCTTTTCACACGATACCTCAATTGCCCTTATACTCTCCCCTAAAGGGGTGCATCCCAATTTGAGGCAAGACCTTTTTCAAATTATAAAAAGAACACTCCTTATAATCCACTTAAGTGGTTTGGATGCCCATGACCCTTAAAAAACCACACTTTAAGTGAATTTTATAACAATAAAGTAATTTTACAAATGTTATATATAATTCCAATTTGTTTCCCTTCCTCTCTTTCTCATTTATCCCTTGAGAAACAAATCAAGACTAGGGGTCTTTAATGGCTCCATGATCAAAAGGGGGATATGACAAATAAACTAGTATATATTGATGTGACAATTTTCCTTTGACTCCTTGAAACTTCATTATCTAATTAAAAACTTCAAAAGATGACATATAACAACCATGTCACACCATTATAAATATTTGTCACCTAAATTTTTTAAAATTAAAAGTAGTAGCTCAACCAATATTTATAGTAGCTCTATAGCCAAAGAGGCAATCTCTAGGGTTGAGCAAGATGACAATCCCTAATGTCTAACTATCTTTGATGCTCAATCTCTCCCAAAGGTCAGCATCAATTTCTTTTTGGTTAATCCAAAAACTAAAAATCTTGAGCATCATTGGTTTTATGACAAGTGTAGGAATGCCTCAAACTCTTATAATGAGTGTGGATAATTTTTCAAGTCATTGTTGTCCTCTGATTCTAGATCAGATGGCCCTATTCTTATATTTTTGTATAATATTTTAGAGTCTCCTTTAACAAAATCCTTCACAAAGAAGACCCTTATTTTTCTTCCCCAGCTTCAAACCCCCTTTCTCCTACATCCTTCCAATTTGGTGATGTTCATGTTTGTTTCTCAAAAGATATTCCATAGATATAATATTTGAATCCTTCTATTTAGGATATGGAGCTCAAAATTGGATACAAATATTTGTTTAAAAAATGTGTGGGCACCTTCCTTTTATTACCTCAGCTGTCCAACTAAGCCTTAGATGTTTGGAGTTCCATTTTTGATCCCTCATTCTCTTTGCTCAGCTCAAGGTTCTTCCAAGTGGTTTTCCAAAGGCCTTCAAACAAGAATCTTGTTTGGTCATCTGGGCCTTGGTTTTTGGGTAAGTTTGGGATTTTTTTATGCCCTTGGTATCCCTTGTTTGACTCAAAAAAGGTAATAATATTGGTTTTTCCTCTTTGGATCAGATTGTATAATCTTCCTCACATCTTAAGAAAAAAAGAGAATATCAAATTGCTAGTTAGCAAAGTGGGCTCCTTCATGAAAATAGATGAGGATTCTTGGGGAAACAAATTTATGATAGTTTGTGCTATCCTAGATCTTTCTAAAAATATCTTTCATTCAATTTTTTTTCCTCCTCATGTGGCTCGTGGACTCAGTTTCTTACCTACAAAGGTTTCCTTTTCCATTGCTTTCGATGCAATTCCCATATGTATCATGCAATTGGGTGTCCTACTAAGGTTCATGGGCTAGCTTCATGTCACTCTCAGTAAATTTGGAGGGAAAACAATAGGATCCCTTATCAATAATTATTTTGGCATAAACATGGAAATTACTACCCATTTTTATCTTCATGTCAACCAATCTCAAATCTAGCAGCTCAAGGGGTTTCCCCCCAATAGGAAGATTACTTGAAGACTACATCATTTCCTATTTCATCATAGTTATGCCCTCAGTTAGATTATATTGATTCCTCCCTTTTTTGAATTATGAGATAAAAACCAGATGTAGGCTCTAAGTCTAAAAGGAAAGGTCATAGATCAAAGTCAAAAGCATTGAAATAGGAAGCAAAAACAATGGTGAAAGATGGTACTCAATAGACGTTGGAGGATCTCTTTTCCCACTGAGGGAGAAAAATAGCTTATGATTGTGGTTAATTTTATTCCTTAGTTTGGGAGATTTTGAACTTGATGTGATTGATTCTCCCTTTTGTCCTTCTCTTACTATTTTCAAGTATGTTGTTTGTTTATTGATGTTTCATTGTTATTTTGTTGTTGGATAATGATGTTGTCTCTTTGATTTTTCTCTTTTCCCTTGGCACGGAAGTTTTTCTTGGTGGTAGAGGTTATATTTATATGGCTTATGTTTTTACTTGGTGATCTATTATGTTGGGTTTATTTTTTCCTTTGTGGGGACTGGGCCCCTATTTTTTGCCCTAAAACTGATTCCTAGATTTGATTAAAATCTATTTACCAGTTCAAATCTCCAGTCGAAAGCACTTACCTCAATTAAAAAATATAAAATAAAATTAATTTTTAAAAGTTAAAACTCTTATATTTAGTATTAGAAATAAGACTACCTTATATTAATAAAGCTTTCACCTATGCTTAATTGGTTATTATTAGTGGCAATTTTGAACCAATCAATAACTATTCTTATTTACCAACAATAAGTATGTAAATTTCAAAAAATAAAGATGCTCAATTTTTAACAAAATACATAAAAAACAATTTATAATAATTTAATTAGTGGAAAGGATTGATATTTTATTCCCAAGCTCAATAATATAAATAAGAGTAGTGGTGTTCTCTCATCTTATAATAAACAGAATATTGTAGAGGTGCTAGAATTTTGGTTTGTATTATTCTTGTGCCACAATTATCCACATGCAAGGACAACAAAGAGAATGAAATATAATGAAATGATTTGATGGTATCTAAAAAGGGTAACCTCAATATTTAAGATATCTATTTTTAATATAGATAATGTTGCTTTGGTTAAGTGACTTCATTATTTCAATCCCCACGTAAGCTCAAACCTTCATAAAGGCATATGAGGTCAATTGTGGCCATTCATTGTATTCTCGAGGCCGTTAATGGCCATTGGTTATTCTTGAGGCCAGTGGCTGATGTTGATGGTAATAATTTGTATACATCTAATAATATCTAGTATATATGTAGTATTCATGTGGTTAATAAATCACATAGAGATCTAGGCCCATGATTGTGTCCTAGTTTGATCCAGCTTTGATCAAAAGTTATTAACTATCAAATATGTGTGTGTGTGTGTGTGTGTGTGTGTGTGTATATATATTAGACTAGTGTTATGTGTAGACACCTAAATTTGGCCATCGATAACCTTCAACTAGGTTTTTGACCAATTTTTACTTAAAAAACACAATTTGGCTTAAAAATACTAAAACACAGTAAATGATGTGAAACTGACGTATTTAAGTGCCAATTTTGGCTAGGGTATTCTTAAATGGAATAATGTAATTTATGGGTTAGCTAACTTTGATCAGAGTATTTTGAGTCAAAATGCCAATTTTGCACCTAGGTGCTCTGGATTACTCTTTCCTATCAAATCTTCTATACAAGACATGTGACTTTTTTATATGTTGTTGATAACATCCTAAAAGAGAATATGGTTCCAATGCATCTAACATTGACATCCAATTCTAATCCATTCAAATTTTAGACCAATAACAAGACATTCTGATTAATTTGAATAATTTGTGCACAAAGTGCTTAATCATGCTTAAGAGCTGATTAACCCAAATCAAGGCCTAATTAATAATTCCATGGAAACTTGTTGAATACTTATTTTTGGAAATGAATATGGAATATTTGCATCATCAAGTAACCTCATTTCTTGAGAAGAAATACCTAAGCCATAAATGCCATAAATATCAAGATTCATGCCTCCCATGCCTCATCAATGCCCTCCACAATGCCCTCCATGCCTCTTAATTGCCCCTTATTCTAATGTAATGATGAGAATAATTACAAACTTAATTCCAAAATTTGAATTAATCCTCAACTACACATCTCAATCTTGAGATGAACGGTTGAGGTTGATTCTAATTAAATCTAAAAATATATAAATAGAAGGCCTCACAACATCATTTCTAAGCTTTTTTGATGCAAAGTTCTAGGGCCAAATTGGTTCCAAAAGCTTCAAGTAATTAATGTTACCATACCAAATTGATTCCAAGCCAAGTCACAAGCCAAAGGTGCCAATGAAAGATGGAGGTAGCCAATATTCCATTGCTAAAGACTTTATGAGCACAAGTCAAGCAAGCCACTACTACAAAGGCATTTAGAGCATCCAAGGAAGGTGAAGGAACTCTTGTATTTGATCCCTTAATTTTTAGTTGTGCTTGTCATTTGATTTTGTTAACTAAGCTCTCCCTAGTGTCTAGGCCTAGAGATCTTATGCTATTAGTGTGCTTATTTCATTTTATTTTCATTTTAGAACTAACACCATACTAACCATCATCTCTTGAGTCAAATTTTTAAATCACACAATGGCATGCTCGTTGGGACTAAACACATCCTACATATGAAGGAGATCATTTTGAAACTCTAAAATATTTGTTTGAGCCTTTAAAACTCTTGTAAATTGATTTTCTAATTTTATTTTATCATTTTTGTTTGCCACGGTTTTGCATAGTAACTGACATCGATAAGTAATACTGATATTGGTTACCTATCTTAACTAACATCAATTATCAAAATTGACATCAGTTAAATTTTGGTTAGCTAGAGTAACCGACATCAGTGGTAATAACCAATGTCGATCACGGTATTTTTCCAAAAAACATAGACTCGAGAGCTACTTTTTCAAAGTTTATTGTTTCAAACTCAAAAGGGCTTCAAATCGAAAGGACATGTTAACAATTTTGCTATAGGACCAAGCTTGATATTTGTTCAAAATATGTTTAAATCACTTTTGCATGCTAAAAAATCAATTAAAAACCTTGTTTTTTGGTGTTTAACAAAGAATTTAGATGTTTTTAGTGAATACTTTCAAAATTTACAACTAAGACCAAGGGGTCAAATGAACACCACCAAATATTTTATTTTGGGTTTAAAATTGAACACACTTGTCAATTTTTATTGGCAATAGTTGTTTAATCAAATTTTTGTTTGGAAAAAAGAGGAATGTTGCATGTATGCTCTTCCATTTGTCTCCTATAGGGAACACTTGGAATCGAAAGCGCCATTCGTATTACAAGTAGCCTAGTCTAAGGCTTAGAAATAAATTCATCTAAAGCACTACTCAAAAACTCATCAAAGTTTGGGTGATCTTGAAAATGATCCTAAAGTCTTTCTACTTTCATGCTTTATTTATTTTCATGCATCTTAGCTTGTGAGAGGGACTTCATCACCTCTCGCAAGTTCTTTAGAAAAGCTTTGACCCAGATTTTTATCTCTTGGCATTGACTTCATTTGGCTCCTTTGGAGTTTCACATAGGATGTAGTGGCATTTTGGACATTACACTACACTGAACGAACAACAAGATGTAGTGGTTGTAAAAAGGACTAGACCTCTTTGCAACAAGTTAGGTGTTATAAACCTAAAATCCATACTTTTCTTTTGCATTATTTGGCATGAAAGTATTGTGCAATTGATTCCCATAGAATGATCAAAACTTTTCTAGTTTAGTAGACTCCACTTTGCCATACCCTTGCCTAGGATTTGGATGATTATACTTAGTGTATTTTAGTCATTTTCTCATTTGGTATGTTTTGAGACTAAAATGTGTTTGTGTTTAAGCCATGTTAGAACCAATTTGTCTATATGTCACTCTTTTGTCTAAAGAGGCATTATAATGGCTATTTTACATCACATTTATACCTTGAATTTTTTTTCTAAATTTGTTTTTGTATGTGTCATTTGAGTTGTAGAGGGTAGCATTATGCTGCCCAAATCATGTCAAACCATTTTGCCTTTGAGTTTTTGAAACATAGTATTGACCACATCATTCGAGAATTATTGCACCATTAGGCTACTCAATTTGTTTCAAGACTAGTTTACCTTGCACTAAAAACCAAACTTACAAACCACATCATGCATACCATTTGGACTTTTGTCTTGTGATGTCATGTTGTCCAATCTTTTCTAGCTTGTTTATTCAAAACCTAGTTTTCATCTTTGAGTTTTCAATTAGACTTTTCAAGTTTAGATTAAAACATTGATTGATTTCTATTTAGGCCTTAATTCATGGGGCTGATACATAGATATTTCTCTTTTGAGTTGCATAAATTCAGTTAATTGATTACCCAAAATTGAAAACTAATGATGGTTTGTTTGTTTAATACATATCCTCATCATTATTTATGATTTTATTTGAGAGAACACAACATTTTTCAAAGAGCCTTTTGTATTATGCCTTATGTCAACTGATCATGTCTATGTTTGATTTTGTGTGTCGGGTCTATGTCAAAGTTATTTCTAAACTTGTTAGATTAAATCAAATGAAATCAGCCTTTGTTTCAAGTCTAGCTTTTGACACTGTTTGACCAAAAGTCCTAGGACATGCCTATTTGTTTGAGCCTAGATTTTAATTCCATGTTTAGATAAAAGACCTAGCAACTAAACTTTTCCCTTTCCTAGTTCAAACCTTGTTTGGAACAGTTTGACCTAGACCTTTGACATGCCATTTTTTATTTAGACACTTGACCTTTTTTTTGCGTATGACATTTGACATTAGACATTTGATGTTAGGCTATTTTATGGAAAGTCTTAACACAAATAATTTTGGAGATACAAGTCCAATTTTAGCCCACATTGGAGATACAAATCCACCTTTTGACCAAGTTAGACCAAGTTTGAACTATTTGTTTTTTGGACATAATTTTTTAGAGTTTGTAGAACTCTAAGTCTTTTTGTTTTTGGAGCTTTCATCATTTATGTGGATATGTCTCACTACACTTATGATGGAGTCACTTAAAATCCAAATTATGATAAAATGACCAAACAAAAAGACTTTTATGGATTTTGTCAAGACTCCAATGATGCTAATATGGTTTGTGAGATAGAGTTCTAGTCACCTCATATTAATCATTCATGGGAACAAAGTCATGAAGCAAATTTTGATCCAACTTGAGACCTTGATTGGTATGAATATTCTTTTGAAGACCCAATTATAGATAATGTTATTTGGGATATGAATATGTACCCTCTTTTCAATAATTAGTACATGAAACATAGTCAAGAACCAGCTTATAAGCCAACTCATGATTGGGATGATATGGTTTATGAGGAAGACTTGAATGCTTTTGCTTATGTGTGTAATCAGACTCCACCACATCATACTATTTCTATTCCAAGACCATAATATTGTACCATTTCTATATAAAGACCTCATCCTTTGGTTTGTGCGAGCAATCAAGCTCCACAATGTTCATCATTCCAGGACCTAGTCCTTTGCCTTGTGCAAGCAATCAAGCCCCACACTGCCCTATCATTACCATCTCAAGACTTTGTCCTTTAGCTCATGTGATAATTCATGTTTCCCAAGGCCTTACCATTATCCAATTACAAGTCATTCCTCATCCAGTACCAATCTCATCCAAACCTCAACCGATCTAATTCTTTGAAGACCAAGCTGTATTCAAAATTGGTATTTTCTAACTCATTGGAAACCAATGACTTGACAACCAACCAATCCAAGATGTTTTTATTGAATCAACCACTTATGATAAGTCAACCTATGATGAATCACCTATTCATCTTATACCAATTATTGAGAAGTCTCACTTTGATAAGCCAGTCTTTGTTGAGTCACTTCGTGATGATTATAACTGCCTTTGGGAAAATTATTAGCTTGACCATGTGTCTATTTTTTAAGAGTATCTTATTGACAAGCTATTCTTTAAAGAGTTGTCTCTTGATTTCCATCCTAGAGGAGTCTCACTTTGACAAACTAGTCTTTGTGAATCCCATCATGCCGTTACAGGTTGTTACTTATGTAATACCAAATATTCAACAAGACATCATTATAATAGAGTATCCATTAGATGAAGAATCATAGAGTCAGGTTATATTCTTGAACTGACATTATATTTAGCATCAGAATTAAAATCAACATCAGTTTGAACATTAGATTCAGAGTCCCTTGAGTTAGAATCAGATTCAAAAAAAGAATATGTTCATGGTTATTACAACATTGGTTATGCATGCCTCATAGATCAATTTGAATACATTTTTGATCTTTCTACAATTTTTGAGGATGAGTACTTCAACTTTGACATAAGTTATCCTAGTATCTTCTATGAGGATTGTGCAGCCTCTCTCCATTTCATTACCATTCCATAGGCCATTACCATCAACCAAAATAGCCATATTATTGACATTCCATCTCCCACAAGTGTCAATTGGGACCAATAGAATCACACTTTGTTTAAATGCATCGATGGTGACATAGAAGTTGAAGAAGGGCAAGGAGGCCAAGACAACATTCATGTAGTAGAAGAACACTCTCCTAGTGAAACTTTATAGAGGCGCTAGGATACAATCAAAGTCAAAACTCAACATCTTCTAGTGAAACTTTTTTAGAAGAGCTAGAAGATAATCAAAGTCAAAATTCAACATTTCTTAGTGAAACCTTATTGAAGGTGCTACGGGACAATCAAGACAACTTCATTGGTGAAAACCTCTTTAAGGCACTGATAGCTAAGCATAAAAGTTTTTCACTGCTTGATGAAGACAAAATCAAAGATCAAATCAAAATAACTTCTAATCTACAACCTAATCAGATGGTAGCTACTCTCAAGATCAAACAAAAGAAATATCTAGTGGTCCTATTAAGATAGTAAGTCTTTGGCCCTGCCATAACCAAAATTATGTCAAATCCAGCATCAACAACATTACGTGTGATTGAAAGTCCCAATATTCATTTATTTCCCCACCATTCCACATTCCATTATCATCTACCATTACATTTCACATTCAAACCTACCATCCATTATTTGTCCTTATTTACCATCCATGGATTTACTTTCCTTTATAGAGGTTATAAAAATACCTTATCTTGACACTTTAAGAAATCAAAATCAATGACCAATGAAGATCACAAAAGCATTTTTCGTAACCAAATTTGTAGGCCATTTTTGATAGAGTAGCTATTTAGATGAGGTGTGGGTTAGCAATTAACATAATCAAGTATTATGCTTATATCATTTGTTGATTAGGATGTGCATCTCCCCATCAATAGGAACAATAGAATCAAAAACCACACCTAGGCTAAAAATATGTGCCATACCATTTTACATTATCATGCCATTTCCATTGTTACATATCTTTTTACCATTGTCATAGATCCTGCCATTCACCCCATCACTTGGGGGAAACCCTCTTATCATTTTATTAAAACATCATTATCCTTAGAAATACCATGCCATCCTATCATTCCATTCCTATCTAAACCAAACCCTATTTTTAGTCATCCTACCCAATCCTATTTTGATCTTAGTTCCTTTGGTTCTTCCCACACTTCTTGTGGGGGGATTCCAATCAATTTTCAATAATCAATCCAATCCATATTTACAATGATAGTCTATGAAATTAGTGTGACAGTTGATCTAGCAAGGTATCTTTCATTTTCCATCTTGTATCAGGTTTGTTTATGTGACCCTAATTATAACCACCTATGGGCAAATCGGTGTCTTACTAGTCTTGATACTAATTGTAACTGCCTATGGAAAAATTAGTATCATTGACCTATACCATTGTATTTTATTTATAATCACCTATGGATAAACTAGGGTCAACACTTGTTTATCATGCATTACCGCATCACCTTGCCATTACTATTTTCATTTGACTGGCCATTTGCCAGATTTGAGAACTTATTGGGACCTAGTTGGTTTTTTCTCATATTTTTTGTGGATGAAATTACTATGAATTGAGGTCATTTCAAGACTATGTGGGTCATGCTTAATTCATGTTGAGTTCAACTTAGTCCCCCTTTCTATACGCTCTCACCATTTTGTGAGCAACCTAAGCCAAATGCTCTCACCATTTTGTGAGTAGGTATCTTGTCATTCTCTAACAAGTTAAGATACCTCAAAATGCCAAAAAAATTCATAATATTTCAAAAATACCAAAAATATTTGTCTTGTCTAAGCCTAGTCAATTATCCTTGATCTACCTTCCTAGGGCATTATCATTGTTAGGATGCTTTCTTTTGCTTTTATTTTCAAACTTTCTATTTGTTTGTTTATTTCAAGTTGTTTGTTTATTTATTTTTCTATTTGTTTATTTGTTTATTTTCTTGCCTATTTGTTTGCTTTTAGCACTGTTGCCTTGACTTAGTCTATATGTGTTCATTGTGTGATTCCTCGAGCACATTATTCTTGATTCCATCCATATTCATACGTTAATATTATCATCATGGTTTTTATCATTAGTGTATTATTTTCGAGTGTTTATTAGATCAAGAGTTAGTCCTTATACATTTTTTGGCAAAATATTCATGATGTTCTATCATGAAGCATACCATCACATGCTATAACAAAAATTAGCTTCATGAAGGTTTACAATCAATGGAGTCATAAAATTTTCTCCTTGGCACCTTGTTAGATCCTCCCATCTCACCCTTCATCAAATTAACCCATTATCCATTCTAATTGTGTCATTGTTAATCAAGATAAGCATCTTCTCATTGGTAGGTACAATTAAATTATTCACACTGATCAATCTTATTCTTCTATTCATCTCTTTCATCATTTTGTGCCCACCCATCTTTAATCTGTATTTTAGGTTATATCCTTGAGTTATGTTTGCTAATTAGCCCTAACTAGGGCACCATCATCTTTAGCTAATTCATGTATTCGTAATGATTATAACCGTATATGGGTAACTCATTATTTTGACTTTTATTCTTGATTATAACCAACTTTGGGTAAATTAGCATCCTTTTTACATCAATGCATGCAAGTATTTTTTTATTTGGATTAATCTCAACCATAGATTAATTACACCTTTATTCTTATTTCTTTTTGAGGGACCATCCATCAACAAATGTGACAGCCACTCCCTTGAGGGGGCATCATCATAGGCTTCTCAAACACCTTTTAGAGCTTTGTTCTTTAATCATCATCTTCTTTTTGGTATACAAGCCATCTCTCATTATTTGAAAAGACATTGCTTTGCCTATGGTTTAATGCCTTCCCAAATAGGGGCAAACTATAGACACCTAAATCTAGCCACCGATAACCTCTAACTAGGCTTTTGACTATTTTCCACTAAAAAACATATAATTTGGTTTAAAAACACTAAAACACGCTAAATGATGTGAAACTGATGTATTCAAGTGCCGATTTTAGCTAGGGTATCTCTAAATGGAGCAATGCAATTTATGGGCTAGCTAACTTTGATCAGATCATTTTGAATCAAAATTTCAATTTTACACCTAGATGCTTTGGATTGCTCTTTCCTATCAAATATTCTATACAATAAATGTGCCTTTATTATTTATTGTTGGTAACATCCTAAATGAGAATACAATTCCAACACATCTGACATTGACTTCTAATTCCAATCTAGTCAAATTTTGGACCAATAACAAAACATTTTGATCAATTTGAGTAATTTGTGCATAAAGTACTTAATCATGCTTAAGAGCTGATTAACCCAAATCAAGGACTAATTAATAATTTCATGGAAAGTTGTTGAATACTTATTTTTGGAAATGAATATGAAATATCTACATCATCAAGTGACCTCATTTCTTGGGAAGACATCCCTAGGCCATAAATGCCACAAAAATCAAGATTCATTCCTCCCATGCCTCATCAATGCCCTCCATGATGCCATCCATGTCTCTTAATTGCCCCTTCTTCTAATGTTATGATGAGGATAATTATAAACTTAATTCCAAAAATTGAATTAATCCTCAACCACACATCTCAATCTTGAGATGGATGGTTGAGATTGATTTTGATCAAATCCAAAAAACTATAAATAGGAGGCCTCACAACATCATTTCTAAGATTTTTTGATGCAAAGTTATCATGCCAACTTGGTTCCAAAAGCTTCAAGAAATTATTGTTATCATGCCAAATTGATTCCAAGCCAAGCCATAAGCCAAATGTGTTAAGGAGAGATGGAGGTATCCAAACTTCCATTGCTAAGGACTTCATGAGCACAAGCCAAACAAACCACTACTACAAAGGCATTTAGAGCATCCAAGGAAGGTGAAGGCACTCTTGTATTTGGTCCCTTGATTTTTAGTTATGCTTGTCACTTGCTTTTATTAACTAAGCTCTCCCTAGTGTCTATGCCTAGAGATGTTATGCTATTAGTATGTTTATTTCATTTTGTTTTCATTTTGAAACTAACACCATACTAACCATCCTCTCTTGAGCAAATTTATAGATCACATAATGATGGCCCACAATCAAGTCATATCAAATGTCAGACTTGCACTACCAATTACTGAAAGTTGAAATTAAAATCGTAAATGGTAATTTTATTTTATATATTTCGTAAAATGCATTGATTCAATATTTGAAATGTCGAAATAGTATTAATAAAAGCATGTAATAAAAAATGTTGGGTGGATGTGTTGGGATTTGAAAATATTGAGGATCACTAAAAAGGGTTTGAAGTATTTGATATAGCTTATTTGCATTGTTTAGAATGTTGGTGGACCTCTATTGAAGCTTTAGAAAAGAAATAGGGCTCATAGAGTGCAAAATTTTAGTTAATGTTTGGATTTATAACCCTTTTTTATTTATAGAAAGTGTTTTTATGCTTTTGCATTTCTACAAGGGTTTTGGTAGAGTTACCTACTAAAGTTTACAATGTATTTTCCATTCCCTAAATTTGTCAAATTTTTTTGATTGAAAAGTACACTTTCATTAATAATAAAAAATATAGTACATCATTGATCATATAAAAAATATGAGTGGAAAAGTCACACCTCAAAAGAATGATCAAATTGAATTAAAAAAAGTCTCAAGAAAAAACCAAAGGCCATAAAAAGCCACCACACAACCAACACAACCAAGGTTAAACTAACTCAAGTACACATCAACCAAAAAAAAGGATAAACAAAAGTAGTAACAATAAGGAACAAATCAAACATTAGCAACAAACATGGCTACAGATGGAAGTAGTGGAGGTGGAAGAGGCAAAGGATCCTGAGGGTTTCTTCCCCACCCCCTTGAGTATGGGGTCTTAATAAATCGATGTGGGATCCCAACCATCAGTGTGCTAATTATCTTTAGTAACATCCTACTACTTAATTTCAAGATCCTACTTGGAGGTTGAAATGGTGAGAGCTATCTATGAGAACTTGTCTGGTGAAGTAGGACCCTACTTCCTATCACCAATAACCCTATAAGATCCATAGTGTGGGGATGAGTATCAAGGGTGAGAAGAGGCACTCCTCTTACTCCTATATCGTCAACTACAATAACATTGATGTCTATCCCCATGCCCATAGTCTTGGGGGGAGTGGTTGTCGGGGGATCTAGAGGTTTGTGGTTGACCACACAAGGAACATTCCCCTAGTGGTCTAGGAGAATCTATAGATGGTCTAACTCAAGCTAAATTTTATTTTTTTGAATCTAGATCTGAAGGGTAACATTATATATCACAACTTTTTTATTTATTATTTTTTTCCATAACTTCATGATTAAAACATGCTTTATTTTTATATTTTTGAATCTAAAGAAGAATACCAGTATAGAAAATTTAGCAAAATTTGATATATCTTGTAGGGATTAAGGTGAAGTCACCCAAGAGAGCCATATTTCATGTGAAAATTTCATTCCCAAATACATTTAAGAGGGTATGAATCCATCTCCAGGCCAACTAAGCATGAGGGCAAAAGCAAAAGACGTGTTTAAGGGATTTTGGGTGGTGATAGGTAGGGTGGGTGCGATTTGAGACTCTCGTATGCTTGAACTAGTCACCCATAGGTAGACCTTGGTAAATAATACACCAAAGGAAATAGTTTTTTAGGTTCAATAAAAGTCACCTAGATGTTGTCAAACCTTCTAGCCCAGACATGTTGAAGGGATATAAGATTTTGTTATAGGTATAATCACTGAAAGGGGGGAGGTGAATCAGTGAACCCAAATAATCCAACTTTAATTTAAACCTTTTACAAACACTTAATCAGTTATCACAAGCATTCATAAAGAATACACATAATTTATAGAAATGAACAAGAGAGACAATGCAAGATCAATCACATAACACATGACATGCGTGAGAAACCTTTTTGGGGAATAAAAACCACTGGAACCTGAAATTGGACTATTATTCGATAATAAAAATATTTAATTTAGACCTTTTGTCACTTGGATTTAAGCCTTTTTAGGAGATGTCTCAGCTCTCCTCATCCAAGTGGCACAATGAAACATCTCACTTGTTGTGGGTAATCAATTTGGTGAGATGAATATGTAAAATTAAGGGTCAACTCTGTGAATGTGTCTTGAAATGATTTTATCTATACTAACTAATTATTTGTGGGGGAAATGCTTATAATTTACATGAAATGAAACCTAATCTAGGGGGTGATTCACCAAGATGTTTACCACAAGACTATCATACTCTATCACAAAGAGACAAAGCATACAACACTAGTCTAAGAGTCTTAGAATGCACTAACAACAATATTTCAAGATGAAGGTGACATACATGAAGAATATCCAAAGTAAGTGAAACCATAGATCAATTTAAAATACTAAAGGCTTATTTTTACACTTGAGAATATATCCATACACTTAAAAACACATCATATGACCTGCTAGGCATGGAATTACTTGCATCAAACATAGAAGGATTGAGAGAAAGCAAGTATTTAAGAATATATCTTAACCATTCACTATACATATCTTCACATACTTGGAAAAGATGATATATGAACTCAAAATATATTAAATTTATTATCTAAGTCAAGTACAATGTCAAAACCAGTAGGGCTTCACCATATATGGTGTGGTATTAGATTACAAAGGCCAAAATGGTAGCTCTTATAGAACTTGAGAGAGAGAAGAGAAGAGAGAAGTCCAAAGGTCACAAGGACACTTTTTAAACTAATAAAAATAGTTAAATATGCATGAGAATAAGATGTGAAATAAATCATGCAATGTCAGGAAGCACAAGTGTCACCCCAAGTCATGAAACTCTTCAAATGTGGCGTATAAGTTCTTATTCTGGTTCAAAAAATTGCCTTCATGATTTACCTTTGTTTGAACACCTTAAAAATAATTAGAGATAGGTCTGATGATTGGAATGAAGGGTAAGTATTTTAGACATGCCTCTCTATGCATTGGTTGTAATCTTGGTCATCTAAAATCTTTCCAAAATGAGCTATCACCATCTGCAGTCAAAATAACTCTTCTTTTTCACACCTTGCACACTGGCCTCAAATTTGGCTTCAATTTCCCATAAAAATACATAAAAGTGAGTGGATGACATGTTTTAAGACCCTCCATGGCCTTAGAGGCGTCAGACACACCTTAAAACTAGCTTACTTGAAGTTTTCCACCCTTCTCACTAGCTTGTCACTATCCCAGTTTTGATTGGTTGAGATGAAACAACTGGTTGAGGAACTTAGGAGTTTTTTTGAGGCATGATATTGAAATGGGGATTTATCTTAAGTCTTAATCTTTCCTTCCATGTGATTTAAATCTTTTGAAACCTCTTGTAACTTGTAAAACACAAAATAGTTTAAAATACCCTATTTTGTACTCCATCTGTATAGTTTCATATAACTCAAAAGGATGGGACGGAGCATGAAATATTCCTCTATAATTTAAAATAAATTTCATGGTCAAAATAATCCATCATATTATCTTTCCATCTCCATTTCCTCCATCAAGTCAATAACTAGGGTTTATAAGGGTTTAAGCCTATTTTACCCTCTTAAGCATTGTTCATAGAGGTTAGACATTAGAAATACCAAAAAATCCTATAAATGTGATCTTCAAGGCCCCTATTAACTTCCCCAAACTTCTTAGATTCCCATGCACAATATTCAAGGAGATCTAAGCACTTCAACTTGGCCTATCAAGTTTGTTTTCACATTTACATAGGTCTAATTTGGTCCTAAGTCCAAAAATGGATTATCTTATGACTTCCTTGCATATCAAGAGATTTAAAATGTATATTATGACCCAAAAAAAATTATATAATTCATTTTAATTATTTCCTAAGGTTAGAAATGATAATGACCTATCATTTTAAATCTAGGCCTAACCATGCATAGTAGGCCTGCCTCCAAGTTTGAGGGTCTAGACCTCCAAGATTGGATTAATCCTTTTATGGGTTATTTTTCATGTTGTTTTTTATATCCCTCAGATTTCCACACCTTTTAAAAAGGTTCAAACATCTCCTTGTCCATCCATTTATCTCTACTCTCTATATCTGCCAATTTATGTACCTAGGGAAGTGCCCTTTATCTAAGACAAAATAGAGGGCACGTAACCTATTATGTCAACCCAAATTAATATTTTAGGGTCTTATAAAATATTTTATTACCTCACACACAAAAATTCAACCTTTTATTATGTCATTATACCTTCTATTTCATTCAAAATTCAAAATAGACTTGTGTGGAGTGGACTCTGTACAATGTTTTAAGGAATGAACTGAGAATGCATGATTGTAGATCTCTCTCTAATTGTTATAATATAATGAGGGTATTTTATATGTTTAAAACCATGATTATAACACTTAAAATGTTTTATAACTCTCATAGTTCATCCTTATATCTTGAAACCCTTTCTTACTTAGTCAGGTCTAATCGATAAACTAACCCTGTTTGTATGCTTCCCCTGCTTGTAGGTGTGTATGCCTGTTTAAGTCCTAAATATAGTGCTTAAATTATTCCAAAAGGTTTTATTTACCACAATAAATAATTTCCATTAAAATCTAATTAATATTCATACTTTGATATGGTTTCAACTATTTTCTCAAGCTCACTGTCCTACTTAGTCACAACTGAATGTGTTTCTTATTCTTTAACACCATACCTGTAGATGGTGTTTGATTATATATTTATTGATAGTTTAATGAGCCTTTTTAGATATAACAAGATAATTTGGTAAGTTTTTGGACCTAATGATTCCATATTGAGTTAATTCCATGTCAATAATCTTAACCTTTCTACTCTCCACCCTTCACAATCAACTACAATTGACTATGTGGGCCCTGTAGGTGCCTTTTATATGATATAGGCCTTATAGAAAATGAAAAAAAACCTCTTTTAATATCTGTAAACCATGATATAACTTAAATTACCATTCAATATTTGAGTGAGTTCTGTTATCAAAACTATCTAGCCTAATCTCTTAGGTGACACTACAACTAGCTTGTAGGTGAATAGTTTTTTGAACTGGGCACACATATAGGTGTGAATTGGACTCCAAATAGTTCATATCCAACTCCATTGATGGAATTTATACTCCTTGATATTACCTTACACTAGAATAGATAGTTTAAGCATGAAATATACCCCATTTTGCATTTTAAGATGTTAGGGTCACTTGGGAATTTCTAACCTTGTAGACATTATTGTCTGAAATTAATGTTTAAGAGAACACATTGGAGTTATTCACAAATGAATTCAACTACTCTTCACTTCCAAAATTTTCATATCTTTTTCCCCATGTAGAGGCTACAAGTTAAGTTTAGTTATATGTATCAAAGCCTTTGGAGGCCCTCTCATAAGACATTCATAAAACCACCAGGTGCTCTATTTTCACATTTTGGGGACTAAATCCTAGAACTCAATCATTTCCCTTTGAAAGTATCTCTCCACTCACATTTTCCAACCTATCATTTCAAGCATGACAAACCTAATATAAATAAAATAGTAAGACTCCAAAATAAGATTTCACCACATCAAAAATCCTCCATTGAGAGTTTTTAGTCCTCTACTAAACCACCTGTAGGTGGTTATTCCACATACAGGCAGAGAATGTAAAATTGTAGGCAGACTAATGAGTGTGAACAATGCACTGTTTTAACCTTTAATAATTTATATACCTCTCACAAGGATTGAAAATATACTCTCTACATTATCAATGCTCCCTTCCAACATAGTGGCATTATGAGATAACTATAGGTAGATGTTACTGGTACGAGACTGGTAGGCATGCAGTAAACATGAATTGGAGAAATGTACCAAAGGATATGTTTATATAGTCACATAATATCCCATCAATTGTGTTTAAATGAAACCCCATAATGATTCAAACTCAAAATAGGCTCTTACACTTCCTTTTCAATGTTGAACTCTCCATGAGAGCACCTGTGCATGACAGTTAGAGAGTAAACTGATTGTATGATGTTTAAGACTACAATCCCATGAAACATTGCTTGGAGAATCAGAATTCAAGTTTAAAGGACTAAGAAGGATAATGAAACACAATAATAAAACTATCTCCACTCTTTGAAACTGCTACCAAAGTAGGAAGACATGGGAAATGGTGGAAACTTGCCTATCAAACCAAATGGTACCTTCTTCTATAACATGAGATGGTTTGCATATAAAAACACCTTAAAACACTAAACCAAACATGGGAATCATTTGAAGAGGGAGTCAAACTCACTTAAAAAAAACATTAGTAAGTGAATTGTATAGACTAGTCCAAACTAAGGCAAAATTTATAGGGTGCATAAATTAACATGTCAATTGGATAGGTCAATCTCTTAGAAATGGTTCATAAATCACAGGTCACCATTCCTCTACAAATATCAAATGAAAGCTGATTGAGTGTAGAATACACCATCAAGAGTATTTTGTTTGAAACCTCTTCTACTGACCGTATCAAGTACAAATGTGAAGACCATTTTTGCTTTCCAAGCCTAGTGGAAGGAGAGATAAGTGGGGTTATTTATTTATTTAAGATTATAATCAAACTAATCACTAAAATAAGAGTATGAAAGACCAAGGGACACTCCTCAAACATCTCAAACTGTAGAAGTTCATACAAGTCTGTACACCTCTTTAAAACTCCTCTTTTCTCCAAAAAAACTACCTTTTTTCTGAGGAACCTACCACTTTTCAGTTAAGAATAGTTGAATAAGGTATAATAAGACACATGGCATGTGACAACACCTTTTGAAACCTTCACATTTCTTAAGGCTGTACAAGTCATTAAATGCTCTATTTTGACCCCTAAAATAACTCAAAAGGACATATTGACTAATGCAACTAATGACCAAGGCTAATATAATATTAAATAACATAAATTAATGTATAATACACACTATGACATAATAATAAACCCCTCATAAATCTCTAAAGATCAAGTTTTTACCTATATAGGTCCTAATTTGACTTGTAAGGTCAAATTTGATCAACAAATTAATGACTCATAAAGGTAGTATGCCTGCTATACTAACTAGACCAGCAACCTTATCAGTACATTAGGATATGGATTCACATGTACATGAATATTGACACATAATTTTCCTTTTAAAACACACAAAACATAAATAAAATCAACAAGAAGCAATACACAAGACAAGAAAATAAGCAAAAACACACTTGTGCTTCATGCACACTTATGGAACACACATATCAAACTAAACAACTGATTCAAACACTAACCAACCTAAGATGAAAACTCCCTCTTGGATCAAAGGAGAAGTTTGAAACCTTCCTTGCTTCATGACATGAAGGATTTAGTGAGACATGTAGCCCAAATAGAAAATTTCATCAAAAAAAAGATTTGAACCATGGACCTCCAACTTCCAAGGGTATTTACAAAATCATGCTTTCTAATTTCTCTATGAGCATTTATAAGGCATATAATGAGAAATTTATTTTTAAAACTTATTTTTTCTCTTTTAAAAATGAAAAAATTACTTTCCCAAATAAAAATTAATTCATCCGTGAAACTCTTGAAAAAAGTAAAAAGTTCTTTGATTTGTGGACCCCTCAAACCATAAAATCTTTGATCAAACTTTATCAAAATTTGGAGAAAAATATTATTTTTAGTTGTATTCCAATTCCATGCTACATCCAAGGACACCTGGGCTACAAAAAGAATTTTTGGAACTCTTTTTTTGATGTACCAGGTCTTACAAATCCGTATAGGGCCAAATAATGGAGTTTTAAAGCAAATTTAAACTATGAGAAAGAGATTTTATAAAAAATGAATGATGGATTAATTTTTTTGGACATTATGGGAGGATTAAAAATTTAAAACCAAGCAATACAACTCAGAAATTTTCTTTAAAAGCTTTCAGGATAGTTTTAGATCAGATTTTTTTGGCATAAAAAACTTAAAACTGATAGATATTTATCCAAATTTATTTAAATTTTTTTCTACAAAATCATGGAGGCCATACCAATTTGTTACAAGAGTTTTACAATCTGATAAATCCATATGAATGTTTTATTGGGTAGATTTTTAAAAATTGGAATCAAACAATCAACTTCTAGGCTTTAACTAGGAGAATTAAGCTTCAAAAAATGGAGGATGAAAAACTTAATTTTATTACTTCTCAGATTAGCCATACAAAATCAATTTTTCAAAGTATTTTAATTCTCCAAGTCCTCCAATCACAAGCTTTAAAAAAAATATTTGAAAAATATGATATTTGAATAATTTTTCAAATATTAACTCTAAACTATTTTAATAAGGGACACACCTTATATTTGCCAAAATCAATTTCATGTGAGCCTTCTTTATCCAATCACATAATTTTTTTCATCTCTTCTTCTTGATATTACCATGTTTTATTTTACCTTACATTTTTCAAGCATTTACCAAGTTACCATGCTTTGATACCAATAATAACATTCCAATAGATTTAATCAAACAAAGTCACCTATAGTAAATCTTGTGCCCACCGAGGCGGGTGTACAAGTATTTTATTAATCCAAATAAAATAAGTACATAAAAAAGGTGCCAATATGCCATTTTAACCCTTTTACATTGAAAAACATATATTTATAAATTTTCATCACATACCGGTAAAAACCACCTAACCTATTAACCAACTCCTAGGGAGATTCCACCCGAAAGATAGTTCTAATTATTTAACACAAAACATAAAACTAACCAAATAAAACCAAGTTAATTTATTTATGGGAGTGTCTTTATAAATATAATCATTCCCCATTTACATTTATTATTTAAAATAAATTTACCAAAATCCTAAGCTAAGTTAAGACTTTGGAACAAGTCCTAATAGTAAGGGAGAAGGGTTAAAAATATATCAAAATGGGTAAAGAGCCGTTGTAGGTAAATGGGGGTCTAGGATACCTAAATTAATAAATAGTAATTTCAAACAATCTTATAGCCACACTAAGTGTAAAGAAAGCTCAAACACAGATACACACACATTCATTTACTAAGCAATAAGTTACTTCTATCTACTAAATGAAATATCTAGGGTTAAAATATACTTACCTTGAAGAGGACCTCTCGAGCCTCACCTTAGTCAATGACACTTTGCAAGATATTATTATGGTTGTGAAGAAACCAAAGGATGAACAATAGGTTTTAAGCCAACCAAAGACCTCTTAGCAAATCTCTAAGACTTTCACAAGACAAACTTCCTTTAATACAAGACTCTAAGTAATAACTCCTCCAAATGTGGTTTGGGGTAGAAGTGTGATTGAAAGCAAGGAAAAATGAGTGTATATGATCTATTGGAATGAAAGGGGGACTTGTATTTATAGTGGTCAATATCCCAAACCTATCCCAAAAGTTAAGTTGATGATATCGACTAGGTCTAATGTATTTAAGAGTATTTGATTAATATTAAACTACGTAGGCCAGACCAATACAATACAGTAAGGGAAAAGGTGTGAAACAGACTATATCAGCCATGGCTGATATATTTGGAAAACATAATGAACTACATTGACCATGTTATATACTATTGGAAATATAAAAATTGACATAATTGAGTGAGGTAGTATGGAAGGAGGTAGGTAGAAGGGAAAATATGAGAAAGTTGAACTAGAAATAATAATGATATGATAATGACATAGATAACAATATATCTCACAAATCATCAAAGGGATACCCACCCCTTTCCTATTGCACCCTTTAAGGTGTGAACTCAGGGAGATTAAAGCTCAATAGCTTATTACAAGAGAAAGCATTAGTAAATGATAAAATTGAAAAATATTATATATAAACATATGCCCTACCCAAAACTCATCGCGAGTCACAATAGTGTAACATGGGATGATACTTCAGGAAATAACATAACAACACAAAAACTAAGCTAACTCAAATGAATTATGGAAATAAATGTTGAAAATAAATGAAAGTACCATATACACACCTTAAATTAACTTTTTACTGAATGACTACATGAAAATATCATAATATCAATCATGGAGGGTGAAATACCTGTATTTGAAAAACCCTAAGGATACAAGGCTGAAAATAGAAGCAATGTGTGAGTATGCAGGATGGTCCAAATAGAAATAAAAATATCTCAAAACTTATAAAATCACTTGGAAAATTGACAAGTTAGGATCGTGAAGACTAGGTTAGAACCAAAAGAGCAAGCATGTAATGAAAAATTCTAACAAAGGAATGTATAACACACTAAATCATGTGAAAAAATATATAAAACATTGTAATAAAATGAAATATCAATGTAAGAAAAATCAAGCAAAGATATGGAAGTAGATCGATGTAAGCTCATGTAAGATAAGAATGTTAAAGTAAACAAAAAAATCACAAATAACTAAAAATAAAAATGTAAATGTAAGAAAAGCATGTCAAGTCAAACAAGTAAACATGCAAAATGTCCTATATAAGTCAAATCCACAAAAATCAAACAAGAACATGGTGGGAAAATGAAAATAAAAGAACTAAATAATGACTACTCAAATTTAGTTCTTGCACTAAAATGTGATGTAAGAAAGCACAACCACTTGAATGATATGACTAGTATGAAAATGAGATGGTGTGGTAAGCAAATGTGAAGGGATGTTTGTGAGGAAAACTTGATCCTATCTGAGGTATTACAATGTAACTCACAAACTAGAAGCCAAGAGGCATAATAAAGAAAATGTGATCAAGTAAAAGTAATATCCAATAAGGGGATATTAGAAAAAATATGATGTAAGTATGAAGTGAAAGGTGCCACATGGGTGATGTGAACATATTTAACAGGAATGAGACACACTAGGAAAATGAGCAAGACTAGAAACTATCAGCATCAAGGACCTATAACACTCTAACTAGTGAATGTAAAGCTTGGGCTAACAAGTGAAGTACATAAATCATCCCATGAAGCCTATTTACATGAAAATTAAAAGGATACTACCTTCCCATAACATGTTACATGTTCTTTTAGACCCCTTATAAAGCCGCCAGTCTACTACAAAAATTGTGAAATTGTGTGAGTAGGTGGCACTATAAGTATATGATATAATAAGATCTCCTTCTCCAGTATAATGGCCTACCACATCCAAATGGACCTTAACTCTATCAAGAAGCTAATTGTGGATTTTGAACTTCAACTAGGATATGAAATGTGTTAAATAAATATCACATATTTTGGTGTGATCTGACTTTTGAGATGGTATTTGCCTTTTGATCATTGCCTTTTTTCATATATGATATGGATTTTAAATCTTTTGCATTTTATATTTCTCCTATAGAAAAATTTATAAAACAAATCTTAAATTAAAGTTAGGTAACTAACACAAGAGATCTTACACTTGGCCACTAGAGAGAGAACCTAAAGACCATGGTGTCGAAAGAATCCTAGACTTATCCATAAGTAAGTGTGCAATCTCAAAACTGACTTTATGTGTGCCTCAAAAGAAAAGAAATAAGGGAAATATGGGTATTGTTAGAGATCCATCAATGTAATAAGTGACGCAATGATGAATATGCTTGTCATTGATCACAAGGAGGTAAATTAGTGCTATGAAAGGGATGATGGCTATGTTATGATAGCCATGTCCCAAAGAAAAAGTACTAATCCACAAGGGATCTAGAATAATAACTAATAAAAGTAGTAGTCCTCCCAAAAAGGGGGAGGGTAAATTAAGGCCTAAGAATCACAAAGATACTAAAGCAAAAAAATGATAAAATGAAAATCAATCAAAAACACGAAGGTGCTACCTAGGAAACACAAGGGAAATAAAGGCCAAAAATAATGTGATATAAAACCAAAGAACCAAAGAGAGAAATAACGGTGCTGAAAATGAAATGAAACAAAAGAACCACAAAGGAAATAATTGTGTAAGTAAAATGATACTAAATGAAATAAAATCACAAAAAATAAATAAACATGAGACAAAAAAATGACAAGTAAAACCTATGCTAACGTCTATATCAAAGATGAGCATGTGAAATAGAAGCCTATGTATCTCATAAGGTTTCTTGAAATTGAATTTGTTTATTATTATGCAATGTAGTAGAATAACAAGCATTTTAAGATGTCCCAAAGGGTAATTTGATGTAGGGATTGACATCGTAAGATGCCCAAAAATCTAAAGTTACATATGGATAGGCAGCACAAGATGCCCTAACATGTGATGTGGAGTGAGGTGAAATTGAACAATTAAATAAAATTCATCAAGTTAGCTGATATAATTTGATCAAATTGAAGTGTGATAGTGAACTAAATCAAGCTGGTCAATGTAGTTTGATGAATATGAACTCTCAAAATGAACTACATCAGGCTGACCGATGTAGTTTAGTGAATCTGAAATGTTATAATGAAATACATCAAGATGGAAGATGTAATTTTATGAACTAAACTCTTAGATTGAACTATATTGGGATTTCCAATTGATGAATGTAGACTATCATAATGAACTCTATTGGGATGGGTAATGCAGTTTGATGAAATTTAAAAATTAAAATGAACTACATTAGATGGTTGATGTAGTTTGATGAATCTAAACTATTTGAATGAATTGTGATACGTTATCCAATGTAGTTTGATGAATCTAATATTTTAGAATGAAATACATCAGGTTGGCTTATGGAATTTGATGAAACTAGACAATTAGAATTAATCGCATTGGGATGGTTGATATAGTTTGATGAAACATAATTGTGATAATGAACTACATCTGGCTGGCTGATGTAGTTGGAGATAGGTAAATGTATTGATATGTTAGATTTTAAGAATGTTGAAATTAACATAGGAGCTATAGGAGAGGTCTGAAGAGGTATATAACTAAAGAAAGACTTTTTATTATGCACTTTGGAGTGGCTATTTGAACTAGGTGCTCCTTGGGTTCGTGTGATCTAAGAGGTTGAGGTTTGATGAATGTAATGACCCCACTAAATTTATTCATGTTATCTATCATTTCCTTATTTATATAGGAAGAAATATCAAATAAGGTTTGGACAACATTACTGGATGATTTAGGATTAAGATGGTGTTGACATTGAAAATTAGGTAGTTTGTGTTGACATGATTGTGATTCATTAAATTAGGCTTGAGAGACTTTAAGATAGTATTCATAACATTGTTGAGTAATAGTGTCAATATTGAAATGTGGGCCAATAAAAGAAGCAAAAAGAAATCAGTGGAGATCACGATAATTCTCATGAGAGTGATCTATCATAGCATGCCACTAACAAAACTTATCAAGATTAAACCATTTTGGAAGAGATTTATAAGGGTGAAAGCTCATGGATTTAGAAGGTGGTATCTTTCTCTTGAGTTCATGGAGACTAAAGGGAGGGTGTGTGGGGGTTTTATTGTTTGGTTTGGAAGCTCCCTCATTAGGTTTTGGGGGAGGATTGATTTGAGATGAAGTGGTATCAATGACATTAGTTAAAGATTATTTATGAAATGACTCATAATAAAGTTGTCATTTTGCTTGATCTAAGGCCTCTTCTAAAGTCTTAGGGGAAAGCATCCTAACTTTGTATTAAAGAGGGGATTGAAGAGTAGTGACAAATAATTTGAAAATATTATCATAATCCATGTTATGATTTGCATTGTGAGCTAGAAACTTCCATCATTTGTTGAAAGTGTGAGCATATTTATTGGAAAATTGCTTAGTATTGATGAAATGGCTAAGGCTATTTTTAGGGATATCATTATTTTGGAATTAATTAACTAAAGCATTGACTAAATCCTTTAATTATGTAATGAAATGTTTAGAAAGTTGATTATACCATTCTAGCTCATCTCCAATAAAAGTTTTGGCAAAAAATATGGTACTAGAAAAGGTATTGATTATAACCTATTCCTTATAGAGTTTACCAAAATATTTAAGGAAGCATGCATGATATTTAGTCCCATCATATGTGATAGGTGGAGAGATGTTTCCAATATCTATCGACACAATGAAAGGATTTAAAGGCTTGTTTTGAAGATGTTGAAGCATTTTGTTTTGAATTGGAGGTCGAGGAATAAGGTTTCCATTGGCATCTCTAAGAGAAAGAAGAACAAAATTAGGATTTGGTTGAGCCATGATGACTTCAGATTGACTAGCCATTTGGAAAATTTGGTTTTGTACTTAGAAAATTTGGGAACTATTATAATTTTACATAAGGGTCATTTGTTGGACCATTTCCATAAAGATTTGAGTAATATCAATAAGTGGGTTTTGATTAGAGGTATAAGGAGGGGAATTACCACCATTATGATTAGGAGGAATGTTCTCAATATTAGTGTTAGTTTCACCACCTATTGTGGAAGATGAAGGAAGTTATATAAAACCACCATTATTGCATGGGCTATAAATGGTATTATCATCAAGATTCTTGAAGAATTGGGAAGCATCTAGATTTCCATTTTGATTAATTTCAACCATGTTACATTTTGAATTGATAATGCTAGGTGTTATTTTTATGGGTGTAGCAAAGTGGAGTGTGAATATTGGATGCAATAAGTGGAACATAATGTGATGTTCCAACCATTGACATAGGTTTACTGATGAGTTTATGACTTCTAGGTTTAGAAGGTGTAAAAGTGGTATAAGGTGTAGAATTTTCATGATCTTAGATTTGTGTTTGAGTATTTTATTGATCTAATATGTAGTATGGGGTAGATTGATATTGAGAAGATTTGGAATGATTTTGTGAAAAACTACATCATGAAGAATTGTCTTCAATGGTGGACAAGGTGGGAAGAAGAGAACAACCCATGTAGGATTTGAATGGGTTGAGACTGGCTAGAGATATCATAAGAGGTGGCATCATGATGATATGTGAATGGAAATTTTGATGAAAAATAATTGATCATGAGAAACTTGTTGGGGATCAACCAACAATTTGATTACACTTATGAAAGCAATAAAATGCGGAATTAACCAAAATGATAAGTAACTAGAATGATAAATAGCAAAGAACAAGAGACACAAGAAACCACCCTGAAAACTTGTATTAAACTCTTTACAGAAGGAATACAATTGAAGAAACTTATTTTCTTCCACACCTCTCTTAGATGTACATATCTCTCTCTAGATCTCTTTTCCTCAAGAGCTCTCTCTCTCAAGTACAATCAACTCCAACAACCTGGATTGATTCACATATACAATTTTGTACTGTTCTTCAACATTACATTCAATAAGCTAAGAAGATCTATCCTATTATATAATAATTAGGAAACATGAGCATGCATTTACAACCAATAGCTATGCCTCTTAAACAAGGGCTCTAAAACAGTCTTACTAAAGATAGAGATGCGGACTTAAGACTATCACTTAATCCTAACATGCAAACACTTAGTTATGTCCACGAAAATAGCTCTTTAGACACACAGGTAACCGATGTCAGTTCCTGCCTGCTTGCCTGTGATCGACGTTGGCCGATCCCTGCCGACGCTGGCATCCTTTGAACTACTCCTAACCGACGTCGATCGCTCCTGACCGACGTCGATGACTATGTAAACTTGCAACTATCAAATTTGCTCACTTGGTGAAGCTTTTAGGCTCCACACCTTAACAAAACTGACTGTATCATCTAGATTGATATAGTTAGAAAATAAAGCTAAAAAATACTTTGAATTGGATAGCTGATAAAATTTAGCTAAAAAGGTAGTGTCAATTGATAGCTAGATAAAAATGTATTGGATTTGACTTGGTTGATGCAGTTGGAAAGACACATTGAATTATATCACCTTGACATATGCAATTGAAAAAAATGAATTGCATTGGCCCTGACAGATTTAGTTGGAAAAAAGAACTATATTGACCCTGATACATGAAATTGGGAAAAAATGAACTATAATGACACTTATAGATTTAGTTATAAATAACACAGAACTGTATCATAATTGGATAATGTAGCTAGAAAGACACACTAAATTATATCATGTTTGATAGATATAATTCACTAGAAAAAATTGGGATAGAACTATATCATCTGGGTGATACAATTAGCTGAAATGGTGAAGGAAATGGTAAGCTTCACATCGGGTTCACTAGGATGTATGTAAAGGGTTAGGATTGACCTAAAACTATCCTATTTCTAAATACATATACTGAGAAGATTAAATAAAGAGAACCCAATGATAATGATTTAGGTTGTGACCAAATGGATATTCAAACCTAGCAAGAGGAACACTTATAACACAATGCCAAAATAAAGGGTTCCAAAGCCTTTAGGCCAATAAAAAAGGAAGTAGATCTAATATATTTCTATTTGTAAATAATCTAATATATCAAACAAACAATTTAAGTAAGGGAAAAGGGTTAGATATATATCTAAATAGGTAAGAAGCCATGGTAGGCAAAAGGGGGCCTAGGCTATGTAAAGTGTATAAATGGAAAGTTCATGAAATATTATAGCCACACTAAGTATAAGTTTAGATAAAACTCAAACAAAGATACACACACATCCATTTATTAGGCAATAAGTATCTTCTATCTACTAAATGAAAGAGCTAGTGTTAGAATATACTTACGTTGAGAGGACCTATTGAGTCTCAATGTCTCCCTTGGATAATGGTGATTTACAAGATATTGTTGTGGATTTGAAGACTATAAAGGATTAAAAATAGGATCCAAGACAACTAAAGACCTTCTAGAAAATCTCCAAAACTTCCATAAATCAAGTTTCCTTTAAGACAAGACTCTAAAAAAAAACTCCTCCAAATGTTGATTGGGACAACAGTGTAAGTGAAAACAATGTGAAATGAGTGTATATGATATGTTGGAATGAAAAGGGACTTATATTTATAGTGGTCAATATCCCAAACCCATCTTGTGTTAATCTGATCACATCGGCTAGGTTTGATGTAGTTAAGAAGAGTCGATTGACATTGAACTACTTCAACTAGGCCAATATAATACAGTAAAGGAAAATATGTGAAATAGTCTGTATCAACCATGACAAATGTAGTTGAAAACATAACTAACTACATCGACCATGGTAGATATAGTTGGAAATGGTTAAATTGACACAATTGAGTGAGGTAGGATGGAAGGAGGTAGGTAGAAAGGAAAATATTTGGAAGTTGAATAGGAAATAAGAATGATATGATCACGACATATATAGAAACATCTCTCGTAAAGCATCAAAGGCTTGCCTATCCCTTTAGGCATGCACTCAGGGAGATTGAATCTTGACAAGTTGTTGTAAGAGAAAATGCCAATAAATGATAAAAGTGAAATATATTATGTGTAAACACATTGATCTATGATCTTTGACTTTGAAAATTAAGTGTTTATGGAGGAAGTGTTACCAACTATTTTTTTTAGTTTCCCCACTAAATGTTTAACAAAAGATTAAGTGGGAGAGTTTCTAATAGGAAAAATATTTAGTCATATCATTTAAAAATGGGATGGTGGGATGGATTTGTTGATGACACAAATGTTAAATGGTCACATGGTGAAGAAGAACTCAAAAAATTTCACAAACATTTAAATGAAAAGAATGAAAACATCTAATTCACCATGAAAAAATAAGAGAATAATAAACTTCCCCTTCAGGATGTCATGATCACAAAGAAATTGGATGGAACTTTATCCCATGAAGTATATAAAATTTTGACTCATACTGATTTATACCTTCAAGTTGATTCTAACCATCATCCTCACCAAAAAGTAGTTGTCCTTGACTCCTTAGCAACGAGGTCCATCCAAATATCTAACCCATAACACTTTAAGCAAGAGAAAGATCACCTCACTAAAGTCCTTGCAACCTATGGGTACAACAAGTAAGAATTTAAGAAGACATTTTACAAGGTTGAAATTATAAGACAGAAATTCATCGATGATAACCAAAATACTGAAAGGATTACCATTCCATTTGTAAAAGGAATTTCAAATAAAATTACAATAACTGTAAAAAATAAAAGATACAAACTACTTTCAAATCACATTACCCTTCGCACCTCCCTCGATTGTACCAAAAATCTGATTTATCTAAAAAATTATAAGGGTGTATTCATGGTTTCATGTTCATGTGGTAAAACCTACATTGGTGAAAGGAAACAATCTCTCCAGACAAGTATAAAGGAACACTCTGGAGACATCAAGAGATCTCATGTTGAAACTTCTACTTTAGCATAACATTCCATCAATACTAAACACCAAGTGAGCATTATCGAATCCAAATTGATTGTTAAAGAAGATGACTATCAGAGATGAAAAATAAGAGAAACTATCAAAACTGAAAAAAGAGTGGAAAATTTCAATAGAGACAATGGCCTCGGTATCATAAATTCATGGAGACCTATCTTAAACCATATAAGAGAAGAAAGATATGTGAATTTTATTGAATAATGTTGGACTATACACTTTGTCAACCTATGATTACCTTCATATTTTTTTTTAATTTTTTGTGAGTTTTTATGCTTGAGGTGGCTGACCTATCACTTGATATCATATTGACGATCATATATAATAAAATTTAAAGTTGTTTTATCCATGGCATAACATTCACATAATTACATTATTTTTGAAAAGTTGTACACATTGTAATCAAAACATCAACAATATTTGATGAATCTAAAAAATCATCTTTCAAATAATCTACATAATAAAAACCTTACCAATCTATTCTAAATGATTATGCGTTTGATTTATTTTATGCTTTACCATGTAGATCCATACATTCTTTTGAAACATTAATTGATCTCTTCTTAACTCCTTTTTAAATCAATATTATTATGAAGGTCACATTTTTACAATTATCTAAAAAAAAAAAATTCAAATTAAACTAAATATATGAGTATATGCTTAGATTTATGACTACAATTAATATGACACACCCATCATTATCAGATACTGAGCTTCAAATTTTTTTTGGCTCATTACTTAGTTTCAATTATTAAACACAAACTATTTTTCAACACTTTGCAATATTGTGCATGGATGGTAACTGTTTATAGACCCCCCTTTGTTTTGACAAATCCAAATTCTGGCCAACTATATATAGTCCACATAAAACTAAATTACATATATACAAGAAATATAATGACAATGATTTTATGAATCTGAACCAATCTATTTTATGTGATAACCATAGATGATGTCTTCGAAACCTAAGTGAGTTACAAAATTTTGACATTAGAGAATTCAAACTTATGTAATCCATAATGATTATGAAACACGCTTATGAATGGAAATTAACAACTTAAATTTTAAATCTAAAAAATCCTAATGATGTGTGGGAATGTCAATTGTAAACCTTATTTAGGAAAGTTTCAACAATCCACAATGATTATACGCAAATACTTTAAATGTTGGTCAAAATTACACTCACCATTTTTGTTAATTAGGAAGCCTTCATATTTTTCCCTCAAATTTCCCAAGGTTTATTAAATATTTACCCCAAAAAAAACTCTTTGCACAAGCTAAAGTACGTAGATACACACTAATATTTACATTCTGCATCATTCCTTCTGAATCCTTAAAAATTATTTATAATATTCATTTAAATTATCAAGAGTTTGTTAAATATATTAAAATAAAACAATTGTGAAAACAAAAAATATTTATCTTAAATTTTTTAAATAATTTAAATAAATATTAATATTTACAAAAATATTTTTTTCATAATTAAAATTTTAAATATATTTCAATATCAAAAAGATTGTAGTCCAATTAGTGAAGATGATAGTCATTTATATCCATGCACCAAGGTACGAATCCCTCTAGCTATCTAATACAGAAAGTCAAGTGGTTAAGTCCAAGATCATGCTCTAGGCGATTTTGACAACGTAGATACCCCTTACTTATGACTACTTAACCAAAAGAGCTCACTAATTTAAATATATAATTACTCAACTTTCTAAAATATAAGTAAAAATACCGATATTCTATATAATTCACTGATTCCATATAATACCTTCAAATATATAATCATAAAAAAAAACACTCCAATATTTACAATCTACATCATTCCTAATAAATCCTTAATGACTATTTATAATATTCATTCGAATTATCAAGGGTTTTTAAAATATTCATAAACACTTTTTAAAATAAAAATAATAATTACCTTAAAAATGTTATAATAATAATAAAAAATAAAGATAATTACATAACAAAGATTTGCATTTGTCAAGGATAAAATCAAAGTCAATTTGCTTCATCCAACATTAAATGTCATTATTTTTAGAAAAATGAAAACAAAAGGGAAAAAACTCAAGAAGACTAAAAACAAGGACCACTACCTCATTAAACATCCTTTGTGGAACAAAACCGTATAAATTTGTGCAGGTCATCTTATAGTCCTAAAAAAAGGTCCTTTTATCATAATTTTTACCTTTGAATCCCTAAACAAATTGTTGATGCTTAAAAAATACATGAAATCAATGCATCACATAGTTAAAGCTTTTTAATACAACATATAATATGATTTCCATTAAAAATGGATGTAAAAAACAAGACAAAACTCCATTTTAATAGGACATTGTTTTCAAATTCAACAAATTTAAAAAAAGGAGTTGAAGGGAGCCTTATGAAGTGTTAGATGTCTATACGTTTTTAGAGTTTTTCTCACTATCTGTGACGCTGCCAATCTATCATTGATTTAGATGACATTAGTTTTGTTTTGACAACACATTTATTATACTAAGTTTGGTTGGCACTCTACCATTTGGGTGGTGCATCTTTCCCTTTATTAAATGGACGTTGTCACCATTCTTGCAGTGTTTAATGCAAGGATTGCTAGTGGGAGCCTCATAATCAATGGTGTTGAAACAAACTTAGAAGTTGTATGCAATCATAAATGCATCATGTCTATGAATCAATCATAACTCGAAGAAGATAGATAATACTTACACTTCTAATTGGGGATACATTAGATACTCAGGAACATGACCAATATGGGGATATACTAGACCTAATTAAGGGATCTCTTACCATAATAAACAATGCTAGGGAGGGTTCCAAAGCCTCTAGTCAAGCACAATCATGCAATAACCCTAACTAGGTCCTATATTTTCATATTCACTAAACTATTAACAATTAAAGAAAAGAAATTTAATCTAGTGCTCACCAAAACTATGGCACAAAGTGGGTGTAATAAATAATAAAAATAAACATGCAAAAGAGACATATACTCACGCCAATGTATACAAAATCTTAATGCATGGAAGAGAAGTACAAATGCATATCTATCTACTCTTACAAAGGAGGAACAAAGTTAGGAATATTTACCTTTAAAGACAAACCCATCAAGCCTTAATCTCTCCCTTGGCCAAGGTGTTTCACAATAGGTTGTTGTGGTATGTAAGGATGACAAGGATAAATCATCTCTAAGCTACACAACCTATCAATGCATCTAAAATACTTCTCTACAAGACAAGATATATATCTCTAAAGAAAGTATGAAACCCTAATCTTGCTCCTCAAGTAGAATGATGAATAAACATATGTGAAATAGCTCTTATTTCTTCTTCTCTTCTCTAAATAATGATGAAATGATCTTGTGTATATAAGTAGATTTAAACTTAAGTCCTTTTGATAGTTTCAATTGATAGGGTCGACCTAGTACAGTTATGGATAAAAATTCATTGAATCACAGGTTAGGTCAGCCAAGAGCCAACCTAGACCCTAAATGAATTTTACCCAAAATAGTATAGGGTCAACCCAGTTGACTTAGTATAGTGAACAGTCGAAAGGGGCTTAAGGTTAGAAAAGTGGGATAAAAGGTAGGAAATGACTGAAGAGTGTGAAATAGAGAAGAACAACCTTAGAGGAATGATTTCTAGAAGACAAGTTAGATTGGTAATAAGTGCCAATAAGGGACAACAATATTGTGAAACACCAATGGTCTACCCACCTTTTTTTTGATGCACCCCTTAGGGCATGCACTCAGAGAGATTGAGACTCGATGGGTTCCTGCAAGATAGAAAGCATTAGTAATTGATAAAATTTTGAAAATATTATGTTTATACATATGCCCCACATGAAGCTCATCACGTGTCACATGAGTGCAACACATGATGGTGCTTTGAGAATATAACATGATAACACATAACACTAATGTTAAGTAAGATACAATAAGGAGAAAATAAGATAAATAAAAGGATAAAATTGAAAAACAAATACCTTTACTTATCTTAGTGTTGTAGATAAATTAGACTGCAAGAGAAATGAAGGCATCCAAATATGAAGAACATTAAATGAACCTATAGAAATTAGTGTAAAAAATAGCCAAAAATCAATTTTTTAAAAAATATAGGCATATAGTAGTGTAAAATATTTTGTACGAAGTCACAATTTTAGAACATTTTATGGTTCAAAAAATGGGTTAATAAAAATAAAGATATGGGTAAAATAAGAAATCTGACGGTACATATTTGAAAGGTAAAGAATTATGAAAAGTTTAAATAAAGTGAAAGGGAAGTGATTTGCTTATTGTTTGACTTGTTTTGACAAAAAAATAGAGCTTTGAGATAACAAACAAAAGGCAATAGAGTGAAGATGGTGAGGAGATGATAACCGAGATGAGAGGGACTCCTAGATGTCGCAATGGGTGCAGTACAGGTAGGCAACTGATAATTTCAATTTCAATTTTGAATATTTTATTGAATTTAAATATCTTATAGAAATTTGGAAATTAGAGCAATTCTAAAAACCAAAATGAACTCGAGAAAGGTGCTAAGGGTACTAGAGGCCAAAAGGGGAAATGGGTTGAAAGGAATCAGATTAATAACTACCAAAGGCTTTTATTACAAGTAGGGAAAGGGGTCAGCATCCAAAACCAACTAAGTTGACCCAATCGACTAGTAGGCTAAAAATTAGAAATCCATACTGCTGACTTAGTAGGTGTGTGCTGACTTAGTTTGTTTTGCATGCTTCTAAATTAGTACCTCATTGTTGACTTAGTAGAGTAATCCACTCTACTAACTTAATACTAAGGGGGGGAAAAGTAAAGGGTTGACTTAGTTTGTTAAGTCAACCTAGTCAAAATGGGGACTATTTAGTCAACCTAATGTTTGACTAAGTGACCATAATAGTATGAAAATATGTGAAATAGGCTGAAAGAGTGCTAGAAAGGCCCAAAATGCTCCACTGAGTATTGAAATGGCTAAGTAGACTAAAAATAGATCAAATTGGTTAAAAATGGATAGATTAAGGTAATTCAGGCTTGTTTTTGTTAAAATTTGAAAATAATGCATTTAATCATAAGTGATATGGAGGTCTAATACATCTTTTGTTGTTTGATGGTTGTAGGGGCATCTAAGATTTTAGATATTGGTGGATGTGGCATGGCTCTCAAACCTTTTAGAGTGATTGATAGTTGAAGATTGATGTAGGTTGGTTATGCTAGGTCTAGGAGAGATTATGGATATGTGTCGAGTCCCATTAAGTGTTGATCTGATAGTCATGTTCTTAAGAGCCTGGGAATGATTAACTAGCACTTTTAGATGGGAGGTGGATGGGGATACCATTAAGGTGGGTATCATCATAGAGGATGTCCATGTAATTCTTGGATTTCTGATAGGAGGTAAATCGGTGTTCATAGGAGTATCAGATGGGTAGGAGGAGAGGCAAGCCTTAGCCATGTGGGTGATGAGATCATATAAGATATATCCTAGGCTAAGAGTTAGCCTCTTTGATGTATATACATCTCAAATTTTGGATATATAGAAAGTGGTTATAGGGCTTATGATAACATAGGTGTTGTGTCACAAGTTGGATGGCAAGGTACCGATGTATGTGATAGCCTTATGCTAGTCTATTTTAGAGTAGGGAGCACTAAAAGATTTAGGTTCTGTCATCTGGGTCTAGTTTATGTATGACATGTATGGGATGTTGTCTAGAAGGTAGAAGATCATGGGGTTGATTATTTTGCTGATTTCTTAGATATATGAGAGGTTTTCAATGTATCAACTAATTGGGTTTCCCCATGTGGTCGATGATCATATGCCTCAAATGTAGAGGTGGTGATAGGATTAGATATCATGGTCCATGCCCCACATTCTAATGATACAAATATTTATGCAAATAGACATTATGTGGAAATAATATAGGTATATTGATATTGTGTGGCTAAGTTAGAAGACAGTGACACTAACATTAGCACCAACATAGATTATAGGCCACTATACTTGGTGGATAGAGCCATATCTAGTGGCACACATAATAGGATAGATGGGACTCCCTCATCTAGTAGCTTTAATAATGATTCCCATATTTTAGGCTAGACATGCAAGAGAGTTGAGGGGGAGAGTAGGATTGAGACCACCAGTTACTAGGCCAAAGATCATATCATGATGTGAGAGATCATGGACAGGTAGAGCATGATGACTGAAATATAGAGAGGAGATGGATGTGGATGTAGGAGTGCTAGAGGTACCACATCCAAAACCATAATAAGAGTAGTGGTGACCACCTCTATCATACCATCAATAAAGACATTGACAAGGAGAGATAGTAGAGAGGGTGGTCATCCTAAATGACCCATCAGGCAGACCAAGATAGATTTTGGTGATAGAGGTACCACTTAGGCATAGCTTGACAGGGGTACAAGTGGTGACCTTGAGATTTGTATTTAGATGGCATCCCATGAATGAAGTGCTCAGAGGATGAGTGGATGGAGAGATCGTGCTTGGTGGTCACATAGATGGGGAGATGGTGGTAGGCAACATGTAGACAAGTAATAAATGGTTTTTAAGATTTGCTTAAGTTTTATTCACATAGATTATAGATAGATATATTTTTTAGATATATCTATGATCTAATATCTATTTGGTTTGAATTTTATAGATCCTATAGAGGAGACCAGATGGGGATCCCTAGTGAGGGGAGTACTCCATGAGATATTTGATGAGGTGCTGATGCCATACTATCCTACTACATTGGAGGATCCTGTGATACTATCTACCCCAACTCAGGTGAGCTAGTTCAGACTAGTAGGAGAGGTTGGGAGGTGAGTATGGGTGCATAAGGATGAGCGATATTTATCAGCAGGGATGGGAGCATGAGAGGATTAGGCATGGTAGGCTTTGGCTTAGGAGATAGCTATGCATATGGCTACCATGATCCATCTAGCACAGGTATAGGCCTAGGAGGCCAACCTACAGTGACAGGTGACTAGTTTGAGATCTCAGGCAACCTTTTTACAACATACAATTCAAAAGGGACTATCTAAGGCATCTATGGGTAGTGTGGTTAGGCCATGAGATAGACAAGATAGAGCCCAACCTTAGAGATGGATCGATGTATTTTTATATTTTTTTATTAAAAACACATGATATATATATATATATATATATATATATATATATATATATATATATCATTTTGGTAGTTGAATGTTGATCTTATGTGTTTGTATGATGGTTATAGATGCATGGATATATTTATTTCTATCAAATGTATTTATATTTTGTTGTATATGTTATAAGAAATATATGAGTCGTGGTTTCTTTTTTAGCATTATGTAAGACACATGCATGGTTAAAAAGAAACAAGCAAAAAGACTTGGATAATTATAATCATTCAAAAATAAATGTACTACACACTATTTCACATTGAAAAATGTGTAATAACAAGAAAATGACTAATTATAAGAAACCAAAGGATGGTAAAAAAGAAGGCAAAATGTTGTTTTTAAACCATAAAAGAGATTTTGACACCAGATTAAAAAAAGTAAAATCACACTAAAGCACATTGGGAAGTATGAGAATAATGTAATAAAATGAAAAGCACATGAAAGATCAATGGTATAAAAATAAATAAATTAATTCGATCGATCATATTAAATCATGTTGGGAAGTATAAAAAAGAAACAAAATTGACAAAAATTGGTCTTAAATTTATCACACTAATTCAAACTGGGAAGTATAAAAAACTCAGTAAATGGTTGGATTCTTACATGAGATTAGAAAATAAGAAGATAAAAGTGAAAGAGTAATGAAGTAAGCATAAAACATACTATATTAGGATGGGAAATATGTTGATGACATGTAAATTCATGATCAACCAAATCTTATCTCATATTTGACACATGTAATTTTTGTTGTGATTTGGATTATTGGAAAATTTTGTGAGGAAAGTCGGGTCCTATCCATGGTCTTACACTGCAACTCCCAAAGGGAACACCAATGAAGTGGAATAATGGGAAAATCTAGTAAAAATGGGATGTTGGTAATAATAATGTAAAATGTTGGTAATTTGTGAGGAAGGCCAAGTCTTATCCATGGTCTTACAATGCAACTCAAACATAAAATCCCTAGGGGAGTATTAGTGAACAAAACAATATTTTTGAAGAAGAAATATGAGGATTGTAGGGAGTGAAAAATGGAATGTAAAAATCATAACTTATGTTCCTTATGAGAAGAAATTAGGAGACATGAGGCATACTAAGGACATGAGAAGATACTAAGTGACTAGTGACCATCAATGTACAAAGGAAACCTATTCTCTATAGACACAAATTTGTGTAGGCAAATAAGCATGATACTAAGATCAAATCATGAAGGTATATTGGTACAAGAAAATTAAAATGGACCTACCTTCCCACAACATGTTCCCCATTCCTCAGGATCCCTTATAAAGCTATCGGTCTACTGCAAATATTGGGTACTTGCATGAGAAAGTAGGTAACACTAAAATATATTTTTATTCTCCTTTTGTAATCTACTGGCCTACTACACCCCAATGGACCTTGGATCTATCATGAGTTGATTCCATCACCTTCTCTTTTGACAATAAATAAGTGCTCACATATGTAAAAGGGATGGTGAAATCAGTCACTTTTTTTGTGATTGGTTGGCTATGTGTACATAAATCATACTTCTTATGACCCCTCAAGAGGAACTCAATCAACCAAAACTCACCTCTTTGGGTTGTCACATTGCAATCATCCTTACCCATGCAACTGGGGTCCCTCAAGCTCACAACAAGTGAGCCAAAATTGACATGGACAACATGGTAGAAGAGAGTGTCATGGTTGTCCATCATGCCCCTTCTCCTCCACATGTGCACCTTAGAAAGGGTATTCTTTTATAGGGTCTCCACATACCCCTCATTAATTTCAATGGACTATGAATTCCCCTCCATGACCCAAAGATACAATTTAACCTCCTCTATGCAATGATCAATTTCAAATAACTTGAAAAGTGTACCTTCTGAATAGAGTGACCAACCTTGACATGAATCCACCACACATTTCTCTAGCCGTATTTTTATTCCTTCCATCCCTTTGAGAGGAGAATTTGTTGTGGTTTCTAAACCACTCCTCCATTTTGAAATTTGAATACTCTTCTTCCTATCATGTTTATTCAAACTAGTTTGCATATCCAAGCTTTGAATACTCTCCTTCCTAACATGCTACTTCACACTGATGTGCATATCCAAGTTTAACCCTTGATGTCCTAAAACAAAATTTACACAATGTAGAGGGCTCACCGTATTTCCAAAGATCCAAAGTTCCTTGCCTTGGAAGGGTTGATATCGAATTTCTAATCTCCACAATTTTTATACAAAGGGCCCATCTTCCTCCTCATTCACAAAATTCATTAGGGGCTGAAGTGAACTGATTTTTATAGAATTTTTTGAGCATGAAACATTCTAATTTTATATTGAAAACTCAATTTTTTATGAGTATAATCTAGGCCTATTTATTATGGAAGTTCAACCCTTTCATGAACTTGTCTTGAACTTTTATTTTCAAAATTTACAGAGTTTATAAAACATGAAATCAAATGGTATTTCATATACTTTAGTGGCTGATCATACTCAATTTTGGCCACTTTATTGACCCTTTTTGAATAACAACACCTTCCAACATTTTCACCCCTTACTGAACCAAGTGTGTGATGAAGTTATACAAGTGTGGTTGTCCCAACTCATTGCCCCTACTAATGGTCCCTCATGAAAGGTCCCTTTCATCACCCTTGAGGTCACTTATGGGGGTGCCTTATAAATTAAGCTATGAAAAATTATCTCTTTCCCATCCTTTTTCACAAGATGGATAAGATTTGTGACCTCTTTATCATCTCTTATGTTCAAATTCAAAATTGTCTTCCTCAAAGCATACCTCTTCAAACTTGGATGAACATAAATTTCCATGTACTACTGCCCCAATACAAAATTTGAAATATTCAGGGCATTTACCATGCTTAGAGTGTGATAGGTTTTCACCTTTTTTATCCTATCTTTTTTGATCATATGAAAAATATTACTTTTTTGAGAAGACACTAATCAATTTATATGCAAGTTGGAAACATATTATGACAACCATGAATACTTTGATTTTCCACCCAAATCTAAATTAGTTTGGCTAGAGTATTCATTTCCTTTAGCTAGAACCATTCTCCTACCTTCCCCAATGATGTAATGGATTTAAAAACAAAAAACTTGCAGTTATCCAAGGGTGGACATGACGATTCTAAATTTGGTTTTGCCAATGTTGGTAACCTGGAAATGGAACAATGATTGCAAGTTTGAAATCTTCATGAAAAAATATGAAGTATTTTATGGAATTAAAATAATATGAGGAAGGTTGAGAAACCCTTCCCAACCATTACCCATTGGGAATTGATCCTTCCCATGATCAAAAGGCCCTACCAATCCATTTGTATGGGTGCAAAAAAACTTAGATTTTTTATAAAAACATTGAGTTTGTAAGTCTCACTTGGATCCCACATCCATATCAAGAATTCACATTACTCAATCCTTAATTTCTTTGGGAAAATTATGTCCTCTATTTAATGACCTTCATCTTATATTCATTTTTAGCTTGATCCTCATGTTGATCAAAATATGGTAAGGACATAGCAAGGTGGTGATATAGTAATTCCTTGTTATATAGATAATTAAATAGCTTAGCTTTAGATGTTTGTCAGAAAATTCCAGCAAGTTGAGAATGAAAAATATTACTTTAAATTTTTACTTTGATCATCAAATACTCTCCATAATCATGCCAAATGGATTTTTTTTCTTCTTTTACCTCATTCTCTAAGATTTCCCATTTTTACTTCACCACTAAGGGAGAACTCATAACACTACTTTTAACATGTGATGGTTCAAAGTTTGCATGAGGATTCATTACTTCTAGGGATGGGACAACTTCAACCTTGGATGATTGACACCCCTCATGTAAAGATTTATCTTTCCCTTCCTTGGAGAATTCTAATTTTTCTAATTTTCCTTCGTTCTTGTCTTCCCCTTTTTGTTTTATTTACTGCTCATAAACTTGTTGGACAACTTCTTCTTCCTGCCCCAAATTTTTTGATTGATAAAACTTATAAATTTTAACACTTGGCTGCCCCAAGGTGCTTGATTTTTACTCATTGATGTCTCCTATTTGTATCCCCCTTCGTTGAAAGTGTGACAACTCCCAGAAGTAAAGTTCCAGATCATCCTTATTAAACCTCCCAATGAGCCTCCTATTGAATTACTTATAGTTGTTTATGAGGTGATGCCCTTGGGTTATCAAACCTTAGCACCAATAATCATGGGAAACCCATTCTAAATGTGTTTTGTTTAATATTATAGCCTCCTCTACCTCCATGGGATGAAGTGTAAGGTATGTACGAAACTCATCAATCCATACCTTAGTTGAAATGTTTGTAGAACCATTGAAAGTGGGAAGAGAAATCTTCCCCAAGGCATAATGTAACTCATGCTCACCTTGAGAACCACCCCTACCTCTTTTTCATGACACAAAATCATTGAGGTTCATCTCTTTCATAAAAGGGGGTGGGTAAGTCATATACTCCTCATAAATTTCCATCAAATCAGTCTTAATGGAAGGTTACACCTTCCTTTCATAAGCTTGAGAGGATTTCTCAAACCTTGTACTATCCATATCTCCCATGTCACTATTTGACATGAAACCCTTTCAACCCCATAAATGACCAATATGTTGGCTCTAATACCAATGAAAGATCCATTTTTGATTGAAAACTAAATAAAGGGGTTATCCAACAAACCCCAATTAAACATGCATTTATTTTGAATTTATCTAAACCCTAGTAGAATTAAATTATTTATAGATTATTTTAGGTGCCCAAATAAGACACAAAATATTATCCAATTACTCCAAAAAAATTCAAAAAATTATCCAAATTACAACCAATAAAATTCAGTCAAAAACCTATTTTTTTGCAATGTTTATTGGCTAGAAATTATTATAAAAATTCTAAAAATTAGTGTGGCTATTCCAAACCCTAGAAAAATCCCAAAGACACCCAAAAATACCTTCACCAAACCCTAAGAAGGGTTTGTTTCACCATAGGATGGATCGCTACACTTTTTGGGGGTTCACTGCCTTAAAAACAACTCTAAATCAATTCACCCAACCTCTAACCCTAGTCTCCACACCTGTACAAGACAAGATAGTTTTCAAAACACCCTTATGTTCCAAATATACTCAATACAACTTCTTGATGAAGTTTCCCTAGGTTTGAAATCAAGGTTTTCCATCCTTGGTTCCAGACAACCTTGAAGGATTTCATCCTTAAGGAAAATTCCAAATTTTTGTGTTTAAGACTTGAAGAGTTCAATTATCAAAAATAGCATAAATTTTTCACACGATCCCTCACTTGCCTTTATACTCTCCTCAAAAGGGGTGCATCCCAATTTGAGAGAAGACCTTTTTCAAATTATAAAAGGAACACTCCTTATAATCCACTTAAGTGGTTTGGATGCCCATGACCCTTAAAAGACTACAACTTAAGTGAATTTTATAAAAATAAAGTACTTTTACAAATGTTCTTAAGAAAACTAAAGTGTTACCCTTCCTCTTTTTTTCTCATTTAACCCTTGAGAAACAAATCAAGACTAAGGGTCTTCAATGGCTCCATGATCAAAAAGGGGACATGACATATAAATTAGTATATATTGATGTGACAATTTTACTTAGACTCCTTGCAACTTCATTATCTAATTTAAAACATAAAAATATGACTTATAACAACTATGTCACATCATGATAAATATTTGTCACCTAAAGTTTTTAAAAGCAAAAGTAGTATCTCAACCAAGCTTTGTAGTAGCTCAATGGCCAAAGAGGTAATATCTAGGGTTGAGCAAGATGACAATCGCTAATGTCTATCTATGATTCTCAACCTCTCCCAAAAGTCAACATCACTTCCTCTTTTTTTGATCTAACAGTTAAAAATCTTGTGCATTGTTGGTTTTATGACAAGTGCAAGAATGCCTCAAACTCTTATCATGAGTGTGGAGAATTTTGTAAGTCTTTGTTGTCCTTTGGTTCTGACTCGATTGACCCTATTCTTATATGTTTGTCTAATATTTCAAAGTATATTTTGAAAAAATCCTTCACAAAGAAGACCACTATTTTTTATTCCCTGGCTTCAAACCCCCTTTCTCTTACATCTTTCCAATTCGGTGATATTCATGTTTATTTCTCAAAAGATATTCCAAAGATATAATATTCAAATCCTTATATTTAGGATATGGAGCTCAAAATTGGATACAAATATTTGTTTAAAAAATGTGTGGGCACTTTCCTTTTGTCAGCTCAACTGTCCAAATAAGCCTTAGATGTTTGGAGTTCCATATTTTATCCCTCCTCTTTGCTTGACTCAAGGTTATTCCAAGTGGTTTTTCAAATCCCTTCAGATAGGAATCTTGTTTGGTCATCTAGGCCTTAGTTTTTGGGTAAGTTTGGGATTTTTTATATGCCCTTGGTATCCCTTGTTTGACTCAATAAAGACAATAATATTGGTTTTTCCTCTTTAGATCAGATTATATAATCTTCCTCACAACTTAATAAAAAAAGAGAATATCAAATTGCTAGTTACCAGAGTGGGCTCCTTCATGAAAATAGATGAGGATTCTTAGGGAAACAGATTTGTGATAGTTTGTGCTATCCTCTATCTTTCCAAAAATCTCTTTCATTCAAAAAAAATTTCCTCCTCAAGTGGCTCATGGACTCAATTTCTTACCTACAAAGGTTTCCTTTTCCATTGCTTTTTATGTAATTACCTTGTGCATCATGCAATTGGGTGTCCTACTAATGTTCATGGGCTAGATTCATCTCAATCTTAGTCAGTTTGGAGGGAAAAGGATGGGATCCCTTATCAATATTTCTTATGGCATAACCATGGAAATTACTACCCATTTTCAGCTTCCTCTCAACCAATCTCAAATCTAGAGGCTCAAGGGGTTTCCCCCCAATAGGAAGATTACTTGAAGACTACATCAATTCTTATTTCATCATAGTTATGCCCTTAGTCAGATGATATTAATTCCTCACTTTATTGACCTAAGAGATAAAAACCAGATGTAGGCTCTATATCTAAAAGGAAAGGTCATAGATCAAAGGCAAAAACATTGAGAGAGGAAGCAAAAACAATGGTGAAATATGGCACTCGATAGACATTGGGGGATCTCCTTTCCCATTGAGGGATAAAACTAGCTTATGATTGTGGTGAATTTTATTGCTTAGTTTGGGAGATTTTGATCTTGATGCAATTGATTCTCCCTTTTGTCCTTCTCCTATTATTTTCAAGTATGTTGTTTGTTTATTGATGTTTGTTGTTCTTTTGTTGTTGGATAATGATGTTGTCTCTTTGATTTTCTCTTTTCCCTTGGCATGGAAGTTTTTCTTGGTGGTAGAGGTTATCTTTCTATGGTTTATGTTTTTACTTGGTGCTCTATTATGTTGGGTTTATTTTTTCCTTTGTGGGGGTTGGGCCCCCATTTTGTGCCCCAAAACCGATTCCTATATTTGATCAAAATGTATTTACCAATTCAAATCTCCAGTCAAAATCACTTACCTCAATAAAAATTATACAATAAAATTAATTTTTAAAATTTAATACTCTTATATTTAGCATTAGAAATAAGAGTACCTTCTATTAATAAAGCTTTCACCTATGCTTAATTGGTTATTGTTAGTGGAAATTTGAAACCAATCAATAAGTATTCTTATTTTCTAGCAATGAATATGTAAATTTAAAAAAATAAAGATGCTCAGTTTTTAACAAAATACATAAAAAATAATTTATAATAATTTAATTAATGGAAAGGATTGATATTTTATTCCCAAGATCAACGATATACATAAGAGTAGTGGTGTCCTCCCTTGTCTTATAATAAACACAATATTGTAGAGGTTTTAGAATTTTGGTTTGTATTATTCTTGTGCCACAATTATCAACATGCAAGGACAACAAAGAGAATGAAATATAATGAAATGATTTGATGGTAGCTAAAAAGGTAAGCTCAATATTTAAGATATCTATTTTTAATATAGATAATGTTGCTTTGGTTAAGTGGCTTTATTATTTCAAGCCCCACATAAGTTCAAACCTTCAGAAAGGCATATGAGGTCGGTTGTTGCCATTAGTTGTATTCTCAAGACCGTTAATGGCTGTTGGTTATTCTTGAGGCCGGTGGTTGATGTTGTTGGTAATAATTTGTATACATCTAATAATATCTAGTATATATGTTGTATTTATATGGTTAATAAATCACATGGATATCTAAGCTCACGATTGTATCCTAGATCGATCCAACTCTGATCAAAAGTTATTATCTAACAAATATATATATGTATGTATGTATGACCACCTGATGAAAAACTACATGCCCTATTTATATATATGGTAATTGACAATTGGCCTATCTATATATGGGGTGCGAAGGACTCGATCGCCCCATATATAGATAGGCTGTTGGGGTGAGTCCCAACCCAATTCCCAATCCAATTCCCCCTAGTCCTAGTTTTAGTTCACTTTATCTGAACTATGGGGCACTTCCCCAACCCTCTCCCTCTCCCTCTCCCCACTGTATATAGTTTTTTTGGCAACCCCAACCATATAAAGCTAAGTTGATTTAATGGGCCCCCCATACCATATATATAGAGAGGGGGGGACCCTTGTCTCACCCAACTATAGATGAGCCTATCTATATGGGATGTGGTCCATCAGAGAGAGCCCCCACATGATGTATATAGAGGAGATATACTCTACTCGAACATCTATCTCACTTTGACAGATAGATAGGGCATATATATATAGAAATAGATATCTCCCATCTCCCATCTCCCAGGGACGTGGGTGACTCCCGCCCATGGACTCTAGATAGAGTGGATAGCCTAATTGGATATGGATGCTTGGGATTTGAGGCCCCTCTATCTATAGGGAGACCTAGAAAGCTAAGTCTATATGGGTCTGGATTGGGATTAAGGGCCCTATCCTATATATAGATGGGGGATGGGGACCAGTTGGGCCCTTTACTCTATATGGATGGGGACCAAAAGCCTCGGTGGTTATACATGAATAGGGTCTGGGCACCTATATCTATATGACAAGCCCTATATATAGATGGGGATTGGTCAGGCCTTTGCCCTCCCCAATCATAGAGTGATGAAAGAAGAGATCGAATTAGAGCTTCTCTGACAAACACCGCCGTCCTGGTTATGGGTTATAGAGAAATGATAGGTTCTATAGAATAGAATAGAATAAAATATAAATACCCTGGTCTATGTGTACATACATATATATACATATATGTATGTATATATAAATACACATATACACAAATATATATATATATATATATATATGTATATATACATATAAATATACATTTAATACATATATGTATATGTATACACACATATATATATGTATGTGTATATGTGTGTGTATGTATGTGTATATGTATACACACACATATATACACATACATACATATATGTATGTATTTATACATGTGTGTGTGTGTGTAGACACATAAAACTGGCCACCGATAACCCACAACCAGGTTTTTGATCAATTTCTATCAAAGTGCACAATTTGGTATAAAACACTAAACACATTAAAATATTTGAAATTGATATATTCAATTACCAATTTTGACTAGGGTATCATTAAATGGGGAAATATAATTTATGAAGTAGCTAACTTTGATCAGATCATTTCGAATCAAAATGTTAATTTTACACCTGGGTGCTCTGGATTGCTCTTTCCTATCAAACTTTTTGCACAAGACACATTCCTTTGTTATTTTGTGTTGACAACATCCTAAATGAGATAATGGATCCAATGCATCTGACATCGACTTCTAATTCTAATCTAGTCAAATTTTAGGTCAATAACAGGACATTCTGACCAATTTGATTAATTTGTGCATAAAGAGCCAAGGTTTGCATCAAAGTGCTTAATCATACTTAAGAGATAATTAAACCAAATCATGAGCCTAATTCCATGGAACTTGTTGAATAATTTATTTTTGGAAATGAATATTGAATATATGTATCATCAGGTGACATCATTTCTTTGGAAGACATCCCTAGGCCATAAATACATAAAATATTAAGGTTAACCCCTCCCATGCCTCATTAATACCCTCCATGCCTATTTATTTCCCTTCTATCCCAAATATTTATGAGCCTATTTATCAATTTTAATTACATAATTGAATTAATTCTTAGCCACACATCTTCATCTTGAGATGGACAGTTCAAGTTGATTTTGACCATTTCTATAAAGTCTATAAATAAGAGGCCTTGCCTATTGAATTAAAAGATATTTTATGCCAAACTTGTAATGCCCAAATGCATTAAAAATCATTACATCTTAGTGTTATAATGCCCAACTATTGAGCCAAGCCAAAGCCACACATGGTGCCAATGAGAGATGGAGGTAGCCACACTTCATTGATGCAGACTTCATGAGCACAAAGCCAAGTAAGACACTACAAAAAAGTATTTTAGAACATTCAAGGAAGGTGAAAGAAGGTCTTTATTTTTCATTTTAGTTGTGCTTTCTATTTTATCTCCCCCCTAGTAACTAGGCCTAGAGATGTTATGCTAGTGTGTTTATTTCATTTTGACTTTATTTTGGGACTAACATGATACTAACTATCCTCTCTTGAGTCAAATTCCTAGTTCTCATAATGGCACACCCGGTGGGGCCCTAGCCCCACAAATTTGGTCACAAAGATCCTACAAACAACCTACTAATATTTTTCATGCAGGATTTGGAGTTGGAATCCAAAAAGAGTGAAAATTTAAGTTAAAATTTTGTTTTTCTAATAATTATGTTTTTATTCCTGGTAATGTTAGTTTTAATCTCTATTGAAATATTACTACTATCATAGTAGCCATTTTGTAAAAAAAACACTATTTTCAAAAAAGCAATTTCGTAGCCTTGAGCAGTGATATCATTTGCCAAAATAGTGATTTTGTTTGCCTAAGCAACGATTTTGCAAAACAATGATATCATCATTTTGGGCAGTGATATTGATAATTTGGGTAGGGATTTTGTTAACAGAATAATGATTTTTTGTTTTTTGTTTGGTAAACAATGATTTTGTCAAAAAACAATGATATTGTTGATCTAAACAGTGATATTTTCTCTTAGGCAATGATATCATTGATTTAACCAATGAATTCATTGAAAATAATGATTTTGTTTTATAACAATGATATTGTTAAAATTGGCAGTGATTTTGTAGGTAAATAATGATATTGTGTTTTTTTTGTCTAATCTAACCTAAAATAGCGATATTATTGTCTAAAATTGCGATTTTACAAGGAAATAGTAGGATTTATTGTGTAATTACGATTTCAAAATAGAGAGCTCATTTTGAGAAGTTACTTCTCTCATTAGCAAATGTGATTCAAAGCTAAAGGACATACTGACTTTTTCATTCTAGGGCTAGCTTGAAATTTATTATTACATGATTTTTAGACCTTCTTTGAAAGTTTAAAATGGACTAGGAACTTTGTTTTGGTGATTAATTAAAAACTAGGGTGCTTAGGTAAATGTTTTGAAAAATTGTGCTTTCAAAGTCACAACTTAAGATTAAGGGGTCAAAAGAACACCACCTAATCTTTCATTTGGTGTCTAAAATTGAATTCACTTGTCAAATTTTGTCTTCAATAGTTATTTAAACTTATAATTTGATTGGAAAAAAGAGGGATGTTGTATGTATGCTCTTCCATCCATCCCTTTTAGGAAAATTTTGGAATCAAAAGTGTCATCCTTATTACAAGCATGCCTAGTCCAAGGCATAGAAAGAATGTCATCTAAAGCACTCCTTAAAAACTCGTAATAGTTTAGGGGACCTTGAAAATGACCCTAAAGTCTTTCTATTAAGTCATTTATTGTTTATGTAAACTTGGCTTGTGAGGGGGATTTAATTACCTCTCATAAGTTCTATAGGGAAGCTTTGACCTAGGGTTTCATTGCTTGACATTGAATTCAATCACTCACACTAGGATCAAAGGTTTGAGTTGTTAAACCACCTTTTAGTGTTGGAATTGAACACATGATGTATCTATACTTTGGACATCATACTACACTATGTAAGTGATGGATTTAGTGATTGAAAAAAGGAAAAGACCTTACAACAAGCCAAGTGCTGCAAACACTCAATTTAATGTTGTTTCTTTTGCAAAGTGATGTGAAAGTCATTGGACAATTGATTCATCTAGACATTTGAAAACTTTTAGATCTTAGATAAATCCCCACTTGCTGTAGAAGTGTTGTTGGTGCAAGGTGCACCTCAAGGTCCATATCACAGTATTTTTATTTAAAAAAAGGGGGGTGTAAAAACCTTACTATGTAATGTGCATTTTACTTTTTGGATGAACACTAAAAAAGCCACTCAAATGACATATATTGATAGATTCTAATAATAACAAGAAACTTTGTCAGTTTTAGACCTAAGGGTGATTAATTAGTTGGTTTTATACTAGATTAAAGTCTTTTTTGGAGTCAAAACTTGGTGTGAATAAATGATAAAAAATAAAAAACATAGTCCTCATTTCCCTTTGAACAAAGAGGCATTATGTTGTCCACATGAATCATCAATTTACCTTGTTTAAAGTTCATCAAAACTTGGAGTCATATCATCCACTTTGGCGTATTTATGCTACCCAATTAAGTCTAGACTTTTACGAAACATTGTTTAAATTTCTTCATTTATAATCTAAATTAAAAAAATCACCTTCATAAGTTCATAGGGTTGATGTGTTAAGTGGGTTCACCATATGCACTAAACTTGAGGGAACTTAGGTTCAATTTCCAATTTGGGCTAAAGGCCATTTAATACTCATAATCATTATCACCACTTGGTAGAATTAAGTCATTTTATGTTAAACACTTGCATTTTGAGTCTATGCACCAAACATTTTTGTGTTATCATCCTATTTTCATAAAGATCATTTGAATACATAACTTTTTTCCCTTAGAGATATTGTCAAAATTTTGAAGGTATATATGTCATTTAAGTTAAGAAAGGTAGTGTTACGCTACCAAATTTGTGAAAAACTATCTTTACCTTAGAGAGTTTTTGAAACAAATTTTGTCACATCTTTTGAGTAGTCTAGCATTGTTACACTGCCCAAAACATTTCAAATATTATTTCATAGAAATTTTTGCATAGAGTTCAAGTTTATACATATTTTTCAAGCCAATCTGAGTATACCTTTATGAATCTTTATCTAGCACAGTTACACTGTTCACATTTATTTAGCCTATTTTTCAAAAGAATAAAGTTTTATACCATTATTTATGAGAAAAAAACTATCTCTAAAGTGCCTTTTGTTTCATACTTTATACCTATTTGATCGAGTTCATGTCCAAGATTCAAATACCTTATTTTTTTAAGAAGTGTTTCAAATCCATTAGATTAATTCTCATCTATTTCAAAGTCTAGATTTTGATGTTGTTTGGCCAAGAGTCCTAACACATGCCTTGTTTGAGCCTAGCTTTTGATGTTGCATTTGGCCAAAAGACCTAGCAATGGTTTATTTTCCTAGATTAGACTAATTTGAAACATTTTGACCTTAGAATTTGGCATTTCAATTTTTGATCTATTTACTTAATCTTTTTTGTATAAGATGTGTAACATTAGATACTTAACGTTAGCTTATTTTATCACAAATAATTGCATAAACCTTTCCATCATTTTGACGAATCTAGACCAATTTTGAACATCATCTTTTAGACATTGCCTTTTTAGAATTTGTAAAACTCTCTTCTCTTTCTATCAAAAAACATTCACTATAGATCCCAACATGTATTTCTACACTTGTAGTGGACTCATGTATAATCTATGGATTAGTAATATAGTTGCACAATAAGAAATGGTAAAATAAGCCTATGTAGATAATATTGCTTATGAGATGGATCCTTATCCCTCTTATAATACTCAAATAGGGGCACAAAACCAATATCTATTGGCTAATTATTTGGTTAATATACCACCATATTTGGAACAAGATCAAACACAAACATAGCAACACCTAGCTATGGTACATACTATTGAATAACCTTTTCCTCAACAATCATACACTATTAATGCATCTTCCATGTATGATCCTTATTTGTTTGAGCATCATTTATTGGAGAACAAATATGAGATTTTGGTTAGAGCCATATAGGTAAGGGCCAAGTTTCTAGTAGACTTCCCCTATGAGAATCTACCAAGTCTAGTAAGAATGTCTCATAACATATTGTACAATCAACATGCTTCTTCTAGCAATCCTTTAGCTCTAGTCCAAACAATGTATCAGGACCCTAGCATGCTGGTCAAAGGTATTGACCCCATGGAAGATCACTTTGTACAAATGCAAATAGCATACCAAACCTACTTGAACCTAGCATGCAATTTTAACCAAATGATCATGTCAAGTAGGCCTCTCATAGATTTAGTCCCCTCAACTAGAGTGTTAATAGAGGTAACTAGTCAAGACAATCAGGGTGTAGACCCATTCATGTAGAACACTTCGATTGATAATTTATTTCATACACCAACCATCGAAGAAGTATATTTTACTTCTACGTAGAATAATGGCCAAAACATAGTGGATAATACACAAGAAACATCCCATCCAAACCAAAGTAGTGTTAATACACAAATAGATAGCCAATAAAATATGCCTTTAGTTAACACTACAAGTGGTTCTCATAATTAGGGAGTAGGAGTTTCTACGTTCTAATCTCAACTCACTACTTCTAATCCTCAACTAATTGATACTTTAAGCACACAAATAATAGGATTAAGAAGTTAGCCAATAACCAATGTCATGCTTCAACATTAAAATGTGATGAATCCTACTCCTGCTCAATAAGTCACGAGTGTGGAATTCTAAAAAAATAGGCACAATTTAGTGTACCAATAAAATAGAGGCCTAATATGTTACCACCTTAATAGGGGGCAACTAAAGTTCTACCTCATTAGGTAGTAGCAAACATACCTCTTCAATCGTAGGCTAGTGCCCCAATTCAAAACCAAATTATGTCTAACCAAAAACATATAAATATTGGTCAGCAATAGATGCTGAATCTTTAACATGCATTCACTTTGCAATAAGGAATCATGCAACAAGGAGGTTCCAATGTTTCTCAAATACTTACTAGACAACAATTGCCTTTTATTCAAAGTGTGCCACTCATTCAGAAATAAGGTCTTGGTTCATAAGTTCCTACTCAAAAACAAGGTTCAATTAGTCAATATCATGTTCCTTTTCAACCATAGTAGGCACAATACGGTTATATCCCTCCATCCCAACCACAACATCCTCAACATCAAACCTTCATAACCAACCCTAACTAGAATATTGCATCATAACACATGTAATTACAACAATCAAACCCTAATCTATGTATGCATATTCCTAGTCCATTGCCCAACCAATCCATCATACCCTAATAAATATATCCATTATACCCCAATCTAAATTATCCACTCGTGATTGCCCAGCCATCTACCTAGGTCAATATTGCCACAAGTTTCCTAGAGGAAGAATTACAATAGATGAAGGATGCAATCACTGCTATCTAAGTGGGGAAACATATTAAAAAGTTTAATTTGGATGATATGTGTTCTTATCCTTTCAATATGGAGTACTTACAAATTCCATTTCTTCCAGGATATGATCCCCTAAAGTTTGATAAATACACGGGGAAAGGTGACCCCAAAGCCCATTTAACAGAATTATTTGTTGCATGCTAGTTAGTGGCATATAGTGACATATACATTTTGTTTTTGTTCCAAAGGAGTCTAGTAGGACAATCCTTGGAGTGGTTTTTAAAGTTTCTCAAGAATTCAGTAACAAATTTTGATGACCTTTCAGAAAAGTTTGTGCAACACTTTTCCTATAATATTGAACATGAGATTTCATTGATTGACTTGATGTAAGCAAAATAAAAAGATGGTGAGAGTTTTGAAAATTATCTACAGTAATGGAGAGCCCTTGTAGGCTGATTCACTCATAGTTTACTAGATAAATAATTAACTGCTATGTTTACTAAAAATTTGCATAGTGAGATAGGTTATCATTTAGAACTATAATGTGTGCATAATTTCAAAGAGATAATTGACAAAGGTTTATTGATTGAGTGATCCCTTATTAATAAATGAATCAACAAGATCACTTCAAATAATTAGAATCAAGGTAAAAATTAAGGAAATGGCCAAAATCAAAATCAATTTCAAATGCAAGCATCATAACTGGCACATACCAATAATCAAGATAAACTAAAGCAATTCCACTGCAATAAGAATGTTGTGGGAAATGGAGTAACTGAGTCATGCCATGTCTAAATGGTGAAAACACTATCCTTTCAACCTATGCCACCTTTTCAAATTACTCTTACCTGAAAACCTCTTTAACCAAAACACCAAGCATAACAACCTAGGCCCATGTAATAAATACAACCACCTTTACCATTACAAGTTCTTCCTCTAAGAATAATACCTACTCATCATGTTTTTAGTGGCCTTGGAGAGCCTATTGAATATGTGTTTCATAAACTTGCTATTTATAATTTGATTAATTGGCTTATACCAAAGCATTATTTTTAAGGCATTCTTTATCCTGATTGGTACCATGAAAATGCATTCTATGAATATCATCAGGTCAATGAGCGTAATTTATGAATATGTGTACAAATCAAGCATTTGATTGAGAATATATTAGAGAATGGTGAAATCACATTGGATGGTGATACTTACACCTCTAATTAGACTCTTGGGATTTATCAAAACATTTTCCCCCAATATAAAAACTAGAAACAACACCGGCTAGTGCAATAACAAAATTAATAGTATCAAAATCAAAGGTTAAACCAACAAAACCAATAGAACCAACAACAAAATCAATAATACCAAAATAATGGATAAAACCAAGGTCAGAAAAGTAACAACCAACAAGCCTACCATGTAGTTGTACATGACTATAATAAAGTTGTAGGCCATATTGCAGGAGGTAGAATTAATACCATCTCTATTAATCCTAGACCAAATCCTAATTAGATGAGACCATTACTAACCATACCAAACCAATTTAATCACTTCAACAATATTTCTTTGACCTGGGACCATACATAAATGAAGAAAAAAATAGGGATTCCCACTTTTAGACCTTATACCGATAACTCAACCTTGCCCCATGACCACACATAAGTGTACTGATAACCAAAACTTGTCCTATCTGATCCCACACCATCACCATCATTTGTTAGCAATCATGGTGCTGTATTCAATCTTGAATATGTAATCATAACTCAGAGGTCAAATATTACCATTCCAAGGCCATATCCATCTGCCACCTCATCCATTATCCAACCAGCCATTCAACCTTGGAACAAACCATTTAACATTATCCAAGATAAGAAGTTTAATATTATGGAATAATTATAGAAGACACCAGCCCATATCTCCATTTTAGATTTGTTGCAAACATTGAAAATCCACAAGAACATTTTGATTGTGTTCTTAACCCAATCCATTGTGTCGATGACATATCCCATGATAAATTTCAAGATTTGGTTGGACACCTAGCTCCCGCCCAACAAATCACATTCAACCAAAGCGATATGTCTTCCCTTGACCCGCTCCATAATAATCCAATATACATAAAAGTTTATATAAAGTGGCATAAAGTGAAATGTGTCCTTATAGAAAATGGATCAAGCCTCAACATAGTATCTCTAAAGCTCCTCAAGTTTCTTGGGTACATAATGGTATATATACAACTATAAATGATAACTATCAAAGCTTACGATAATCAGGAGAAAGAATCACAAGGCACCATTGACTTGCCAATTATCATTGGGCCTTTGACTCATGATACACTTTACTATGTGCTTGATCTTGAGTTGTCATATAATATGCTTCTAATTAGGCCTTGGTTATATGAGATTCATGTAATATTATCAATGTTGCACTGATGTATCAAGTTCTCCCACTCATGGATGGAAGTGAATATTTCAGGGGATTTGCACCCATATGAGCACTACAAATATCTCAAGGTTGAGTTTCAAAGCTAAAATGACCAATACAACATGAATCCAAGTTTAAAACAAGATAAAGTAAATGCCATACTTATTGATTCTTTAAAGGATAATTGCATAGATCCTAATACCTTGGATTCCCTTTCCCACAGGTTGCCTCCTAATACTTTCAATCATTACACCATTTTGGCTAATAGATCAGGGGAATATTTAACACATGATACCTTTTATATTTCCAACCTTCCATAGAATCCAAAGTCTTTTGGAAGACCTAAATCTAAGTCACTTCATCCACAATGGAAATAAAAGAGCAAAGATAAAGGACCTATCATGTTTGTACTAGCATCTGGCCTAGAACTAGACCCTCTCAAGGGAGATGAATCATGGTTATACAATGACAACCAAGTTGATTTTTATAAGAGTGAAAAGTATCCTATTACAAATAGCATCATGGAGAATCAAGACTATGAAGTAAGAGGCCTCAAACCTCATCAATAAAGAACACTTGAGCCAATTTCCATGACCAAATATAAAAGACCCTATGGACTTGGATTTAAACCTCCTGGGGGTGACTCCATATAACTTAATCATGTTCCATCACCATCAACTAGTGATGAAGATGTCGATAATGAAGTAGAGTCTGATCATAGCCTTTTTTATGATTTAGTTAAAACCAACCTATTTAACCCTCATTCCATTTGTACCCTTACCCCAGTCATTCGTCACAACCCACTGCCATTGTATTATCCCCAACTGATAGATTGAGACCAATAAGAATCCAATTTATCGATTGATGAGTTTTATAAAAATGAGGCATTATTTGATTTTCTTGGCCTTAGAGACAATGTTCCATTTGGATATCATAAATCAAGGTTATCAATCACATTGGATCTTGAAACCTATTTTGGAGAGTAGATGAACACCCTTAGCCAAAAACAAATAAATAAAACATTGAGGTCCCAAAGTGAAAACCTCTTTGAGGAAATTTATGACCAAGAAAAAAGTAAAGATAAGTGTCAGTCTAGTGGTGAAAACCTATTTTAGGCACCATTAGATGAGGGTGTTCATTCTTCTTTGAATTTAGACTAGGAGACCACTGATGATGAATTTGCCTATGGATCTGAGTTTAGTTTTGAGTAACAACAAGTGTTTGATCAAATTATTCAATAATTTATAGATATTTTTGTCACATGGCCATATATCTCATTGGGGGACTCAAATTCATCATGCCTAAGAGAAATTGAAGAGATAGTCCTAACATAAGACTCTGATATAGCCTGATAGTTCAAGTCTTTACCTATTATCTTAGAAGATAGTTCAACCCTTTTAGTCAAGCATATAATATAAGTAAACATAAAGTCTTTACAACTCTATTGAGAGAATTTGTAGATATATTTGTATGGGCTTATTCTGACATGCCAAGTTTGGACCTTGCCTTGGTTCTGCACCACCTGGTGGTCAATCCTGATGCCAAACTAGTAAAATAAAAGTTATGAAAGATGTATCCTTGCATTATTTTATTACTAAAAAAAGAGTTGGAAAAACTCTTTTAAGAAAGATGTATTCGATCCATTGACTACTCAAAATGAAAATCTAATGTTGTACCAATTAGTAAAAAGTTAGAAAGAATCAAAATTTATATTTATTTTTGAGACAAGCAAAGCTTACCCTAAGGATAAATTTCCATTACCTAATATCAAAATTATCATCGACTCCATGATGGGTTATGAGATGCTTTCACTCATGGATGGCTTTTTAGGATACAACCAGAGTAGAATAACACCAAAAGACTAATACAAGACCGCATTCACTAGTCCATAGGGCACATTCTATTATCAGGTAATGTTGTTTGGTATTAAGAATGCTGGAGATACATATCAAAGAGACATGACCATCATATTTCATGATATGATGCATGACATTGTTGAAGACTACATCGATGACATACTAGGTAAATTAAAAACTAGGGTTGATCATCCAACAATGCTACATAGAATATTTGAAAGACTGTGTGAGTACAAAGTCTAACTAAATCCAAATAAATGTGTATTTGGAGTAACCTTAGGCAAATTTATTGGCTTCATCATGTCTCGTAGAGGTATTAAATTCAATCCAGCCAAAGTCCAAGCTATAACACAGATGCCACCACCAACCAATTTGATGTAGCTTTGTAGTTTACAAGGCAATATCCAATCAATTTGATGCTTGATATCTTAGTTAGAAGACAAGTACCATCCTTTTATGCATCTTTTAGGGAAGGGAGTTGCATTCTAGTGGGATAATCACTGCCAAATAGCTTTTTAGTAGCTAAAAGATTACCTAGAAAATCCACCTATTTTGTTACCCTCTATGTTAGGAAAACCATTTTTGTTGCACCTATCAGCTCTAGATAGTGCCTTGTGGGTACTTCTAGCTCAACATGATGACAATGAAAAAGATCATGTAGTATACTACTTATTCCATACATTGGTCACGTATGAACATAATTATACGCCTATTGAAAAAGCCTATCTAGCCATGGTATTCATAGCTCAGAAACTGTGATACTACATGTTAAACAATAAGACCATGGTCATTTTAAAAGTAGATCTGCTCAAGTATCTACTATCTAAAATAGATTTAAAAAGAAGAATGACCAAGTGTATTATGATTCTTAGTGAGTTTGACATAGAGAATGTCAATCAAAAGGCAATCAAGGGACATGTCCTTGTAAATCAACCTGCTAAAGCACCCATTAAAGACATAGAGCCACTCACATTTCTATTTTTTGATAAATTCATAATGACCATCATTGACATACCTCTTGAAGAGTAGTATTTAAAGCTATATTTTTATGGATTATTTATTACATATGGATTGGGGGCAAGCCTCTTATTTATTACACCACAAGGGGATCTAATTCCTAAGTCTTTCAAAATCATTTTTTATTGTACCAACAACATCACTGAATATGAAGCACTTGTTGAAGGGCTTCACCAAGTGATACAATGGAATGTATCTCATATTAAGGTTTATGGTGATTCTTAGTTAATCATCAATCAGGTTATAGACCATTTTTAGACCAAAGATGACAAGCTGATTCCATATAAGGCCATGGTTGACACTCTAAAACAACAAATTATAGATATCCAATTTGAACATATACCAAGGGTTAATAATAGAACTGAAGATGCCATATCTACTATCAGCTCTCTAATTTGAACAATGGATAAAGCTCGAGAGTATCAATTCCTCATCAAGAATTTATTCATACTAGCTCATGAACCTTTAACCGATGCAATGACTTGTGATATTGTTGGTCCTAGTTTTATCTGGTACTCAGACCTTTACAACTACCTTCATGACCAAGTTTTATCACCTGAACTATCTCAAAAACAAACCAAATCCTTCATACACCAAGCCACTCATTATACCTTACTTGGATCTACCCTTTACCACCATAGTTTTGATGGAAATTTACTTCATTGTTTAACTTTGGTATAATCTATGAAACCATTATAGGAAGTTAATAAAGGCGTATGTGGAACTCACACTAGTGGGGCTATCCTATCTAAAAATATCTTATGTACTGGTTATTATTGGCCCATGATAGATGTAGATGCAACTGCATATGTCAAGAAATGCAAAAAATGTCAATAACATGTCAATTTGAATCATGCCTCAGTAAAGACTTTGAAACCAATGTTGACACCATGGCCATTCACTACATGGGGCCTTGACCTCATTAGGAAGATCAATCCCACCTCATCTAATGGCCATAAATATATCCTTACTGCCACTGAATATTTCAATAAGTGAGTTGAAGCTATACCCCTCACTTACATGATTAAAAAGCAAATTTATAAGTTCATCTTCAACCATCTCATTTACCGCTACGATATCTCCTTTGAAATTATATCTGATAATAGAGGATCATTCAAGAATAAGGATATTTAGAATCTATGTGCTAATACAACATCACATAACATTTTTCTATGACATATTACCCTCAAAGTAATGGCTAGGCTGAAACATCAAACAAATCCACTGTTAACATTATCAAAAAGATTGTCAATGATCTCAGTCATAACTGGCACCTTTAGATATTCTATACTCCTTGGGCATACCGTACCAATCACTATACCCCCACAGGAGCCACTCCATATTCACTTATTTATGGTATAAAATCCATCCTTCTCATTGAGGTCAAGTTGTCATCTCTATCCATATCTTTCAATCATGTCCTAGATGATCATGACTATCGAGTAGCTCACCTACAAGAGCTAGACCTAATTGATGAAAAACATATAGCTACGCTCAACAATCTTTAGGCATATCAAAATAGACTCAAAGTCCACTACAATGGGTGCATCAATCATAGAGAATTTGAACTTGGTGATCTTGTTCTTAAAGAAAACCAAAATAATACCATGGTTGAAAAGAAGCATAAAGGTAAGTTAAAACCTAATTGGGTTGGTCCTTTCATCATTACAACAAACTTTGGAACCAGAGCATATAGTCTTGCCACACCAAATGACCATAAACTTGATGAGCTGATGAACATTACCCACCTCAAATGGTACTACGCTTGAGTGACTTGGTGTATTTTCTATAAGGACCATTTCAAGTTGTATCATTTTGTTAATCTTCTTTATATAATACCTTTTTTAACAACCTATCATCCTACCAACCTATCACCTTTCATATCACCTATCTATTTTACCATACCTTCTCTGTCAATCGAGTTTATTTTTCCCTCCCTACCTAGCCTTGTGACCTTGGTTTCATTATATTTGATTCCATCACCACTTTCAGCATGAGCATTCATATTTGGTTTCAATAGTTATTTCATACATTCTAGATAGAGGCAGTATTTTGGAGCAATATGACAGATATTTGACAGTTGCATCCTTCATTTATTGTTTCATTCTCTCTCATTGTCTTGATCCTAATTATAACTGCCTATGGATAAATTAGTCTCAGTGACCTATGCCATTATATCCTAGTTATAACCACCTATGGAAAAAACTAGGGGAAACACTTATTTATTGTGCTTTGACCATACCAATTAGCCATTCTCTATACCATACTATGCCTTTATACCAACTATGCCTATTTGAATTGACATCTACACTAGTTATATATCTCTGCTATAGGGTAGAACTACAATGACTTGAGGTCCTACTCTGGGACTATGTAGGTAACACTCGATACTTATTGAGGCCAACTTAGTCACCCTTTCCAGCCACACTCTCACAATTTTGTGAGTAACCTAATCCACACTCTCACCATTTTATAAACAACCTAAGTCATGATCTCACCATTTTGTGAGCAACCTAAGCCATGCTCTATCTATTTTGTGATCACCGTAATTAATGCTCCCACCATTTTTTGAGCTTGAACTAATTAGTGTCTTGTCATTCTCAATCGAGTTGAGATACTCTAAAAATTCTAAAAACATTTATTAGAAAAAATCAAAAACATTGACCACTTATTTGCCTTAAGGATTCTAGGAACCATTACTAAGTTTTAAGCAAATCACTTGTCACTTAGTTTCTCCATCCTTTTTAGCCCTTTGTCCCATGCACTTACCATTTTGCAAAAACATTCCTATTCTTCTATCACATCCATTCTATTTATTTTCATCAGTTATCATTTTCTTCCCATTTTCTGGGAGAACTACATTTGACCTAAAGTTTTTGTTGGATATTATATCCATGGAATTATGTAGGTAGCATCCATTTTCCTAGTGCATATGGAGATAGCTCAACCACCCCCTTCCTTTTCTTCTATTCCCCCATTATGTTAGTTTTTTAAGTTGTCATCTAGTTTCTAATGAAAATGTTTGTGTGGCCTAAATTTATAATTATTTGTTTATTTGTTGTTTTGTTTGATTTTCATACTATTGCCTTGATTCAATCTATGTGTGTTCATTGGTTTATTCCTTACTCTCACTTACACTTGAATCCATCCAAATTTATACGTCTACATTTGCATTATGGTTTATATCATTGATGCATTATTTTATATTAAGTATTAGATTATGGGAGTCAATATTTATGCATATTTCACCCAAGTCCTCATGATGTTATACCATGATGCCTACTGACACATGCTACAACAAAACTTAGTTTCAAAAAGTATATTCAGCAATGGTGGCATCGACATCTCTTCGACCTGACATCTCAATTCAATCCAATCATATCCCAAATAGAGTAATTAAATAATGAATGAATTTCAACCTTTGTTAGTTCAGATGAGCATCTCCCTACTAGTAGGTTATTCTAATTCATCTTTATATTTTGTATTAGGTTATCATGATCATGTCTTCAATCATTAGCCAAATCAATCATGTTTACCATAATCGGGGTCTAATGATTATAATCACCTATGAGCAAATCATTTTACACCACGCCACTTGTATTTCTCAATGATTATAACCGCTTATGGGGAAATCATTGTGTTGTCACCACTTTAATTTATTTTTTCCTAAATAGGGGCATGTTGTTATCTTTTTTGTCTATCCTAACTTGGACAACTCCATTTTCTCAATGATTATAACCACTTTTAGGCAAATAATTATGTTATCATACCACGTTGCCATTATCAGAGTATAATGCTTATAACCACCTTTAGGCAAACCATTATACACCATCCCACCTGTATTCTCAGTGATTTTGACTATTTTTTCAATATAATTATATTCTCATCCCATCATTTTCCTTTTTTTGGTCTCCTCATCTCCATTCTTTCTTTCGAGGGACCGCTTATCAACCTTTCCTTATACCAACCATTCCATCGAGGGGGCATCATATAGTTAGTTCATCATCGTTGAAGTTGTAAGCATACAGGACCTTTTCATTATTTGAGAAGATGTTACTATGATCATATCTTTTAACACCTTCCCAAATAGGATCAAATTATAGACACCTAAAACTGGCTATCGATAACCTTCAACTAGGCTTTTGACTAATTTTTACCAAAGTGCACAATTTGACCTAAAACACTAGAATACATTAAAATATTTGATATTGATATATTGAAGTGTTGATTTTAGCTAGGGTATCATTAAATGGGTTAATGCAATTTATGAAATAACTAACTTTGATTAGATCATTTCAAGTCAAAATGTTAATTTTACACCTGGGTGCTCTGGATTGCTCTTTCCTATCAAATTTATTACATTAGACACATGCCTTTGTTATTTTGTGTTGAAAACATCCTAAATTGGATAATGGATCCAATGCATCTGACAATGACTTTTAATTCTAATCTAATCAAATTTTGGTCTAATAACAGGGCATTTTGACTAATTTGTGCACAAAGAGCCAAGGTTTGCATCAAAGTGATTAATCATAATTAATAGATAATTAAACCAAATCATGATCCTAATTAATAATTCCATGGAACTTGTTGAATAATTTATTTTTATAAATGAATATTGAATATTTGTATCATCAGGTGACATCATTTCTTAGAAAGACATTCCTAGGCCATAAATGTATAAAATATCAAAGTTAATCCCTCCCATGTCTTATTAAGACCCTCTATGCCTATTCATTGCCCCTCTATATCAAATATTGATGAGCCTATTTATGAATTTTAATTACATAATTGAATTAATCCTTAGCCACACATTTGCATCTTGATATGAATGGTTTAAGTTGATTTTGACCATTTTTCAAAGTCTATAAATAGGATGCCTTGCCTATTGAATTAAAATATATTTTATTCCAAACTTATAATGCCCAAATACATTCAAAATCATTTCATATTAGTGTTATAATGCCCAAATATTGATTCAAGCCAAGCCAAGCCAAAGCCACACATGGTGCCAAGGAGATATGGAGGTTGCCACACTTTATTGATGTAGACTTCATGAGCACAAAGCCAAGCAAGCCACAAAAATGAGTGTTTTTAAGTATCCAAAAAATGTGAAGGAAGCTATTTATTTTGCATTTTAGTTGTGCTTTCCATTCTAGTTTTGTTACCTAAGCTCCCATAGTAACTAGGCCTAGAGATGCTATGCTAGTGTGTTTATTTCATTTTGATTTAATTTTAGGACTAACACAATACTAATCATTCTCTTTTGAGTCAAATTCCTAGTTCACACACACACACACACACAAATATACTTATGTGTGTGTGTGTGTGTGTGTGTGTGTGTGTGTGTGTGTGTGTGTGTGTGTGTGAACTAGGAATTTGACTCAAAAGAGAATGATTAGTATATACACACACACATAAGTGTGTGTGTATACACCCAAATATGTGTGTGTGTGTACATATGCATATACATACATAAATGTATGTATGTATATATATAGCTAATGTTTCTAATGGAAATGAAAAGTGATTTATAAGAGAAAAGTGTCAATAGGTAAACATGTTCCAATAGTTGAAATTTGGTTTGAATACATGGCATCTAAGTCACAATTTGAACCCATAAACTTTGGATGTTCCACTAATAACACTTCTCCCCTATAATAATTGGATCATCCTCCTATTTTAGTTACTCATAATGTTTTATCACAAATGTAAATAATGGAGGAGTTTTGTGTAAGGCTTACAATGTATACTACCATACTCACTATATCTATTTAAATTATGAAATTTTATAGCACTTTATACATAGAATTGCAATGGATACATTCATTTGACAATCGTTAAGGGAAATGAGCCAGTTGTAGAGCATTCTAAGTGAAGGAGTGCATATAACCACATGAGCGTGACATAATTATTAAAAAAATACCCTTTATTTGATTCTAGTTTATCCATGTCTCTAATTTTATTTTAGGCATTTAAATTATGTGGGAGACACTTTTATAATGTATTTAAACTAATGAGTTTCAAATATAAATAAAATTAAGGTGGGCCATTATTTGAAGATAAAGTCATGTATTTGGTAATCACCTATGTGTTATCATTTGATTAACTAGTTGTTTGATTGAATTCTTGTGATTACTAATTTTTATTCATATTTTAATTGTGAAATAGACATGCACTTAAATGATATTTAAATAATTAATAGTACTTTTGGTCCAGGCATAGTGATTGGGTTATCTCCCTTGTATCATTATATGAGATAGTAAAGGCTCTAATTCATAGTTTTTATATCTTGTCAAAGGCATGTTATATAAGTTTATCTTCAAAAAATAATTTTTCCCTCCTCCCAGTAACCATGTGACATATGTTATATTTCAAATATGACATTTAGTTGTTCGTAAAAAAAAAGGTTTTTAATTATTTTTTTGGAATGTTTTTATTTGTTGGAACTAATTTCCTAACCATTTCAAGATTTTTTTGATTATTTGAAAATAGTAATTTTTTAACAACTAATGAGAATGAAGTGTTGACCAAAAATTTAGGCTAAAATTTAAACTAAGCTATCATATTTATATGTATATGTATATGTGTGTGTATGTGTATATATGTATGTATGTGTGTATGTATGTATGCATGCATGCATGCATGTGTGTGTTTTTAATCTTAGACTAGTATTATGATGGTATGCAATCAAGTCATATCAAACATCATATTTGTAGTGGCAATTACTACAATTTGAAAGTGAAATTGTAAATGGTAATTTTCTTTTATACATTTCATAAAATGCATTGATTCAATATTTGAAATGATGAAATAGTATTAATAAAAGCATGTAATAAAAAATGTTGGGCTAACGTGTTGGGATTTGAAAATATTGAGGATCACTAGCAAGGGTTTGAAGTATTTAATATAGCTTATTTTAATTTTTTATAATGTTGGTGGACCTCTATTAAAGCTTTGGCAAATAAATAGGGCTCATATAGTACAAAATTTTAGTTAATGTTTGGATTTATAACCCTTTTTTATTTATATAAAATATTTTTTTACTTTTGCATCTCTACAAGGGTTTTGGTAGAGTTACCTACTAAAGTTTATAATGTCTTTGTCATTCCTTAAATTTATCAAAAAAATTTGATTGAAAATTACACTTTCATTAATAAAATAATATATAGTACATCGTTGATCATACAAAAAATACAGGGGGAAAATTCACACCTCAAAATCATGATCGAATTGAACTAAAATAAGTCTCAGGAGAAAATCCAAGTCCACAAAAGGCCACCACATGGCCAACACAACCAAGGTTAAACTAACTCAAGTACACATCAACCAAAAAAAGGATAAATAAAAGTAGTAATAATAAGGAACAAATCAAACATCAACAACAAACATGGCTACATGTGGAGGCGATGGAGGTGGAAGAGACAAAGGATTTTGAGGGTTTCCTCCCCACCCCCTTGAGCATGGGGTCTTAATAAATCAACGTGGGTTCCAAACCATTAGAGTGCTAATTATCTTCAGTAACATCTTACTACTTAATTTCAAGATCCTACTTGGAGGTCAAAATAGCGAGAGCTATCTACAAGAACTTGTCTTGTAGAGCAAGACCCCACTCCCCACCACCAATAACCCTATTAGATCCATGGTGTGGGGATGAATAGCAAGGGCAAGGAGAGGCACTCCTCTTGATCCTATATCGTCATCTACAATAACATTGACATCTATCCCCATGCCCACAGTCTTGGGGGATCTAGAGGCTTGTGGTTGACCACACAAGGAGCAATCCCCTAGTGGTCTAGGAGAATCTATAGATGGTGGAACATAAGTTAAATTTTATCTGTCTAAATCTAGATCTAGAGGGTAGCATTAGATATCACAACTTTTTTAGTTCTAGAATTTTATTTTCCATAACTTTATGATTAAAACATGCTTTATTTTTATATTTTTGAATCTAAAAAAGAATACCAATACAAAAAATTTGCTAGAATTTGATATATCTCTTAGGGAGTAAGGTGAATTCCCCCAAGAGAGCCAGCTTCCATGTGAAAATTTCATGCCTAAAGGGATTTAAGAGGGTAAGAATCCATATCTAGGCCAACTAAGCATGAGGGAAAAACCAAAAGAGGTGTTTAAGGGATTTTGGGTGGTGAAAGGTTGGAAAGGTGGGATTTGAGACTCTTGTGTGTTTGAACCGGTCACCCATAGGTAGACCTTGGTAAATAATAAACCAAAGGAAATAATTTTTTAGGTTAAATAAAAGTCACCCAAATGTTCTCAAACCTTCTATCCTAGACATGTTGAAGGGCTATAAGATTTTGTTTGAGGTACAATCATTGGGGGGGGGGTGAATCAATGAGCCTAAATAATCCAAATTCAATTTCAACCCTTTACAAACACTTAATTAGTTACCACAAGCATTCATGAAGCACACACATCACTCATAGCAATGAGAAAAATAAATAATGCAATATCAATCACATAACACATGACGTACATGGGAAACCCTCTTAGGGAATAAAACCCATTTTAATATGCAATTGGATTATTCTCCAATAATAACAAGATCTAATTTAGACCATTTATAAATGATCAAGGAACTACAATCCCTATTTAGTGAGACTATAATCCCATAAGGTGTTGCCACACCTATCTATCTGAGCTACAACAATAACCAAACCTTTTAGTAAGTTTCACATTGCAATGAGGTTGCAACCACCTTAGATGTTGAGATTCCATAATAACACCTATGAACACATCCACCTTTTCATTGACGTCTTCAACACCTGATGATGGACCTCTGATTATCACTCTACACTTTTGTTCATACTCAAATAATAAGAGTATTATTTTGCCAATAGAATTATGACTAACCTGTCATACAAACAATCCTCAAAATTATATGCACATAAATTCATCCATAGGGCACTCTACCCCTCCTTTTATCCCCAATTCACACACACAAGCCTCTCTCAAATCTTTCCTAAGTCTCTCACCCTAATTCTAGAAACTATCATCTTTGGTTCCACTATTTATAGAGCATACTCGATGATCAATAATTTGGTCAGCCATTAGGCATGCCTAATCCCTTAAGTAATCTCTCACATGAAGACATAGCTCAATACAAACTTCATAGGTCAGACATAACATCTATGGGTAAACCTTAAGGAACTACACCTTTTAATTAAGCCTTTATAGCCCTTATAGGTCTCATGTGAACCCATTCACTCATTTAGCACTTTATCAAACAAAACAAGAACACATAACCACTATCAAAATCATGGGCCCATTCCATATGATATATAGTTCCCCCTTAAGTTCCAACAACCAACATAGTACCCTTCTGATTAAGCACAAATTACTCAAACAACATTTTCTGCACACAATCACCTTATAAACCATTATTCATATAATATATGAGTGGTTAAACCTTCATAATGCACAAATAAAATATTTATGGAGTCTAAAACACTCCCCAATAGCTAATTCATCAAGAGATATCAAAATAATATCAAAACAAGTTTAATACTCTTTTTGGGTCACTTACGGAATAAGTAAGAGCACATATTCAACTTTGAACCTTAATATCTTTGACTATACACATTTTAATATTTTCAAATCAATTTCATTAGATGTGTCATGGAGTCCTCTTAATCTTTTCTTTTTACAACATGATCAAATTCATCCTGGATCAAAAGTTATGGGAAAAATATTATAGACTAGTTTTTCCCTTTATAAAATTCAAATATTTAAATGTAAACAGGCATAGTTAAACTTTGACCACTTTGCTCACATATCACATCCTCACTACTCAGATCAGTTACGCATCATTGATATTTTTCAAACTTTAATGCATAGGTACCAATGCTCAAACATTAAACATCTGATAGTTGAACTAATCTCATGCAATATGAAAACTTTGACTCAACGCGCTCTGTTGATCTTCTATACATAGCTCAGTCTTTAACAAAGCTAAAAAATTATCACTTTGACCTCTTGAATTTAATATAGGCCATTGATCTCTATTTGTATGATCTCCTACTCACCATTTATCTTTGGAAGAATCTCGATCTTTATCTCTGCTCCACATTAAAAATCATGTACTTGTCCTTATCTCACTGCTTCCTGACATCTTGGAGCATACGTGCTCCATTGATATTTCTCAAACTTTAACTTATGAAAAAATGACTAAGTATGGGAACCTTTTTCAATATGCTTGAGATGCCAATTTTTAACCTCAATAAATATTACTGTGCTTAGATGCATGATCTCAAATTTAGACCATATGATCTCCTCACATAGGATAATACATCCATATAGCGAACTACTCCTAGAACCTTCACACATATGAGTTATAATGCCATTAATCTGCTCATTTAATTTTTTTGCCATAAATCCATCTATGTCAAAACCTGCCTAAAATGTCAACTTTGCATATGCATATCTTTTGATGTACTTCATCACATGATCTAAAATTTAGCACAAATAAACTAAACTCAAAATTGAACAAACCCATATGATCATTTTCTTTTGAAATATCCACATGTATGAGATATTCCATCATCAAAATTCTTGCTCGGCTCTTCTTGCCACATTACAAATTTGGCAAAGTATGGGAAAACACTATCAAAATGCCTAGGAGCCCAACTTTTCCCTTGTATATTTTTTTACGCGCTTAGGCGCATGACCCAAGATTTGGTGCTTAAGAACTAGGCATAATAATGAACACACCCATGTGACCATTTTGTCCTGACACCTCCACTCATGTGAAAACTAACCTCATCAACATGATTACTTGGATCTGCTTGAGCCCTTTGCAAATTTGGCTAAGTATGGGAACATAGTGAATTCTATCTGAGTATTCAACTTTACATCCTTATATATTCAACCTCAATTCATTGCATGACTTGAGATCTGGCACATAATACTAGCGACTAATTTGATCACAACCATATGACCAACTCCCCTTGACTCATTCCCACATGGCAATGGTAATATTATCAAACTGCCTACTCAAATTTTCTGCCACTAGACCCAAAATGTCTAAATGACAATAATGATCAACCAAATTAAATCCACTCAAGCACACAAGTACTTAAATCTTAAAAAACATCTTAGGGACCTTTTACACATTCTAAATATTTCATACTCATCCTTAAACATCTCTAACCAAGACAAAATAGAATATCAACCAATCATACTTCAAACATACTAGGATAAACACATTACATACTTTTTCATTGTCACATAGACTATCAAGGCACTTCATCTACTCACTTGGATGCCTCCATGACAAAACCATGACATCATCATGACAAATCTCAAGTAATCTCTCCTTTTGTCATTGATGTCAATAACCATCATACATAGAAATATACAACTCACCTCTCTCTTCGAACACTCCCACAATATGACCTTTCTCCCCCTTTGACACAATGACAAAGTGGGAACCAACTAATCTTGAGGACCTAAAAAGAGCACCAAAAGGAGAGGACCATCTTAGAAAGATGATATAAACTCCCTCTTATATTGAGCCAACTTATCTTTGCCTTGACAACTTCATCTTGCTCTATGCCAACACTCTTTTCAACCAAACACTACAACCAATGAGCAAAGAACACAAAAAAATTACTAGAATCTAATAAAACTCACCAAGAAACATCTGAGAGGGGATCCCCCTAATATCTCTAAGCTATTGCACCTTTTGAGCATCTTCAAATCTCCACACACCATGAAAAGCCAACACACATGCTTACTAGCATTTTCTCTCAAGCTAAAACAAGAATCATCAATATAAATTCATGCTACTTACCAAATAGGAAATATTCACTAATCCAACTTGATAACTCTCCTTGAAATAAACAAACCTTTCTCTTTTGGATAAACTGAGCAAAAAATCACTCTTCTTCAAACTAGGCATGTCTAGCCTCCTTATAGGCCTACCTATAACTTAGAGAGCCCATAATTTTTAGTAGACACATATTTAGGACCTAAAACTTCATATTTGGAGCACTCTTATATGCCCCCTCAAGTACACTAATTTTAAACAACTAGCTCATTGTGTGCAATATGTTTCCTTCACAAATCAACTACCTAATTAAGCCTCCAACATGACAAAAGCTTGAATAATTTGAGAACCATAAACCTTCAATCCTATATGAAGATTTATTTGACCACCCATGTATCCAATTTAACATATTAATAAGCCTCAGATCTTAACTTACAAGTCAAACCACTTTTCTAGTATAACCCAAAACCTTAGAATCTCAAAACAAACAAAGTCAACAAAACTCCTTTTGGTCAATGCACATCTCTGAAACTTCTTGCACATATGGATACACCCATCACACACTTTTGGACCAAAATTTGAGCTTTGAAACCTTTGGGAGCATAGACTTCCTATAACCCATTTTAGGCCTGCTTGCCCTTAAGCCAAAAATTGAGAAAACTGAGAGCACACAAAAATATTTAATTTATCACAAACATACCTTTAGACCTAAAAAACACCTAGAGCACATAAAAAAGAAATGCATAGAATTTTATGAGTATCAAACACTTCTTGACATTACATCAAACATCATTATGCCATCTGGATATACCCGTTCTGACCATGCATAATAGCTCCTTCTCAAACCTCTAGAGCAAGCTCATGAACTTGTTTCTCCCCCTTAACCAAAGACCTTCTCTGATTGGCATTATCATCTTGATCACACAAAATTTATTCTCCACAAGAAAAATGTCTCCTAAGAAACATAAATAGAGACATCCTCTACACCATAATGCTCTACCATGGTGTGAAACTAGGAGTTGCCCACAACTCCTCGTATTCCTTCTCCTCCTTGGTCATATGATACTTATAGTTATTCTTCTTCTTCTTTAGATTATGAAAAACAAATTACTCATCCACTACAACATTATACTTTTCTTTTATATTTGGATTGACAGTACATGGAGACAACATAGATTCATGACATACTTTTTCATCTAAAGAATCTTCCTTTTAGTGTAGAACCTCATCATTAGGCACAAATAATTGATATTCTTTGCATGATACATGCTCAACAATATAAATATGTTCACTTGGATCCATACATACTTTAGGACTAGCTTCAACCAACACCTTGGTATTCTCTTTACACTTGGTCACTTCACTCACAATATGAGCAGATAATGAGAACCCTTGGCACTCTTCAATTTTTGAAGCATTTTCCACCATAGCAAACTGATTAATTAAACTTGCAATCTCATCATGACTCACACTTTTCACCTTTGGCTTCCATGTGTTAACATACCTTCTTCCTTTCACTATAGGAGTTTGATTGAACTCCTTTTAACTTGATGGCCTTTGTTTGTATAATCTAGTAATGTGACCTCTCTATTCATAATTGTAGCACACCATACTCCTTGATGAAAAAACACTTTATCTTACCATGTTTGGACAAAAACTTGATATCTGTCCTTTGTCATGACAAACAAAAAAACCTCCCCTTTTTGAAGAGGACTCACCTTGTCTAACCTTATGTAACTTGACTTTATTCATACCTTTTGACTAATGACCCCCATTATAGTTTCATGCAAACTCATTTCTAATAGGTCTCTTGCACTCTTGAACCCTATGACCAAATTGATTACATGTGAATTAGTAACCATTCAAACTTACATACATCATGGCATTTGGCTATCTGATCTGATTTATCTTTACTCTACCATCACCTCCATTCCTTATCTGATGATTTATCTTTAAAGTATGATTGTCCTTGTTCACATTAGTCTTCATCTTGTCTTGAGTTATGTTCTTTTATTTTTCTCCATATCCAAGACCAGTTGTATCACTAGCATGATTTTGTCCACTCAAAATATTATTTAGATCACATGAGCTCTTTTTAAATCTCACAAATGTATTCACCTTACTAGTTGTCTTTTCTAACTCAGATTTCAAAGACTCATTTTTAGAAACATACCTTGAATATTTATCTTCTTTAGCTTTTAGTCTTGTAATCAAAATTTCCAACTAACAATTGAGACGATTGATCATATATTCATGCAACTTAGTGTCTTCATTCATTCTTGCCTCATATGCACTGAATTGTTCCTCATAGTCCTTAAGTTTATATTTTATCTTTTCATTGATCTTATTCTCAATCTTTAGTTCTTAAAGAGCATTTATCAATATAGTCTTATAGTCCAACTCATCTTCTTCATCATCTGAATCAATCCAAGTAGACTCCTGATGTGATCAACTTCCTTCTTTAGCCATGAATAAGGATTCATATTTAGTAGTTCCATCATCTTCATGATCATATTCTGAGTCACTATCTTCACTCTCATTTTAATAGATGCAATGTTCTTTGGTGTAAAGACTTTTCTTATTTTTGAAGAACTTATTCTTGTTGTTATACTTTCTAAATCCTTTTTTCTTATATGTCTTTTTCTCTTCATCTTGGCCTTGACCATACTCTTCATCAACATTATTCTCATGCTTATGAGGGTACTTATGAGCAAAATGTCTTATCTATCCACAATTGAAACATTTGAAGGTTAGTTTACCCTTATACTTTCCTAAGCCTATGTTCAATTTCCTATTAATCAATGCAATTAGTTCATCATCATCAAAGTCAAATATGTCATCCTCTTTGGATTTATTACCTTGGAAATTATTCTTAGGCTTCATATCTATCTTGAATGCAACTTCCTTCTTTGGAGGTATATCATCATTTTCTCTCATCTCATATGCAATAAGAGTGCCATGCAATTGATCCATCTTCAACTAAGTAAGATCATGACTCTCTTCTATAACATATACTTTTGGATCAAACTTTAGAGATAGAGACATTAATACCTTTTGGACTATATTAGTCTCTTCAATATTCTCTCAAAGACCTATGATGATATTCACAGTCTCATCAACTCTCTGCAGAAAGGATTCCACATAATCTTGTTCCTTCATTTTCAAAATTTTAAATTGCCTTATGTGAGTCTGCAACTTAGCAAGCTTGACCTTTGAATATCCTTCAAAAATTATTTGTATTTTATCCCATATCTCTTTAGAAAATTTATAATGGATAACCCTAGTGTATTCATTCTCTAAAAGATCACAAGTGATAGCATTCATTGGCTTGGAATTGTTCTCAAACAACTTCTTGTCTGCAACACTAGATGGAGGAGTAATAGGAACAACATAACCATCCAGAATAGATTACCATAGATTAAAACCTAGGGACATAATGTATGTCATCATCTTTGTACTCCAAAAAGCATAATTGGATCCATTGAACATTGATTCTTTTTTAGTAGAAAAACATTCTTGATGACTACCCATATTATACCTTAGATCACCTTCAATCTATTAATAATTTACCAAAGGAACTATTATGATACCAATTATTAGAGGTATAATTACTAAGATGGGGGTGATTCAATGAGCCCAAATAATCCAACTTCAATTTCAACCCTTTACAAACACTTAATTAGTTACCACACGCATTCATGAAGCATACACATCATTCATATCAATGAGTAAGAGAGACAATGCAAGATCAATCACATAACACATGACATACATGAGAAACCCTCTTGGGGTATAAAACCCACTAGAACCTAAAATTAGACTATTATCCTATAATAAAAAGATCCAATTTCAACCATCTACAAATGATCAAGGAACTACAATTCCTATTTAGTGAGACTATAATCCTATAAGGTGCTGCCACACCTATCTAGTTGAGCTGCAATAACAACCAAATCTTTAAAAAAGTTTAACAAAGCACGGAGGTTGAAACCACCTTAGATGGAGAGCTACCATAATAAAACCTATGAACACATCAACCTTTTTACTGATGTCTTCAACACCTGATGATGGACCTCTGATTATCACTCTACACCTTCACACATACTCAAATAGCAAGAGCACTATTTTTCCAATAGAATTATGAACAATAGATCATATAAATAATCTCCAAACTAATATTATCATCAACTCATATATAGGGCACTCTAACCCTCCTTCATTCCCTAATTCACATAAACAAGCCTCTCTCAAATCTCTCTCAAGTTTCTTACCCCAAATCTAGAAAGTATAATTTTTGGTTTCACTATTTATAGAGCATACTTGATAATCAACAAGTTGGTGAGCCATTAGGAATGAATTATACCTTAAGGAAACTTTCACATGAAGACATAGCTCAATATATACTTCACAAGTTAGCCATAACATCTATGGGTCACCCTTAAGGAACTACACCTTTCAATTAGGCCCTTGTAGCCTTTATAGGTCTCATGTGAACCCATTCACTCCTTTAGCACTTTATCAAAAAAAAAACATAGAACCACTATCAAAATCATGGACCCATTCCATATGATCTCCAAGTCCCCCTTAAGTTCTAACAACCAACATATTACCCTTTTGTTTAAGCACAAATTACTAAAATAACATTATGTACACACAGTCATTATGAATAGACACACAACCACCTTCTAAACCATTATTCATACTATATAATAATTTTCAAAACTTTATAATTCACACAAAGCATCCTTATGGATTTTAAAACACTCCCAAATACTCAATTCATCAAGATATATCGAAATAATATCAAAACAAGCTCAATTACTCTTCTTGGGTCACTTATAGAACACACATGAACTCATAGTAAACTTTAAACCTTAGTATCTTTGACTGCACACACTTCCAGATCTTAAAATTATGTTCATTATATGTGCCATGGAGACTTCTTCATCTTTTATTTTTACATCATAAACAAATTCATCTTGGATCAAAATTTATGGTAAAAATACCACAGACTAGTTTTTCCCTTTAGAAAATTCAAATATTTAAATGTAAACAATCATAGTTAAACTTCGACCACTTTTATCACATCTTATGTCCTCATTTATCAGATCAATTACAAACCATTGATCTTATCTAAAATTTAACGCATAAGTGCCAATGCTCAAAAATTAAACATATGATAGTTGACCTTCTCTTGTGCAATCTGGAAACTTTGACTCAATGTGCTCCGTTGATCTTCTGTACATAGCGTAGTCTTTAAAAAATCTAAACAACTATCACTTTGACCTCTTAAATTTAATACTCACCTTTGATCTCTATTTATATGATCTCTTACTCACTATTGATCATTGGAAGAAGCTCTATCTTTATCTTTGCTCAATGTTAAACATCATGCACTTGTCCTCATCTTGTTGCTTCTTAACATCTTAGAGAAAATGAACTCTATCAATCTTGATCAAACTTGAACTTGTATAGAAATGACTAAGGGAACCTTTGTAATATGCTTGAGAAGCCAATTTTGAACCTTAATAACTTTTACTATACTTAAACACATGATCTCCAATTTGGACCATATGATATCCTCACATAAGAGAATCCATCATATAACAAAATACTCTTAGAACCTTCGCATGTGTGAGATATAACACCATTAATCTGCTCACTTAGATTTTTTTTCCATAGAGCCAACTATGTCAAAATCTATTTGAAAGGTCAACTTTGCACATGCATATCTTTTGACATGCTTCATCACATGATCTAAAATTTAGTGTAAATAAATTACACTCAAAATTTAATAAACCCATATGATCACCTTATCCTAAAATGTCCACACTTGCAATATATGCCATCATCAAAATTATTACTCAACTCTTCTTGCCACATTGTAAATTTGGCTATGGGAAAACATTATCAAAATTCCTGGGAACCCAACTTTGCCCTTGCATATCTTTTGATGTGATTAGGCACATAATAATAGACATAATACTGAAAAAATCCATGTGACCATTTTATCCTAACACCTCCACTCATGTGAATGTTGACCTCAAAAACATGCTTACTTGGCTATGCTTGAGCCCTTTTGTAAATTTGGCTAAGTATGGGAACATAATGATTTTTATAGAGTAGCCAACTTTACATCCTCATATCTTTGACTGCACTTCATTGCATGACTTGAGATCTAGTGCATAATAACTAGCAACTAATGTGATCATAACCATATGACCAACTCCCCTTGACTCATTTATACATGACAATGATGATGTGATCAAAGTACCTACTTAGATTTTCTGCCACTAGACCCAAAATGTCTAGATGAAAATAATGATCAACCAGATAAAATACACTCATGCACACAAGCACTTAAATCTTAGAAAATATCTTAGGGACCTTTTGTGTATATTCAATATTCCATACTCATGCCTGAACATCTCTAACCAAGCCAAAATAAAAAATCAACCAATCATACTTTAAGCATACTAGGACAAACACATTACACACTTTATCATTATCACATAAACTATCAAAGCACTTCATCCACTCACTTGGACACCTCCATGACATCACCATGACATCATCATGATAACTCTCCAACATATTTTATCAATGATTGAGGGTTTCAATGTAAATATGCTGACGGGATAAAATATTATACCCATGTTGAGAAAAGTAGCAACAAAACAATGTAGACATAGGTAAAGACTAGTCTTTCCACCAAGGTATGAGAGAGATAACACCAATTTTGTGTAGATATTCATCGGGTATGGGACTCTAAAACTCAGAAATGTATTTCAAATCTTCATTATTAAATTAAAACTTAGAGTTCATAATATTCCATGGAAGCAAGTCCTGAATTGTCTTATAAAAATATCCCTATTTATGTGGATACCTTTTTTAAACAACCTCAAACCTTTGATCCAAGGTACCATGGTAAAGGGAACATTATGGAAATTCAGTGTGGGAGAACACCAAAGAGATTGACCATTAAACAAGAGACCACTTTGAAAATCTCTCCCACCTAAATGAGGTATGGTTTGAGCTTCTCCCAAGCCCTCTAGATGATTTCAACAACAAAAGTTCCCCTATTTTAATAGAAATAGGGGTAATGAAGATTTTGTGCACACCAATCCCTTGTCAGGCCTTTTAGCTAAGAGGGTAGCCTTGAGAGATTTAGTGCCATAAAAGAATTTTCTAGGCACCATCACCTTCTAGGCTTTTAATAATCCATTTGACACTAAGAGTGAACTCTTGGAGTTTAATGTCAGTGAGCCCAATACCACTAGCTTATTTAGGTTGACAAAAAATGGCTCAAGAGACTCTTTGAAAACCATGGTGGCCCTCAGAATTTGCCCATATAAAGTCTTTTAGGATTTTCTCAATCTAAGCATAAGAAGCATTGGAAGGAGACCAACATGACAAGTATTAAACATGAGTAGCAATGAACACCCTAGAATAAATCTAAAACTTCTCAGCTAGAGTCAAGGGTTTGGTGATCCAAAAATAAATTTTCTTCTCAAAACTTTTAAAAACATAATACCAAAACTTAGTGGGTGAGTCTCAAAAATTAAATGGAATGCCTAAGAATTTAATTTACACTTCAGGGATAATCCATTGCCATTATTATCCCTCCAACCAAGAAGGTTTAGGAGAGAGGAATTAGTGATAATATTGAGTCTTCTACTATTAGATGGAAGACCCAAAGTGAGGTAAAAAAGTGTCTAGGTAATCTATGGCATGTTTAACAGAGCCCTCTTCTTCCTTAATAGTGAGGAATGAGTCATTGGTAAAGTACCCATTAATCAACCAAAGGTTTGAATTAGGGAGAGAAATACCCTTTACCAAACCCCTGAAAGCATAATTAGCTAGAAGATAATTTAAACCCTTAGCAGCCAAAAAATAAAGAGAAAGAGCTAGAGGGCACCCTTGTCTGATACATCTATAAAGCTCAAAATTCTAAGATTGAGAACCATTGATAGTAATGCAAGCACCGACATCCTGAAACAACATATTAACCATTTGTAGAAGCTTGGGGCTAAAACAAAGATCCTAAAGCATAGCTATAATAAAAGTCCATTCAATTCAATCGTAACCTTTTAAAAAATCAATCTTGATGATAAACACCTTCTGGTTGGACACCCTAGCCCATTTTATACCTTCCTAAACAACAATGACGTTGTCCAATATGTATCTATGCTGAATAAACTTAGTTTGCTCACTTCTCACAATTAAAAGGAGAAGGTGTTTTATTCTAAGGGTAAGATCTTTAGCTATAATTTTATAGGATACATTAAGAGGAGTGATAGGCCTCCAGTTGGTGATAACCTCATGGTCCTCATATTTAAGAATGAATTTTATATTACCTTAATTAATGAGAGGGCCAAAAGAGTTAGAAAAAACAATGTCAAAATAAAATTTATAGAGATCATATCCAATAGTATCCCAAAGAGTTTGGAAGAAATCACAAAGAAACCCATAAACTCTTGGGGCTTTGTCAATGGCCATATGCATAACAACTTCCTTAAGATCACTCAAGTTGAGGGGTCTATCAGAGGTAATTCTCTGGGATTCATAGATCTTACATGGGATAACTCGTAGGCATTGAGAGAGATCAGCTTCATGAGCAAGAGAGGTGGGATAAGCAACGCACACACCATGATAGTGATGCATAGTATCTTACAAGGTGTTAGGTAATTTGGTAAATTTGTCTAAAGCACATATAATGGCTTTGATTCTATCTATAGCTTATCTATATTAGAGGTAAGCAAAGAATTCTTTGGTCACTTTGTCTCCAACTTTTAGCCAATGCATTTATGCTTTAATTTATGCTCCTCTGGCATTGTAAGCCTTGGTCATTTGAATTTTATGTCTCCACATAGATACTTAAGCTTGAAGGAGAGGGATAAAAGGTGAGTATTATAAATCTTATGAAACCCTAAGGTATTCATGCTTTGTATAATGATGTATACACCATCAAAAAATTACAACTTGTTTACCATATATCTAAAGAAAAATTATGGTACGAGCTATGACATCAACCCACCAATCAATCCAGCCAATATTCCTAGTGGGTATGGGAGCCAGGTTCTATATTCAAATGATATCCCCAACAATCTACTCATGCTTAATACAGATAGTGTTGAGTTAAAATTAATAATCATGGGGTTTAACCTAAGGGGTGGTCCATTCAAAATAGAATTAAATAGGGTGATAAATGGATAAGAAGGTGTCAGAGATCACATATATAGCATGATCATGAATACAAGAAAAGAAAAAAGTTCATGTTCTGATAGCAAATCATGGTCAATATGATTAAGCACTCTATCTTCTCCATGGAAAAAATTGGACTAGGTAAACTAGGGAGAATTTGACTCACTCCTTAGGCAGTGACTAGAATTAACCCCCCAATTTTTAATGTATGTAAAACCATGCCTCCCACTCCCCTGCACACCATCGCATGAGAAGGCATCCTTCTTTTCCTTAAATGGACTCAACCATGTTGAAATATACGTAGAGGATATAGCGTGGATATAAAATGGAATATGTTAACCATATCTAGACCAAAGTATGTTTGAAAACATTATTGGACACATATAGATTGACAAGGCCAATGATGCAACTATCAAAGTCAAAAAGAGTCCAAACCACCTGATGAGTGGGGTCAAAGACCCAAGAAATAATAAATTTAAAAAGGTCTGGTGCTAAAAGGGTGACAACACCACCCCATCTAGGCTCATGATAAGTGGCCTAAAAAAGGGTCCTAGGCCAAATAATGTGAGTAAAAAAGTGAAGGATAAAGCCAAGGATTTTGATTTCCTACATGCAAAAAAAATCATTTTGGAGAAATTTTGAAAATTGTTCTTGATTATATACTTACATGTCAAATTATGTGGCCTCTAATATTCCATGAATAAATATTAATTGAGAACCATTAAGATTCATATCATTTCTCTTTGTGAGGTCTAAGAGGGCTATAAACTAACTAAACACTGAACCAAGAAGGGTAAAGTATCCAAACTTGAAGGATTGCCTATTATTTGGCATATATTCCTCATATATAGAAGGGGAAGGGATATGAGAGCACCATTCAATAGCCTTATAGTTGAGATTAATAAGACTGAGCTTAGATTTTAAAACATTCACCCCCAAAGGGGACTATGAAGATGGATCCATAGGAGCATGAAATAGAGAGGAAACAAGATAGGCAATCACATAAGGTGAATGAGAGATAGGATGCATGGGTTTAACTTGAAAAGGTGCAGGTAAATTTATAGTAGAGATCGATGATCTTGGACCCCATATGGTTTAATAAATAGTTGAATGGGATTTGGAATCACCATGGATCAAATTATTTTTCCTATTATTGACTATCATCCACCAATCAGAATTCCCATTCTAAGGTTTTGAGTTAGAGCCATTTTTTCTTGAGGAATAAAAGTAGTGGGGACCATTCAAGATTATTCTCTAATCATACGGTCTGAAGCCTAGCACCAAAAAAATAAGTGTTCGAGAGGTTAATATACAACACACATTGTGTGAAGAAATTATTTCTAACTTTTTATCTCAAAGGACTCCTTAAAGTCTTTGGTTGGGTTTATTTCCACACTGACCATTCTATAAGGTCATGCTACATAGAACTTTGACTATTCATGGTAGATAAACTACCCCAGAGGCTTAACAATATAGTCAACAAAGTTCCATAGAGGAAGAAGTAAGCCCATAAATTCTATCTAAAATGGGATTTTAAGTTTGGCTTGTTCAGAGACATGAAAGTCTTAAGTCCAATGTGAGAAAATAACCAGAGTGTTGTAGATAAAGTAGGGGCCATGTCTAACAATAGGTTTGAAGTGTTTGGGTTAGTGAAATGAAATAAGAAGAAACTATTGGTAATGTTTTGGACCCTTTCCAGTTTCACATCATAGCCTTACCAATGGTTATGAACCCACTGATTTAACAAGCTCTTTGGGGGGACTCAACACACAAAATAAACAACTAGGATAAAGTTTTAAAAGTAATTGTTATCAAAATGTGAGAACATTTTAACCTCGTGGGTCCAAGTTTGTTTCATTTTCCCCTTATCCTAGAAGTGTCTATAGGTTTCCATAGATTATTTATGCCCTTGCATTGTTAAATCATGAGTTTAAACCTATTTCTAGTCACCTCAAAGAAATTAAGGTTTCTTAGCATAATCTAAGGTTTTTTAGGATGTTAAGGTTTCTATTATGGCCAATGGGGGTCTTTTCAAATATTATTTATTGCACAAACTATTAGAGGTGGTGAACTAAAGTCCATACAAGTCTTTTTGGGTCTTGGTCAAATGAAATGTCAACTCCATGACGTCATCTAGTTTCACTATCTTTATCTACACTTGAAACTACTTATTAAGGGTTCTAAAGTCATTTTCAAGATAAATATATAAAGTATGATACGTATAATTGGTACTTTTAAAGCTTGAAAATGTGTTTTATAACATTCCTAATGTCAGATCAAGTCATAGGTTCGTTAGATCCTACAAGTTCAATACTCAAAGAAGGAGAAATTGAGCTAAAAGGGGTATTTTTGGTCATTTGTATGATCATATTAAAGAGTGAACATATGAAAAGTTACTTTCCACATTCTTAAAGCCATTTTAATATTTAGAGAGGTTTCATAGGTTCAAAAATGGAAAAATACTTAGTTTTAACTTCATCGGGTCACTTGGTAGCTTTGTAAGGGTCATGTGTGAATGCTTGTTTCATACATAATATAGAGAGATGGATCCTAAGATCTTTACCAAGGATGGGGACCCTAATATTCTTGAGATTCATAGAATTGGTATTTAGGTTAGGCTCCTATTCTTCATGAATAAACATTAAGAAGGTTAACTACTTAGAGAAGGCTCTAAACCCCACCACCTTGATTTTTAGGCAATCTTGTTGAAAATATGAACTCATTTCAAAAAAAATGTTGAATTAGTTTGAATAAGGTCTAAAATTTCTTCTAGTGCCATCATGCTAACTCATCTAATGTAGACCTCCATGTTTCTTCATGTTATAATTTTATCTCATTAAATGGAGCCTTAAATGTGACCAGTGATTATTTTAAAACTCTCTATTGTTTTGGAACATGAAAACACATCCCACAGAACCCCTATAAGGTTTAAATAAATTATCATGATGATATGATTCCTAATGACTCAGTGGTCATGGAGAGAATGCACCTACAAGCCTATTTGAAGGATCATTCCATCTTCAAGCCTAACAAAATAGAGCAAAGTATGTTTCAGAGATGATTAGAACCAAATGGGGATTCAAAAAAATCTCAAAGAGATAAAATAAGGTTATTGGTATGAAGGATATGTCTAGAACATGAAATATAGTCAAATACCCTAACAATCACCTAAAGGCTACAAGTTAGGGCAAGCTAGTCTTAAACTTGAGTAAGATAAAGAATGGTGAAAAGACACTAAGGTACATATAATTTTGCATAAAAGGTCATAATTTAATTTGAAAACAAAGGACACAAGTAATAATATTTATCAAAATTGAGTCCAAATTTTCCATACACAGTCAATCAATACATACAGGTATGCCTACTCCTCAAGAGTGTTTGTGCTTGATTTAAGAATGAGAAGTATTGTGTAAGGTCTAAAGGGATGAAATTAATTTTTTTAATGATTGCATAATTTTATCAACACCTAAATATATATAATAAAGTTGAAATGGTCAAAACTTAGTCTAGACCTAATGAAGCATAGGACACACAGGCAAACTCAACCAGTCATGAGAGAGATGGAGTTTCAAGGCCTCTATAGACATAATTACACTTTGAAAATTGGTAAAAAATATGGTAATGAGTGTACCAAGACATAAATGGTCACCTAAAATACATATATGTAGTAGGCATACTCACTATTTTGTCTCAGACCTTGCCCACTCCATTGGCAATGGGTAGTCTTGAGACCAAGGGGTCTGTTTGAACCTAAAATACAAAATAGACATGTAAAATTCCATGGATGGACCTTTAATAAATTAATATACATAAAAAATCTCTATAAACTCTTAGGATTCACAAACCTCAATTTTCAATCCAAATTACCTTGAGGGCTAGCAAAGATGTGACAGGCCTATAACCTTAAGATTCCTGACCAATGTATCAAATGCACACAATGATGTTATAACCATTTCCAAAGAATATAGATCAATCGGTAATATTTTTTTTGAGGTTTTTTAACCTCTCCCAACATTAAAATTTATTTTTAAGGCCTAAAACCCAAATTGGACCTCTTTCGAGTTCAAAAACACTAGGTTTGCTACCCAAGGAACAAGTTCATACATTCACACCATAGCTCACATTATGCATGGGAAGCTAAGCCATTTGGGATAGGTGATTTTGAATAGTTGATTATTTTATTTAATAAGGTTTTAAAATTGGAATGAGGCCAATTAATTCTCGATGCTTTATGAATGTTGTTAAGACCCCAAACAGGGCTTAAACCCTACTAAAACCCTTGGATGAATGCAATGTAAGAGATTTGTCTCCTAATGATGAAAAATGTGTTATTTTAGCTCTAGAAACATTTTAAACATGTAAAAATATCTTTGGGTATCCTCATCATGAAATTTGATGCTGATGTCATCTACACGAACACACTAAATGCCCTCTCTTTTACCAGTTTTGATGATTTTGAAGGGTACAAACATAGATGCACACTTGAAAATCATTGTAATAGGTACCATTAGATGTTTTCTAACTCCTTAGGGCACAAAATCCTTTCATCCACTCATGAAACTATTCTTATAGATCTGCACAAAGGAGGTAGTTTGAGATGTACTAGGATTGATAGACCTAATCATCTAAATTGGCAAAAACAATAGGTTTAGGATGCCTTGAAGGCCTTGTTCATAATATTAAGTGTTTATTGGGTTTGATGACATTATCTTGATCCTTTTTACACATTTCCTTTCAGTTTTTATTGCCATTCAAATGAGCTAACATATGCAAATAGGCCGAACTACCAACTAACACTAGATAACCACATTGAAGTGAATCTTTGAGAGGCATGGGAAGAGTTAAAAGGTGTAAATTATGAACCTCAAAGACTTGAAGAAGTTGTGATGGGATATTTAAATATTAGATAGATCAATTATAAGCTCTACAATAAGAATCAAATGATCTCTTCGCTTCCCAAGATCACAAACTTCACCTTATGAGTTAAGTTAACTCCCCCTTTTAAGGACTATTTAAACAACATATAATGATTCATATACCTTGGTGAGGTGTAACTCCACCATTATACTAGATATCCATGCATTTTCAAATCAAATGAAAATATTTCTTATAAGAGATCAAACTAGTTTTCAAAAAGACTTATGAACTTCTCAAGGACTGACTCATTCTAACTTGATGGTAGTTTGTAAAAGACTTGGAAATCAAGAAATACTTTTTCAATACTTTAGATGCTTCCTCCTAACTCTTATGAAGCTAATCATATTTCTTCATTCTTGTAACCCCCCAATATTCCATTCTTGGCATGGGATTTCTCTCTCTCTTTCTCTCATTGGTGCTATAAGGATGCCTAGTTTTGGCCTTGTAATCTTTCCACAAGAAAGGTAGGTGAAGCCCTGCTATTTTTTTGTTACTAATGTTTGCATTGAAAAAATAAATTCAAATTGGTTCAAGCTTTACAATTTCATATTTTATTGTGTCTAATGAGTTATTGATAGATGATAGTGAGAAAATTATTTATCTTTGCATCTTATCCTACTTGTGTGCACCTAGGTATGGATATATTATCTTCTTGTAAGTCACTTAGATTACATTGAATTTTCATGTTATTTCTAAGTGTTTGGAGTTTTAGTATTGTGTTATTAGTCCTTTAAATCTCTCACCTTTCTACTATGCTTACATAGTCTCTAGGTTGAAATACTTATGTGAGAAACTCTCTCTTGAAGCATAGACTATATTATAGTTGTACCTATTTTAAGTGCAAGCATATGATAATATTGGATCAAATATTTTAGTGTATCACCTCTTTTTTTACCTATTTTAAGTGCAAGCATATGATAATATTGGATCAAATATTTTAGTGTATCACCTCTTTATTCTATTTTTATTACATTTAGATAGTTTTTAATCCCTTTTCATACACCAACCAATTAGTAAGAGAGCAATCAAGACAAATCTAGGGAGTTATCCCTTTCAACTAGAGGTTTACCCCACTATAGATAACCCATAGGTCTAGGGGTAATCCCATTATTTCACTCAATTGGAGTAGTCTTGAGCTACCTCTCTAAGGGCGAAAAATTGAGTGACTATAGTTCTACCATGCCTAGTGGGACAATTATCCCAAACACTTATTCTCAAGGTGATTATTGGCTATGATAGTAAAATGACTGAATAAGTGTTTCCTACTTAACATTTGGTGACTCTACTAAAGGTATAACATCTAGTTTTAGATCAATTTATTATTCATTTTGTTTATGCTTCATGGTCACTACTAGATTAGTTTCTAGTAAAGGTTCTCATTCTACAAATCCACCCCCTCATCTTGAGCTTCCTCTTGAAGTTTAGTACCCTGAGCCTTTCTTGGCACTTGAGAATCCTGAAGAAGAGCTTGAAGAGTAGGAAGGTTTTGAAAGTCAAAAATATCAAGAGAGTGATGAATAATTTTAAGGTAACATGGTTAGGAAACATGCTTTCCCAACTTTCAATACTAAAAATCCCATAAATCTTGCTGTTATGATGATATCCCTCCTAATGCCACCAAGAGTGTCCCTAATTTCAATGTGGGAGGTCCTATCACCCTAATTGAACACATTAGAGACATATCTAACTTTTTTAATTTACATAATATCACACAAATTAACATAAAGATCAAATTACTTACCATTCTTCTCAGTGGAAAAGCTATTGATTGGTATAAAACCTTTGTACGAGGATGCATTACTACATGGGATAAATTTGGGGAGTTGTTGACTCAAATATTTGAGGATAAGAGTGATCATACATCACTAATCCATAAGTTTAATTTCATTCAAATAGGGCCTAAAGAATCCAAGCATGACTTCAATGAAGAGTTCCAAAGGACATGGAATAGGATTCCACCTCCCATGAGACTCCCTATAAGTTTTGTTTTCCCAAATTACCTTAGAGTTATTAGGATTGATATAACTATTATGTTACAGTCCATGGGAGGATATGATTTGCCTGATTCTTATGATATGGTTATTAGAGATGAAAATACTTTGATCCAAGTTGGTCAACTCCCTTCAATGGTCTCAATGTTTATCTTTCCTAACATGCCTACTAATCCTCCAAGCCTTGCTCCAATTCCAATTCCAAATAATAAGTCTAAATATATTCCAAATAAACTAGATGATTCAATTGATTGGCAAGCAAATTATAAGGCCTTAGAAGCTTTAACTAGGCAATCAAATCAACAACTTGGAGCTTACCAAAATTTCTACTATTACCCTCCACAAGAAAATAGATTTCCACCTTAGTATAATGGTCAAGGGAAGAGACAAGTTTAACCTAATTTCAATAAGCCACCTAATGACTAAAATCACAATTATACTCCCACCATAAGAGCCATGGTTCTAATCCATAGCAACCTACTTCAAGGAGAAGAATGTCCAAAGTCTTGGGGATAGCCTCAAATTTCTATTCATGAATTTTAATGAGGGATAGTTTCAAGCCTTAGTGGTTCAAGGAGGGCCTACTCCTCACTTGAAATCATAAGATGATAGCTCCATACAAATAGAACCAAGTGGAGAGTTTAATAATCAAGGAACAAGCCTTATGAACTACCAAATAGAAGATAGTTTTGTTTTAAATCAAAGGTTTGAAAGTGTTTTTGCATGACTGCCCAAGTTTTCCAATTCTACAAGACATAATGGTGGTGGATTTGCTTACATAATTTGTCTTGGGGATAGCCTCAAATTTCTATTCATGAATTTTAATGAGGGATAGTTTCAAGCCTTGGTGGTTCAAGGAGGGCCTACTCACTTGACATCATAAGATGATAGCTCCATACAAATAGAACCAAGTGGAGAGTGTAATAATCAAGGAACAAGCCTTATGAACTACCAAATAGAAGATAGTTTTGTTTTAAATCAAAGGTTTGAAAGTGTTTTTGCATGACTGCCCAAGTTTTCCAATTCTACAAGACATAATGGTGGTGGATTTGCTTACATAATTTGCCATTTTTTTATTAAGAGACTTCACTGCCAAGATAGAAGGGTATTTTTCTATTGATTTTTCCTTCTTGGCTTTTAGAATAAGGTATGGAGCTTGTATATATGGATTACAAATATAGTTAGATCAAGTATTAGTCAAGAACACTCAAGAAAAATGCATAAGAACATACTAAGCTAAGCCAACTCTTTTGATGGGGTTTGACAAATGGAAATTAAGAGCAAATGAAATAAATCATACACAATACCTTCCCAAGAGCATCCCATCACCCAATTACAGCTCAAAACATAATTTTTCCCTTGATTTGGTGCTTAGGTCTTTATCAATTATGCAAGACAAAGATCCTACATCATCTCAAATGCACCAATGAAACTAGGCTCATGATATTGGAATCAATGTTATGCCTATCTTGGAGCTATCCTAATTAATTATTATAAAACTACACAAAAATGAGTTGTAAAGAGAATTATACATAATAAGTTTACACAAATAAATCTTTAAAATGGTGGTCTTGGCCATCCCATTTATAGATTTTTGAATTTGATCAGGATCAACCATGACCATCCATCTTGAGATCAAGATGTATGGCCATGAATTAATCTATTTTTTTATAATTAATCCATAAATACCCTCATAAATATTTGGAAGAAAGGGGTATTAAATATGCATGAGAGGCCTTAAACCTAATATTTATTACATTTATGGATTATGGATTCCACCTCACAAATAATGTCACTTGATGATTCAAATATTAGGAATTAATTTCCAACTAAAATATATTCAATAACTTTTATGTATTTTTCACTTAAGCTCTTACTTTGGATTAATTTGCATAAGTGAGATTAGTCAATTTTTATGCAATTCTTTGGAAATAGGTTGCACATCATTAATAAAACTAGTTAGAATGCCATATTAGTGGATCATAATTTGACTGGAGAGGAATTAGAAGGTGATGTTAGCTGTGTACGGACAAATGCCCCATTTAGTATGTTGTCAACACAAAATAACACATGCATGTATCATGTGCTTCTAAATTATAAGAAAAGAGTGATCCAGAGCACCAAAATGTGTTTTCATCATTTTGAATTGAAATTATTTGAATAAATTTAATAATCACATAAAATACATTGCCCCATTTAGGGATACATTAGCCTAGATCAACACTTGTATACAACAAGCTCAAACCATTTAGCATATTTAAGTGATTTTAGTCTAAATTGTGCATTTTAATTTTTTTGAGTAAGATTGATAATTTTAACACAATGGTGTTAGGAATTGGATGTCTACATATCTAAGGTGACAATAAGAACACAACCATTGTCTAAGTTCCACTTGAACCATATGTGAAAACTAGTTCCAATTTGAATTGTACTATCAATGAGTAAGAAAAGTATGTCATAGATGATAGAGCATCCTCCTCTCTTGAAGGTATCTTTGATCTCTTATTAGATGAATATGGTACTCAGACCTATGATCATGATCCTTATGATTTTATGGAAGAAACTGATTCGGGGGTGTAATTCCTACATGAGGAAGGAACACCTATACCTTCACTTACCAAAGAGAAGGATGAGAATGATGGAATGTAGAAGATGTTCTTTGATGGTTCAAGGAGCAAGATTGGTGTAGGTACTAGTATGATGTTGGTTTCTCCATCTAAAAATCAACATTACTCCTCATGTAGATTCCATTTTAGTTGTACCTGTAATGTGGTTGAGTATGAAGGCTTGGTTCATGGCCTTCAATGGGCAAAGAGGAAGGGAATCAAGAATTTACAAGCGTATAGAGATAGTGAACTGATTGTGCATAAAATAATGAATATGAGTGCCATCAAGAACCCTTTACTTAAGTATTATAAGCATAGGGCTTGGGATTTGATTAAATACTTTAGTGCATTCAACATACAACCAATCCCAAGAGAAAAAAATAAGAATGTTGACAAGTCAGTTGCTATAGGGGCACAATTTTATGCACCTACTAACATAAAAAAGGAAGGAAAATAGTCACTTATCAAGGTCATTGTGAGGCCTTCCATTCTTGATAATGAATTATTGTGGTAGGTGTTTGATAGTGACAAACATATTATATAATTCTTACAAGAGGAGGTTGAGTTCTCTTCAAGATATTAGAGGAAGCTCCATGATCTGTATGAGGATGAAATTGTATAGTTGAGAATAAACAAGATACAAAAGGGATTGGTCACTCTATAAATCATCTTCAATGAGGATTAATAAAAGAAGAAAGAGAAGGTGGGCATCTTTACAAAAGAGGATAACTATGAAAGGGTCTTAATCTTCAAGGATAAACTCTTTAAACTATGAAAGGTATGCTCTCCATCTGAAAAACAAGCATTCATTGACTTGTGTAGATAGTTCTATGATATATTTACTTGGGAATATAAGGATATAAAGGGGTTTGACCCTATCCTATCCCACCATACTACTGAATTAGATCCTGGAGTCAAACTAGTTAGAAAAAAATAAAGGCCTATTAATCTCAAAGTTGAGCAACTCATGAGAATGGAACTCACCAAACTTATTGAGTCTAAGATAATTTTCCCTATCAAGCACTCAATTTGGGTAGCTAATCTTCTGCTTGTTAGAAATAAGAGTTGGGAGAAAAGACTTTGTGTGGAATTCAGGGACCTAAATAGGGTGTCACTCAAATATCATTATCCCTTACCCCTTATGGAGCAAATTTTTCAAGTTATTTTAGGTTCCCAATGCTTCTCACTTCTAGATAGATATTCTAGTTATAATTATATTTTGGTGAATGAAGATGATCAGTTCAAGACAACATTTGTTATAAAATGGGGGACATTGTCTTATAGTAAAATTCCATTTGGTTTGTCAAATGTTGGTGACACTTTTCAGAGGGAAATGGACATGGATTTCAAGGGCCTCATCAATGAGATGTTTCTAGTGTACCTTGATGATATAACCATGTTATCAAAGGATGAAAATGACCACATGAAACATATTAGGTAGGTGTTTGAGAGGTGTAGATAGTATGGGGTGTCTCTTAACCCAAAGAAGTGCATCTTTGATATCCATGAAGGTAAGATTATAGGACACATTATTTCTAATGATGGTCTAGCCATTGACCTTGAAGGGATAGAGGTTATTCTAGGCCTATCATTGACCTTGCACAAGAAATGACTCTAAATATTCTTAGACAAGATAAACTTTGTAAGAAGACTCATACCCAATTTTACATCTTGGATGAAGCCTATCACAGCCATGCTCAAGAAGAATTAAGTTTTCACTTGGACTAAGGAAGGTAAAAATAGTTTTGAAGCCATTATACAAGAAATTACCCAAGCTACCACTCTTGTTAATAATTATTTTGATAAGTACTTAATGTTATATACATTTTCTAACCTTGATATTATATCAGCTATGCTTATGCAAAATAATGATGAGGGTGTTGAATAATCTATTGTAATCTTTAGTCAAATTTTGGAGGATTATAATTCCAAATATAAATTTGTGGAAAAATAAGTCATTGTTGTAAGAGGTATGAATAAGTTTAGACACATGGTTTTAAACAATAAAATTCACCTCATGGTCTCTCATCCTAGCACCAAGGAGTTCCTCTTGAGTAAAGACCTCAATGAAAAGAGACTAGGGTGGATTACAAAGGTCATGGAGTATGATGTTGACATTAAAGTGATCAAGTTCTAAGGAGTAAGGGTATTTGTGAGCACTTGGATTTATATCTCCATGAACCAAAATATGAAGTGTTGGTCAATCAAGACTACCCTTAACCCACTAATATCACACCTCTACAAAAGTTAGATATAAGACATTATCAAATTCTTCTAACATGGTGAGTGTCCTAATAGCTTGAGCATGTCCAAAAGAAGGTATTTCAAATGGAAAAATATTCCTTATTGTCTTGTAGGTGGTGTGCTTTTCAAAAAATATATAAATGGTGTATTGTTGAGGTGCATTGATAGTGATCAATTTGGTGTATTGATTGAAAAGTTTCATAATGGAGTATTAGGGGGTCATTTATCTCCAAACACCATAACTGCAAAGATCATGAAGGAAAGATACTATTAGCCTAGCATCTTCAAAGATTTCTATGCTTAGGTAATAAGGTGTCCTCAATGTGCTTTCTTTATGGGAAAAAAATTTCAGCTCTCTCTTTGAGACCTATTCAAGTGGATCAACCCTTCATACAATGGGGTCTTGACTTCATTGGAATGATTAATCCTCCATCAATTGTTGGAAAAAAATAGATCCTTACAACAACTTATTAATTTAAAAGATGGGTTGAGGTAGTTGTATTGAAGGAGGCCAATGAGTGTTCTATTTTAGAGTTCTATAAAGGCATTACTATAAGGTTTGGAACTCCCTCTACCATCATTTTATATATTGCACTTACTTTCATGGGTGTTAAGATAACTGATTAGACAAGTAGTAATCGTATATAGTTGAGTAAATCATACAAATACTACCCTCAAGCTAATGGGTTGGATGGGTCTACTAATAAGAATGTAACAGGATCATCAGGAAGACTTTGGAGAGCAACCAAAGAGATTGGCATACTAAGTTGAAGACAACCCTATGGGATGAAAGGATCACACTTAAAAGGTCAATTGGTAACTCTCTTTTTGTTCTTGTTTATGTAATGGAAGATAGAATATCCATATCCCAAGAGATACCTTCCTTAGAGCTAGCATATCAATTAGAATTACTTGAAAAAACTCCAAAGGAGGTGAGGTTGATAAAATTGATGGAGTTACAAGAGACTAGAGATTATACTCACAAAGCCATAAAACATCATCAGGTGATAATGAATAATTCCTTTGATAAGAAATTAATTTTAATATCTTTATAATCGGGTGATATAGTACTGAAGTGGGATGAGGATAGAGTAAAGCCTGGGAGACACACCAAGTTTGACACTTTGTGGAGTGGGCCATACATCATCATTAAGTGCAAACAAAATAATTCCTTTCAATTCGTAAGAATGGATGAGGAGGAGTTGATTATCCCTATAAATGTGATCCATTTGAATCCCTATTACTGATGATATGAAGTTTATTTATGTACATAAGTAGGTGTGTGGTGTGTTTTGAATAAGTGCTTATGCGCATTAGCTTATTTCCTTCTTGTTTGGTTTGTTGTTTTGAGTCCTTATTGTGTGGTGTTCCCTAAATGATTTGATCATAGTGTGGTTATTTTCCTAATATGATGTGGTGTGTTTAGGTTTTATTTAGCTTGATCTAGTTTGTTTCAATGCTTCTCTACTAGGACTACATTGCCCAATGGTTGAGGAAAGGTTACTAGTCTCACAGCCTAACAGGCAGGCTACCCTAAAGAGTCACTAAGAATGTTATCAAAATGTGACAACATTTTGACCTCTATGATTCCAAGTTTGTTTCATATTCCCCTTCTCATATAAGTATCTATAGGTTTCCATAGCTTATATATGCCCTTGCATTACTAAATCATGAGTTTAAACCTATTTCTAGTCACCTCAGAGAGATTAAGGTTTCTTAGCATAATTTAAGGTTTTTGGGGATGTTAAGGTTTCTATTGTGGAAAATGGGGGTATTTTAAAATATTATTTCTTGCACAATATATAGAAAGGGGTGAACTAGAGTCCATATAAGCCTTGTATGGTCTTGGTCAAATGAAATGTCAACTCCATGAGGTCATCTAGTTTCACTATCTTTCTCTAAACTTGAAACTGCTTCTTAAGGGTTCTAAATTCATTTTAAAGATAAATATAAAGTATGGTATGTACAAGTGGTACTTTTAAAGCATAAATGGGTGTTTTCTAAGGTTATTAATGTTAGAACAAGTTAGAGGATAGTTTAGACCTTATAGGTTCAATGCTCAAAAAAGGAAAAATTGAGCTAAAAGGGGTATTTTTGATCAATTGTATGGTCATCTTCAAGAGTGAAAATATGAAAAGTGAGTATCCACCTTCCTCAAGCCTTTTCAATTTTCATATAGGAACCATAGGTTCAAAAATGGAAAAATACTCAGCTTCCACTTCATTGGGTCCCTTGGTAGCTTTGTAAGGGTCATGTGTGAAAGCTTGTTTCATACAAAATATAGAGAGATGGCTCCTAAGATATTTACCAAGTATGGGGACCCAAATAGTGTTGAGATTCATGGAATTTGTATTTAGGTTAGGCTCATCTTATTTATGAACAAATGCTAAGAAGGTTAAGTGCTTGGAAAAGGCTCTAAACCCTACCACCTTGATTTTTGGGAAATCTTGTTATAAATATGAACTTGTTGTTTAAAAAAAAATGTTTTAGGATGTTGAAAAAGGTCTAAAATGTCTTCTAGTGCCATCATTCTAACTTATATAATGTATGTAAATGCAAGAGACTTCCATGTTTCTTCATGTTATTGTTTTATCTCATTAGAGGGAGCCTTCACTGTGACCATTGATCATTTTCAGACTCTCTATGGTTTTTGAACATGAAAAAACCTACCACATAACCCTTATAAGGTTTAAATAAAGTATCATGATGATAGGATTCCTAATGACTCAATGGTCATGGGGAGAATGCACCTACAGGCCTATTGAAAGATCATTCCATCTTCAAGCCTAAGGTAAGAGAGAAGAGTATGTTTGAGAGATTATTAGAGCCTAATGGGTATTTAAAACAATCTCAAAGAGATAAAATAAGGTCATTAGTATGAAAGATATGTCTAGAACACATAATACAATCAAATACCCTAACAAGCACCTACAAATTACAAGTTAGGGCAGGTTGGTCTTAAGCTTGAGTAAAACACAAAATGGTGAAAAGACACTAAGGTATATCTCATTTGACACAAAATTTAATAATTTCATTTGATACCAAAGGAAACAAGTCAGAATATTCATCAAAACTGAGTCCAAAGTTTTCATACACAGTCAATCAATACATATAGGTATGTTTGCTCCTCAAGAGTGTTTATGTTTGATTTAAGAATGGAAAGTCTTGTGTGAGGTATAAATGTATGAAATTAATTTTTTGAATGATTTCATAATTTAATTAACACTTAAATATATATAACAAAGGTGAAAATATCACAACTTTGTCTATACCTAATGAAGCATAGGACACACACATGCAAACTCACCCAATCATGAGAGAGGAGTTTTGAGGCCTCTATAGGCATAATTACACTTTGAAAATTTGTAAATAATATGGTAATTAGTGTAAAAATACATCCATGGTCACCTCAAATCCATACAAGAGATTAACATACTTACTATTTTTTTTCAAACCTTGCCCATTCCATTGGCAAGGGGAAGTTTTGAGACCAAGGGGTCTATTTGAACCTAAAATACAAAATATACATGTCAAATTCCATGTAGGGCCATTGAGGAAATGTATAATCATAGAAAAGGTATCAGTAAACTCTCATGATTCACAAAACCTTAGTTTTCAATCCCAATGCCCTTGAGGGCTAGCAAGGATGTGACAGGCTTATAACCTTAGGTTTCCTAACCAATGTACCAAATGTGCATAGTGGAGTGATAACCATTTAAAAATAATATATAACCATGGGGAATATTTTTTTGGAGGTTTTCTAAACCTCTCCCAGTAGTAGAATTGAGTTTTAAGGCCTAAAACCCAAATTAGACATCTCTCAAGTTTAGGAACACTAGGTCTACTACCTAAGGAGAAACTTCATATATTCACACCATAGCTCACATTATTCATGGGAATATAAGCCATTTGGGATAGGTTAGGAGGTAATTCAAGAAGGTTTTTCAAGTGTAATGAGGCCAATTAATGGTCGATGCTTTATAAATGATTGTTAAGACTCTAAACAAGTTTTAAACCCTATTAAAACCCTTATATGAATGCGATGTAAGATATTTATCTCTTAATGATTATAAATGTGTTGTTTTGGATCTAGAAACATTTTAACCCTATAAAAATCTCTCTGGTGCTCCTCACCATGAAATTTGATGTTGATGTCACATGTACAGACATACCAAATGCCTTCTCTTTTGCCAATTTTGATGATTTTGAAGGGTACAGACACAGATGAATGCTTGAAAATATTTTTAGAGGTACTATGGGATGTTTTATATATCCTAATGGCAAACATTTATTTCATTCACTCATGAAAATGTTCCTATAAGGCTGCACAATAGAGGCAGTTTGAGATGTATGAGGATTGAGAGACCTAGTCATCTAGATTAGTAAAAATAATAGGTTTGTGATGCCTTGAAGGATTTGTTCATAGTATGAAGTGTTTATTGGGTTTTATAACATGATATTTAGCCTTGATCCAAGGTTAATTTCAGTTTTCATGGCCATTAAAATTAACTAACACGTGAAAATAGGCATAATTGCCAACTAGTGCTAGATAACCAATGTTGAAGTGTATCTTTCAATAGGCATGGGAAGAATTTTATGGTGTCAATTGGACCCTCAAAGCATTTAAGAGGTGTTGATGGGATATGTTATAATTATAGTGATTAGTTACAATCTCTACAAAAATAATCAGATGAACTCTTCATTGCCCAAGATCACAGATTGTACCTCATGAGTTAAGCTAATTCCCCCTTTCAAGAAGGCCTATTTCAAGAATATATAATGATGCATACACCTTGGTGAGGTGTCATTCCACCCTTGTACATAGATATCCATGAATTTTAAATGCAGATGAAATTTTTTCCTACAAGAGATTAGACTAGTTTTCAAGAAGACTTATGAACTCCTCAAGGACTGACTCCTTCTGACTTGAAGGTAGTTTGTAAAAGACTTGGATATCAAGAAACACTTGTTCAAGAATTCAGATAATTCTTCCTAACTTTTTTTAATATAATCATCTTTCTCCATTATTCTAATCCCCCAAGATTCCATTTTTGGCATGGGATTTATCTCTCTCTCTCTCTCACTAGCGCTATAAGTATACATAGTTTTGGCATTATAATCTATCCACAAGAAAGGTAGGCGAAGACATTATATTTTCATTACTTATATTTACATTAAGAAAATAAATTAAAACTAATTAAATATTTATAAGTTCATAATTCAATATTTTAAATGAGTTTTTGATAGATGCTAGTGAGAAAATTACTTGTCCTTGTATCTTGTCCTACTTGTGTGCACCTAGGTATGGATACATTATATTTTTGAAGGCCACTTAGAGTACATTGAAGTGTGGTGTTGTATCTAAGTGTTTGTAATTTTAGTAGTGTCTTATCAGTCCTTTGAAGCTCTCACCTTTTTTTCTTTGCTTACATAGTCTCGAGGTTTAAATACATATTTGAGAAACTATCTCTTGAAGCATAAACTAGATTGTAGTTGTACCTCTTTTAAGTGAAAGTATAGGATAGTATTGGATCAAATCATCTGTTTTATCACCTCTTTATTGTATTTTTATTATATTTATATATTTTCTTATCCCTTTTCATACACTAAATAGTTAGTAAGAGAGAAATAAAGACAAATTTAGGGAGTTACCTTTTCAACTAGAGGTTTATCCCACTATAGATAACCCACATGTCTAGGGGTAATACCTTTATTTCACCAATTGGAATAGGCTTTAACTACCTCTCCAAGGGTTAAAAAATGAGCAAAAATAGTAATTCTAAGCTTTATTAAACTTTGGTAAATCTAACACAACATCAACCACAAGGGTATCTGAGTCAGAGCCAATACCTTATGGTGGACCTTTGGAATAAACTTTTGTATACACAATATTTATAAAATTTTATCAATTAATGATGCTCTCTATATTTTAGGAACTCGTTGAGTCTCATTTTCTCTAAGTTCACACCCTAAGGGATGCACTAAGAAAGGGATGGGCAGACCATTGGTGCTTTATAGGATTATTGTCCATTATTTCCACTTATTACCTTTCCAACTTGTCTCCTAAAAAACATTCCTTAAGCTTGTTATTCTGTATTGCACACTCCTCAGTCATTTCCTTACTTTTATCCCCCTTTTCCTAAACTTAATCCCCTTTTGATTTTTCACTATACTAAGTTGACTAGGTTGACCCCGTACTATTTTGGGTAAAATTCATTTAGGGTTTAGGTTGGCTCTTGGCCAACCTATCCCATGACCTAGTGAATTTTTGTCCATAAATATACTAGGTCGACACTATTGACCAAAGTTTTGAAAGAGCTTAGAATTAAATCCACATATATATATATATATACAAGATAATTTCACCATTATTTAGAGAAGAGAAGAAGAAGTTAGAGCTATTTCCCATCTACTTATCCACCATTCTACTTGAAGATCAAACTTAGGGTTTCATACTTTCTTTGGAGATATGGATCTGGTCTTGTGGAGAAGTCATTTGGATGCATTGATAAGTTGTGTAGCCTAGAGTTGATTTATCCTTATCATCCTTACATACCACAACAACATCTTGCAAATCACCTTGGCCAAGGGAGATATTGAGGCTTAATGGGTTCATCTTCAAAGGTAAGTATTCCTAAATTTGTTCTTCCTTTGTAAGAGTAGATAAATATACATTTGTACTTATCTTTCATGCATTAGGATTTTGTATAAATTGATATGAGTATATGTCCATTATGTATGTTTAATTTTATTTTTTCTTACCCCCATGTTGTGCCATAAGCTTTGGTGAGCACTAGATTGGATTTATTTTCTTTATTTATTATTATTTTAGTGAATATGAAAACATAGAGCCTAGTTAGGGTTATTTCATGATTGTGCTTAACTGGAGGCTTTGAAACCCTCTATAACATTGTTTATTATGGTAAAAGATCCCCTTATTGGGTCTAGTGGACCCCCATATTAGTCATGTTCCTGATTATCTAATGTATCCCTAATTGAAAGTGTAAGTATGATATATCTTCTCTAATTTAGGATTAATTCATAGACATTATGTATTTTGATAGAATACATTCTAGTAAACCTGATGTGAATCTAACCCTTGCAGGTTTTCTTTCACATTTCTCATTATGTTATCATTTTATTTATTATTATTATTATTTGTGATATTGGGTTGACAATATTGGTATAATTTATAACTTCTTTGTGAAGCTTTAACACACAGTCACATCAATACGACTCTATTCTATTTGTGTAGGTCTTCATCAGATATAGGATACTAGGTCAACTAAATCAATATGATACAGGTTTTCACTTCTAGATAGGCTACTAGGTCAACATAGTACATTTCTAGACTTTCAAAAAACATACTAGATTGACACTACCAACATAGTATTCTTTACAAGTTTTAGTAAACAAGGAACTATAGAACTAAGTCGACCTAATCGACAAAATTTTCAAGTAAAAATTAAGGCACTTCAAAAACAATCTCACTTTCCTCTACATCTTCCAACCCACCAAGGTTTCTTTCTCTATTTCTCTTTCATTTCTATTATTCATTACAATTCTATTTTTCATGGTTTGCAGTCTTTAAAACTACCCTTGTATAACAAACTAGGTCCACTCTATTGACCTAGTTCTATATTATGTCTTCTTTATGAAAGACTAGGTTGACATTATCGATGTAGTTCTAAATAGACCCTTACTTTAGTAGTACAATAGCAACCATGTCAACTATGTTCTATAATCTATGCATATATTGTCATCTAAATTGACACTATACTATGTTTCAAAGTTAGAATTAACCCTTATATGCTAGTAATTGGCTTACACTTTCACTTTTTTTTCTTATATGCTTAGAATATATCACATAGTCTATTTAGGTGGTTTTTCAATATACTATTTAGTTACATTGTTTTCTATTTTTTTGCACACTCTACCAAATCACACAATATTAAAAATGCATTAAAATAATTTTCTACCCAAGCCTACCTACTTGGATTTAATCACCAAGGGGGAAGCTGACTTAGTTTTTTAGCCAAGTATAAATACGTGGTTAATGGTATATATTGGCAGAGCACCTGACACCTTTATCACTATGATATGTGAAGTGTGGGGGTAGGCCCTAACACCAAAATAGTACCACTATCAACATAGATCCCTTTCATCGTAAATATCTTAAAACCATCCATAGATTTTTTTTATTTCCTTACAACCATATCCCTATCACACTTAAAATCATACTCTAATAATCCAACAACATTCAAGATGACCACTTAGTTAGCATTTACTTTCTAAGTTGACTGCTTGCTCTTTACTCAATTGTATATTATATTGAAAAAAATTTCATTAGTCAGTGTTGGTGCAAGGTTTTGTGTTGTGTGCCTTAATTGGATAATCATCATTGACCTAATTACTTGTGTGTTTCCTTTCCCTTCTTGATTTCAAAAGTACTTGCAATTTTTTTCTTATTTTAGTACACAATCATTCCACTCGACATAGTCTCTTAAAGACTCTCTGTTTCCCCTACTTATAATACTAGGTCGACCCTATCAACATAGTATTATTTTTTGCCCCTCAAGATACAGTACTAGGTTAACCCTATCGACTCTGTACCTTTTTTTACCTATTTTCTACCCAAGTTACAAAACTAAGTCAACCTTATTGACTCTATATTCCTATTTTTTAAATTTTCAAACCCTATTTTTAGTACTAGGTCAACCCAATCAACTTTTTACTCCTATATGTTCCTTTATATTTCCTTGCTTTTGCATCACCTTTGCCTTATCTAGTCCTTCTCCTTCATCATGAACTTCCTATTTGAAGACAACACTGAGTTGAATTAAATAGATATAATGAGTTTTACCAACCCTAACAAGATCTCCCACAAGCATCTTATGGCTCCTATTTTGGATGATATTAATATTCATATAACCACTTGCACAACAACCTATGGTACTCCTCCTCATTTGATGCAGATCTTGCATAAGTTTTCCCTTTATTATTCTTGAATAATGGAATACTTCACTAGTCTTAGGCTTAAGAGTTCATTCACCATACAAGTACAAGATTACAAGGCTGATATAAGATGACAAGGTCTTTTATTTTCTTAGATGAGTCTATAAAAATACTCTTTACCTCTTTTGAAACTATCTCAAATACTTATCTTCAACTCATGCCACTTTGCTAAAGCAATTCTCCATCTTTGTATCCCTATCTGATTGAAAATAGGTTAGTAAAAAAATTACTATCAATTATGATTTGAAAATATGATATTGTCCTTTTCCTTGTTGAAATACACCTGTGGGTCAATTTTCAAGTCCTGACTCACTCCCTAGGTCCACTTTCTCTCTTCTAGCCTTCCAAATTAGGCCTCTTTTAGCCCTTTTCCAAGACCTCTTACTATAAATCCATACTACAGGTATTGTATGGTTATGAAACTATCTGATTCAATTATTTCATGAAAAAATACATTAGAATACAAGTTTTTGCAATTTTTCAAGGGTTACATTTCCTCCAATTGACAAAACCCTAGTTGGTAGGGTTTATGATGACTACACAGGCCAAGGGTAGACAAAATTCAATAACTTAAACCACATACAATTTCAAAGCAAAAAAATTATTTTAATCAGTTTGTATTGAGGTTATACACCTTTTTCATTCTTTGAGGAAGCCACTTTGAGACATAATACATTTACAAACTCAAGATCTCAGACTTTTTTGACTATATTTAGTGACAGTAAACAATGGTTAGCAGGGTCTTTATTATTTCACCATATTTTCATCACACAATCTCTTTAGGATTTATCAAGGCTATAAACACATTATAATACTACCTTAAACCCCTTCTAAAGTCCTTTTTAATCAAACAAGATTCAATGTAAATGGAAATATAGAGTACAAACCTAAATAGGAGTATACTGTGGGTTTCAATAAACAAGTTTCTTTGTGACCTGGTTATGGCATGATCAATATTGATCACTATATATATTGAAAAAAAAATCAACCATCCTCTTAAATATGTATCTTCTTTCCATTCTCTACAATATTCAAGTATACAAATAATCCAATACTAAATCAATTTGTTCACACAAGACTGTGATTATATGCTCTTTGTCAACATGCCTATTGTCTCTACAAATGACACCATCTACCTCTCTCAAAAACGTTCCTAAATTAATTTAATGATAATAAAAAGTTCTCAATTAAAATAAATCACAATATAAAGCCACTTACCAATGTAGGAATGAAATACACTTCATAATCTTTGTCACAGCCATGCAATTTAATAATTCACACATAATTTCATTACACAATCCATTATTCATCACCTTTATTTTCTTACACATTCATTATCTATCCATTTTGAATTAAAATAACTATTACATGACCAAAAATAATTCTCCTATAACTAATCCAAGAGGCATAACCAATTCTTTGAGGTTTCCCATGTAGAGATGTTTAAAGTTACATTGCATTTTGTATGTTTGACCACTAGGCATACTATATGACCATGCCTATAGAAAAAATAACATGTTCATGACATTTAAATAACCTTAAAACATATTTTACACATATTTAACTTGTTCTTACAACTTTCCACCTGCAAGCAATGCATATAAAACCTTCCACAAGGCTAAAAAATTCAAATTTTCAAATGTGGTAATTTTGGAGGGAAACTCCATAATTCAAATTTTATTCCACTTGTGTTAATATAGTTCACTAATATGACTTAATTAAGACCTAATACACCTTAAAAAAAATATAAAATACAAATTTAATCCAAAAATGAATCCATTTTGGGATCCACAAGGATGCCCCTGCATCATACTACCAAGCTAAAGAAATTTTGCCATAAGAATCAACTTGGTGTATGTTCGTCCTTAGTTGCTTTGTACCTCCAATTTTAAGGTTGTTTATAATAATTATATCTCATATAGGTTAACATGTGCCTAATCCCCATAATTAGGCCTATTCTAGTTCTTCTTCTTTATGAGTATATCTATACATGCAACAAACTTGTTAAATAAATCATTGTTGTTGTCTTATGTTGCTTGCTTTGGATGTGCAAACAATGATTTAGCTTATAAAAATCAATCCATTCCAACATTCCTTCCATATGGCACTACTTTTTCAAATGTTTCTTCTCCATCCTTTACCCATTCTCCTTGTTTTGTACACTCCACCTCATGCATATGAACTTTTTGGTCCTTGCATGTCATTTGCTTGCATAAGTGCTTGGTTTGTTGTTGTCTATCATATTCTTAGCTTCCCTCTATCTCCTCTACACACAAGGACTGATTATTCTCTTTCAAATTCTCATTATCTTGATTTAACACTTTCATACTATTGTCTTCACTTGCTTGTCCTTTTTGTACCTGCTATACTTTTTCTATATCTTTTTCAACTCTTTCCTTTTCAAAACTTTATTTGATGCATTGGAGCTTGCATATCATGCCTTCTATGAGTTCACAACTAGAAATATTTACCAAATTATGAGATAAAATTTTAAATAATTCATTCTTAAACTTACTTTAATAAGTGTTACTTGGTATAGATTCACATTCTTCATCTTGGACTGCCTCAATCTCCTTGGGTTGTTCATCCATCTTCACACCTTCATCTTCCTATTGCACCAACTCCTTATAACTTGTATCCAATACCTTAGAAAATACTTTAAAAAATTTATCATCATGATTCAAGGGCAATAATGTATACTTGACTCCACTGTGCTCCAAAGAGTAGGTGTTCTTTACCTCATCATGACTAGTTGATCTATCAAACTACCAAGGCCTTCCTAGTAGTACATGACAAACATCCATTGGGATGACATCACACATAAATTGATCCCTATATGTTCCAATCTAAAAATATACTAAGCATTGTTCATTAATAAGCACACTATATCCTTTCTAAAGCTAAGAAACTTTGTAAGGTGTAGGATGAGGTAATCTCTTGAGACCAAGTTTACTTACCATCTCATTGGAAACCAAATTATCTATGCTTCTTGAATCTATAATCATTTTGGAATATTTACCTTAGGACATACATGTTGTCTTGAAGAGTTTTCTCCATCATGTAGGCTCTTTCTTCTTTGGTGGCTTCAACAATACCTTCCTCATCAAGAGTGCCTCTCCTTCTTCAGGTGCCATCATGCGTGAATTTAAACCAACACTTTCTTCCTTTATTAGCTGCACCATTTTATTTTTGCTCTCATTCCTATAACTCCTTTCTTGTTTCTCCTCTAGACATTCCCAATACCTATGACTTGCATTCTTATTGCACTTAAAACATTTTCCTGTGAAACCACTAGTTCCTTTTCTTCTAGATGCATATCCACCTTTGTAATATGGAATCCTACCTCTATAACCACCTCTAGGTTGTGCTTCATGTCTTTGGCCACTAATTTCACCTTCCTCATATGCATGCTTGTTGTCATACTCTAATTTTCCTCTCACTTGTTTGCCTCTTTCTCTTGCTTGTTGCGTATTGCTTATTGTCAACTTCTCTTTAGATTTCAAGGAAGCTTGGTATGCTTCTTCAACTGATTTCAATGTCAATATACTGATCTCATCTTATATGGATAACTTGAGACCATTCAAATACTTTGTTACCTTTTCATCATATTCTTCCAAGTGTCCTATTCTGATTGTCAATCTATAAAAATATTCTGTGTATTCCTTCACTGATACTCCTTTTGTCTAATATTTTTCAATATTTTAAACAAATGTGTATGGTAATCCTTGGGCATGAACTTTGCCTTCATCTTCATCACTATCCTATCCCATGACTATATTTTTGTCTTGCCTCTTCTCCCTCTCTCTTCTTGGATTCCATCCCACCATAAATAAATATGTCCTCTAAATATTATGACTACAATTTTTTTTTGTGTCATCAACCTTCTTATACTCAAAATATTTATCCATGGCTACTATCCAATCCACCAGCTCATCCACATTGAGATTGCCTTCATACATTGACATATCTAGCTTTGGTTTTGAACCCATCTTCATCATGTATTTGATTAGTCTTTCATCTATTATTTCTTATATTTCTTCCTCCTCTTCTACTCTAAGAGCTTCCTCTTCTCTATCACTGTCATCATCAACTACTACTCTTCTTTTTTGAGCTATCTTCATTGTTGCCATTCTAGCCTACATGTTCCTCATTTCAATGACCAAATTAGCCACATTTTGTTACATTATTTAAGTTTTTGTTAGTTTCATGTGTCTTTCTACCATTTTTTCCTCTTTAACTTATCCTCTGACTATCTTTAGGCTCTGATACCAAATGATGCAAATCTTGCGCAACTTTACCCTTTGTTGTTCTTGAATAATGGAATACTTCTCTAGTTTTAGGCTTCAGAGTTCATTCACCATGAAAGTATAAGTTTACAAGGCTGATATAAGATTATAAGGTCTCTAATTTTCTTAGATGATTTTATAACAATACTCTATACCTCTTTTGAAACTATCTCAAATACTTATCTTCAACTCATGCAACTCTGCCAAAGTAATTCTCCATCTTTGTAGCCATGTTTGAATGTAAATAGGTGAGTATGAAAAAATTAATATCAATTATGACTTTAAAATATTATATGTTCTTTTTCCTTGTTGAAATACACCTATGGGTAAAATTTTAGGTCCTAACTCACTCCCTAGGTCCACTTTCTCTCTTCTGGACTTCCAAATTAGGCCTCTTTTAGCCCTTTTCCAAGATCTCTTACTAGAAATCCATACTACAGGTATTGTACAATCAGTAAAATATGTGATTTATTTAGGGCAAGAAAAAAAATATTATAATACAATTTTTTGCAAATTTTTAAGGGTTATTTTTCCTTCAATTGACAAAACCCTAGTTGGCAGGGTTTATGATGACTACACAAGTAAAGGGTAGACACAATTTAATAAATTGAACCACACATAATTTCAAAGAAAAAAAATTATTGGAATGGGTTTGTATTGAGTTCATACACTTTTTTCATTCTTTGAGGAACTCACTTTGAGACACAATGCATTTACAAACTCAAGATCTCATACTTTCTTGACTGTATTTAGTGACAGTAAACAGGGGTTATCAGGGTTTTTGTTGTTTCACCATATTTTAATTTCACATAATATATTTAGGATTTATAAAATCTCTAACCAAATTATAATACTACCTTAAACCCATTCCAAATTCCTTCTCAATTAAAAAATATTCAACGTAAATGGAAATACAGAGTACAAACCTGAATAAGAGTATATTATGGGTTTCAACAAACAAGTTTCTTTGTGACCTAGTTATGGAAGGATAAATATTGATCACTATATAAATTGAAACAAAATTCACCCATCCTCTTAAACATGTATCTCCTTTTCATTCTCTATAGGATTCAAGTATACAAAGAATCCAATGCTAAATCAATTTATTCACACAAGACTGTGACTGTATACTCTCTATTAATAGGATTGTTGTCTCTACAAATGAGACTATCTAGATCTCTCAAAAATGTTCCTAAATTAATTTAGTGGTCATAATTTTTTTTCAAATAAAATCAATCACAATATAAAATCACTTACCATTAGAGGAATTAAACACACTTCATAATCTTTGTCACAACCATGCAATTTAACAATGCACACAAAATTTCATTACATAGTCCATTATTCATCAACTTTATTTTATTATGAATTTATTATTTATCCCCTTTAAAATTAAAATCAATATTTCATGACTAAAATTGACTCTCCTATAACTACTCCATGAGGCATATCCAATTCTTGGAGGTTTCCCACGTAGAAGTGGTTAAAGTTACATTGCATTTTGTATGTTTAACCACAAGGCATACTATATGACCATGCCCATGGAGAAAAGAACATGTTTATGACCTTTACATAGCCTTAAGACATCTTGAATACCTATTTAACTTGTTATTACACCTTACCACATTCAATAAATGCATAGAAAACCTTCCACAAGGCTCAAAAATTCAAATTTTCAAATGTAACAATTTTGGAGGGAAACTTCATAATTCAAATTTTATGCTACTTGTGTTAATATAGTTCACTCTTGTGACTTAATTATGACCTAATACACCTAAAAACCACCTAAAAGACAAATTCAAGCCAAAAATGATTCCATTTTTGGATCCACAAGGATGCCCCTACATCATCATTCCTCTTCACTTTGTAATCCTCTCTTCTCACTTGAAAATCAACCCGAATTAGAGTATACACTTCAAATGTTCTTATTTATCTCTAAATATCCTCAAAATCAAGGAAAGGATCTCTAATTAGTGTTCAATTTTAATAGCCTCATTCACCTTCTCCCACATTCTCACATGGATTTGGGGATACTAGCCTCTTTTCTTCTCAACTTTTTCCATCTATTTTGACCCCTTCTCATGCCATGACTTCTTCTTATTTGATCTCCTCTACCTCCATGCCTATTATATCTACTAACATGGTAGGTTCTATATCTAGTGGGCCTCTTCCAAGACCCACTCTCCTTAATTCTTCAACTAATGTATTGTCTGATACCCATGGTAATCATGCTTCTAGTGCTTCCTCTTCTCCTCCCTTTAGTAATCCATATTTTACCACACAATCAAATTTTTACACTAGTGCCTCACATTCTAATAACTCTTCGTAATCTCCTACTAACACCCATAGTGGTATGCATCCACTACCTCTAATTCTAATGCTTCAAGTAATGCCAATAATGCAACTCAAACCCATCAAATTTTATTACAAACTCTTGAATCAAATGAATGATTTTCAAGCTAATAATGCAAATAAAATTATTCAAATACAAAACCACCCAATCCATCTTCAAACCCACCCTCTATAGATGCCATGGGGAACACATAACAAAAAAATTCTCTCACTTCCTCTTCAAGATTCCCATGGTAATCTTATCCCTCAACCTCCTCTTGTCAACAAGATAATAAAGCATCTTTAAAATGAGCCTCTTACATCTCAAATTGTTAATATCGAGATAGGAGGTATCACCCCTACCATTTCTTACAATGGGCCAACTAATCCTGCTCTTCATCTAAAAATATTTGGAATTCTATATAAAGACCGAGTCAAATTAAACACCTTCACCGCTACCAAACTATTATCCAAAACTCTCATGGGTGATGCTTTAGATTGGTACAACCAATTTAAAACTCATTCTATTACTAATTTTGAAGATTTAGTAAATGCTCTAGTCCAAGAGTTCCAAAATAGTGATCTACCTAAGAATACCTTGGCCCGTTTTATCAATTATAAGCAACTCAAAACTGAATCTACTCAAAATTTTATTAAATGATAGAAGACATTATCCAACAAATGTGAACATAACATGGCCGATGATAACCTTTTTCATCTCTTTACCAATGCTCTTTTCCCCAAGTTATAATATCAAGTCTGGACTCTCTCCACGTACTTTAGAATAGGCTATTGACCAAGTTAAACATCAATATTTCCTTATGAATCAATTTGAGCCATCCCAACCTTCTGAAGGTACTCATATATTAGTCAAAAACAAGAATCATCATGCTACCAATGATGGTGTCACAGAATCTTATGACACCATTCATACTATTCGAGTTGTTGTTCTTAACCAATCTTTAGAATTAGCTCCCCCTTCTCAACAATTCACCAATCCTCATTTTTCTTCACCTAATAACATTAATGTTCAAAAACATTTATCCTCAATAGAATTACTAAAACATCTACCTAGACCTCTCCAACGAGAACTTGATCCCACTTGTCCTATGAAATCTTGGTATGATCCCAATAAATTTTGTTGGTTTCATGCTAGTTAAGGTCATTATCATGAGACCTGTAGGCAGCTTCATAATTTAGCTATGGATTTTCTTCTTGGTCCCAATTTTGATGATGATTTTATCAATCAAAAATGCGAACAAGCCTATGATATTTCTTTCAAAGCCCATGAAAAAAATACTATATCTCAATCTTTGAATCAAGCTAATGCTCATTTGTCCATCTATAAGTATCCTCTTCCAAATTACCAAGATAACCAAGACAAGCCCACCCCTTCTACCAATAATGTAGAACATCTTATTGACCCAACTCTAGAAGAGAATATGGTTAATATGAATAATATGCAAAGGGTGGTTGCTTTCATTGATCCTCAACCCATCTACACACCTCTATTATCTCGTACATTTCATGTTATCCAAGATTCTTTTCTAATTCACTTAAATGAGTTGGGGCACGATGACCTTATAACTTTTGATGAACCAATTACAACTCCTCCCTTGGATAACACTTCCCATTCTATTTCTACCATCCCTCCATCTTATTTACCTAACACCAATGATACTCAAGCTTCTATCAACACTTCTTTTAGCACTTCTCAAAACCAACCTACATCAACTGCCTCATCTTCTCAACATAATATAAAAACTTATCTCTCCCTAAACCTTCTCCATCTTATCAACATAAATTCTAATTTACTTTAGCTCCTCCTTCTAAGGACCTCCTTCAACATTGTGCACCTATTTCTAACAATCTTCTTATGGGTTATGATGAGTGGGATCCTATCGTGGAACTCACTAATCTCCCATCCCAAATCCCATTTCTTAAGATTATGAAGACTTATTTGCATCATCATAACCATCTTATGCATCTTTTATTCGAAATGAACATCCCTCATCCTCTGCTAGTATGATGCAAAGCAACCTTATCTTGATTTAAAGATAGCATATTGTAACAATGTGAAGAGATGTCCATCTATCTTGATGAAAAAATGGACACTTCTCTTTCCCTCAAATTTCTCATCACTTCCATTATCCCCAATGATATTTTGCTTCATGCAAATGATCGTCTTCTTTTCATTAGTGTCTAAATTGATGATATCCAAGTCAAGCATGCCTTGATTGATGAGGGTTCTAACACTTGTGTGGCTTCCCTCAATTTTATCAAAACTCTTGTATATTCTGAATACAATCTCAAGTCTACACGTAACACATGTTAAGGCTATGATAGAAGGTAGATGCCTCTTTTAGGTTGTGTGTGGTTCCCATTACCATCCCACCTATCACCATTCATGTAAAGGTGATGATATTTAACTTTATTATATCTTACAACATCTTATTTGGTAGGCCATGGACTCATCATATGAGAGTAGTTACTTCTTTTGCTTTCCAACACATTAAATTCCCTCACAATAGAGCCATCTATAGGACTCAGGGTGACACCAATCCTTGGAATTTTGAATAATTCCAAGATTGGGATGTATTTAAGATTTCTACCCTTGAACCATTGCTCAGTGTTCCATTTCACGAGTCTCAATGATTTAAATTTTTTGTAAATTCCACTCAAGGTTACAATGGTCATCCCAAACTCATAATGAATATTCCCCCTAACCTCTTATATTTTGATGATGATGAACCTGATGAGATCAATATCAAGATTAAGAATTTTGATATCTCACCTCATCTCATCTCTCAGCTTCTCACTTCTTTGCATCCTTGCCCTCATCAACCACCTTGTGATGACATCCTTTTTGTCTTAAATAAGACTTGACATTCCATTCGTCACACCTCATCAGATGATAATGTCATCTATACCTGCATCATTGATCTTCATACGCTTGATTACAATGATAGTTATACCTTAGATGTTCTATTCTTAGGTAGTCTTTTTCAGGCCTATGATGTTAATATTATCCATTAGTGTTCCTCTTTGCTTTAGTATTTTAGTATATCTACCCATGTTCCATCATATAGCATTCCTCATTTTAGTATTTTTCCTCTTTATTGTAGGGTAGAGATGGTATAGACACTTTCAATTTTTGAATAAACTCATAGGAGTATACATATGGATCATGTTATGATTGGGCCCTATCACTTTGATAGGTACCATGACCCCTATAGCTTGCTTATCCCTGAGATGCATGTAACTCTCCATACTTTTGTAGACCTTGTCCCTCCCTTGGTAGAGTCTAGTTTGCATCCTATTCCCACACTTTCTTAAGCTGAGTCTATTCCTGCTTTTGATCCTATCTCTCCTTTATTAAGCCTTTCCCTATTTCTCTACCACCACCTTATGTTGGTGATGGTTTACTTCTTTTACCATATATGGCTCTATTTACCACCAAATGGGTTGATGAGTCTTCCCAAACTCCTTCTGGTTCTATTATACCTCCTCCTATGAGTACCTATACGAAGCCTACTCATAGGTGTATATGTTGCTTCCAAATCATAGATAACCATTCATCCATGAATTGTCATAAGTTATGAAAATATATTAACACTTTACATCCTTTTACCCCTTAATCCTCAAACAATACTATACCTCCTTTAAAGGTACTACCTGAGTATATTCCTAAGTATGGAGAGGTATATTGTCTCTAGTACCAATGTGGCACCCATCATATTGATCATTTTTGTATCCTTCAATAGCATCTTAAAGATCAGATTTTAACCATTCCTACATATTCTACCATTCCTCCCACAGGTCATTCCCATAAGAAGGCTCCCCCTTCTTCTCCCATGGTTCTACCACTTATGGTTCTATCTCTTCCTATGTTACCTTCTTCACCTCTTGTTTCCCCACCTATGAATCCTTCACCCATGGACCTTCCCTCATCTATAGATCCTTTTCCACCTGTGAGTCCCTTACCTATGTATCATTTCCCACTGGTGATCCTTTCATCACCTGTAGAGTCCATTCTTGTGCATTCTCTTAAGCATCTCTTGTATGATATCCTTCCTTAGCATGATCCATCAATCATTCCTACCTTTTCTATCGAGGAGATTAGAAGTGAAATATTTTCCCAATTTTTGTTGAAGATAGATGAGATATTAGTTGAAATTTACATTCAACTTCATAAAGACTTATCAGATGTTCTAGATAATGTGTGTGGACAAATCTATCAGTACTTATGAACACATACATGGTGTTCTTACATTTTTATTTGGATTGGTTGTTTGCTCCAAGTTTATTTTATCTATTTCTTATATCATTTGACATTGTGTCAAATTCTTTTTTATTTTATGCGTTGACTTTAATTTTGCACTTCATACTGCCTATAATGTCATTTATGTTTGCTTATGGATGTCTTCTTTATCATTTCCTTCTTTTTCTCTTTCAATTTCTTTCTTAAAATTCCCTTATTTTATTTTCATGATTATTGCTATCTTATCTCCTTAACCATGGATAATTGTTATGGTGACATGGTTATACAAACCTTGTTCCCATGTGTTTATGTCTTATACAGGTGTTGATGTGTGGGCAACCAAGGCCCAAAATTATAGGAACTACCTTATTGTAGTAGAATTTTCCAACCTCTAAAATGTTGTCAATTCAAAGGATTCTTATTTTCTCATCATATTTTCAAAATGCTTAGGGTACAAGGCCTCAATTGGAAGGGAAAAAAGGAATATGTGTTGTTGTTGTACCATTTATAGCATGGGGTGGTTGTCAAATTTCTTTAAATATAATAGAAAAAGGCTTCAATATGAGGTTTTCCTTTCATGGGAGGAGACAAGGGACATAATTGATGTGAATCCTATAGTTTGGGTATCCGACTAGATGTTGCTATTGTTTGAGGACAAGAAAATTTGGGCAGGAAGGCTTATCATGTCCCTATTTTAATCATAGAGCAATTGAAAACCCTTAGCCTTGATTTGTTTCCCAAGTGCTAAAGGAAAAATAAAGAAGGGAAACACTTTGGGTTTATTAAAAATATTTGAAAAAGTACTTTATTGTTATAAAATTCACTTAAGTTATGGTCTTTTAAGGGTCATGGGTGCCCAAGCTACGTAAGTGGATTATAAGAAATGTTCTTTTTATAATTTGAAAAAGCTCTTCCCTCAAATTGGGATGCACCCCTCTGGGGGAGAGTATAAAGGCAAGTGAGGGATCATGCGAAAAGGTTAGGTTATTTTTTACAATTGAATTATTCAAGTCTTAAGCATGAAAAGTTGGGCTTTTCCTTGAGGACAAAATCCTTCAAGGTTGTTTGGAACCAAGGACAGAAACCCTTAATTTCAAACCTAGGGAAACTTCATCAAAGTTATATTGAGTATATTTGGCATATATGGGTGTTTTTAACACCATATTTTCTTCTAAATGTGTGGCGACTAGGGTTGAAGATTGGGAGAATTGATTTAGAGTTGTTTTACGGCAATAAAACCCCCAAAAGTGCAGCGATCCATCCTAATGTGCAACAAACCCTTCCTAGGGTTGGTTTAAGGTCTTTTAGCACCTATTTAGAATTTTTATAGGGTGTGAAACAACCAAAAAGAAATTTAGAATTTTAATAATAGTTTCCATCCAATAAACATTGTAAAAAAATATGTTTTTGACTAAATTTCATTCATTATTATTTGGATAATTTTTTGTATTTTTTTAGAGTAATTAGATAATTTTTTGTGCCATATGTAGGCACCTATAGAAATTTGTAATTAATTTCATTCTACTAAGGTTTGGATAAATTCAGAATAAATGCATGTTTAAGTAGGGTTTGTTGGACAACCCTTTTATTTAGTTTTCAGCCCTAAAAGGGATATGTCATTATAAGAATCAAGCTAAATTAAACTTTAGAAATTTAATAATTATTTTTTTATTTTTTAAAATATTTAAGATAAATAAAATATTTTTTCAAGATATAAAAAAATTAAATTAATTTATGTATGGCAAAAAATACCATACAAAGTATTGCAAAAGATAAAAAACTATAGTTCTAAGCTTAACACTAGCACTAGTTAAAATTATTACAAAAGTAAAAAATTCTAATAAAAATTGGAATATATAAATTCCCATAAATATATAAAATTAAAATTTTTACACTATAATTAACCCGTATTATTAATAATTATTAGACAAGGAAAGGTTATAAGGCATTACATGTACCAAAAAAATTAACAATTCAAAACATGTTTTAAAGGTAATTGTCCCCCAATTATTGAGATAATATCATGTTTTTCCTTTTATGTGGTACTAATATCACTTAGATAACTTAATACACACCTTTAAACATAAAAAAAACTCTTCTTAGTGATGTGTTTGCTTAAATGGGTAGAATTCAAGCAAGTACAAGCCTAGGCAAGATATCGATTTCAATTTAGACTTAGCCCTTACTAAATCATTCATAAAAAAATCTCTTCTTAAAAGTGCCTTTCCTTAGACAAGTAGAATTCAAGAAAATACAAGCCTAGCTTATATATAGATTTCAATTTAGACTTAGCCCTTACTAAATCATTTTAAAATTAATAGCCATAAATAGCCATTATAAGAAGAGTTTTTCATCAGTCATCTGAACAGGTTATTTGACTTTTCTTCCAATATATTAGATTTAATTCCAATAACTTGGTTAAGTCCTTTGCTATTAAATAGTGTCTTAGTTGTTAAACAATGTATTCTTTTGGCTCTGCGATGACGTATGACTAGAAGTTACCCCGATGATGCAAGGAATGTTGGAAAAAATGTAATTTTTTGTTTTTATGTGGAAATATATTGGCAACATAGATGAATGGAATCAACAAGATAAGACTTTGGGACCTCAATGTCTTATCACCACATTAGTAACATTACATCTTTGATTCAAGTTGCACATTAGACATGGAGTCTTGTTTCAATCAAATCAACTCTTATGAAATCCTTGTTTGTCCTCAATAATAGAAAACAACAAATCAAAGATGTCACCACTCTAAAAGATACAAACCCTTTATAATGGGTTATGCAGGTCATGAACCACCACCGTGAACTTAGATTTGGTGTATAATAAGCCCCTCCTAGCATATTGTATCACTTTAAATACCCTATCATCACCACTCACTCTCATTTTCTAGTGCACATTGAAATATTTCACTACTTTCATGTTATTTATTACCTTTCCCTTCTAAGATTCTAAGTTTGGTGTTTCCTTACGTTGTTAAATCTAATTTAATTACTTCAAATGTTAATAACATGCAAGTAGTGAAATATTTAAGGTGAGTTGATTGGTGATGGTGAGGGTTAATAATAGGGAATTTAAGGTGATATCATACACTATAGGACCCATATCATACACCAGACCCAGCTTTGAGGTAGCTAATGGATTTACATGCCATGCAACCATTACTAAAGAGTCTATAACTTATAAGGTGTCAGCATATTTGATTGGTCATTTTATATCTTCAAGGGTGGATGAGGATGTCATGAGTGATAATTTAATTTTGGTAGGCTCCACATATGATGTATTAATTGAAGCATCACTATAATGTCATTGACATGGGGACAAGACTTTTTCTTTGCATACACTATTATGTTGTCCATTTAAATTGCCTCCTTTTATATGGTCATTACTGAATCTACCTTATTCTCTATATTGGGCACTAAGAAGTCATAGATTAGGAGAATGTTCAACAAATTAATTATTATGGCTTACACGAAATAAATCAATATTATCATTGGACACAATCAATATCAGACCTAGGATGATTGTAAAAAATTCTTTAAGGATTACACGAAAGAGTGTAAACTGATAGTTGTGACTAATGTGAAACCCATGACTGGTAACCCCATTTGGAGGGAAAAGTCAAAGCCATACAAAACATGAAAGCAATGAAACATTTCAATATGAGGTGGGTGGTGATGGTGATGGGAAATGATAGTATATTTCAAATGATGGACTTGAAGAAGCCCAACCAAACACACATGTATATTTTAGTGACATGTCACATATGTGAATACAATATGTAGGTTCCACCAAACTAATTAATTTAATCAATACATGATTGAAAAAAACATAATCTCAATAAACACATATGTCTCTTTGATATATTTTTTCAACCATATATTATCATGATGACCATATGTTTGAGAGTGTTTTTTTGGGTCAAAGAGTTTGAGAAAGTCCTTTCAAAATCCTTTTTGTTCAGATTGTGCATGATTATGTTGTGACGAATCAAAGTAGCAAAGTTCTTGGAGAGAGCATGTATAAATTGGTTGGGATTCAAACCCTCATCCAACAAACTACCAAAAAATGGCTACGTTTGTGGTCCTTGTAGAAATTGTACCTTTTTACCATTCACCAAATAAAGATAATTAAGTACTATTGTTATGAATACAATAGATGTTATTAGTGTTATTGAGAATGAGAAAAAAAAATATTATATATATATATATATCAATTTGCATATGGTATCATACATTACTCAATTAGATTATCTAAGAGGTGTATTTCACTGAAGAAGCATTTTCCATTTTTTTTATAATTGATTTAGGAGTCATCTAATTAGATTTTATATAGTTAACATAGTTAGAATTTTTTTTCAATTTTGTTTTAGACTTGTCTAATTGACACATGGTGCATTCTCTATGTTTTTAAAAGTGATGTTGGGTATTTGACACTTATTTTAATCATGTATTGGGTAATTGAAATAGTTTGATAGAAGCTACAAATTGTATTCTCAGATATGCTATGTCATTGAACTTTATACATGTATTTTCCTAGGCTTATTTGAGTCTCTCATTGAAATACCATATCATTGCCCCTCACCATCACCACCCAATGCACCTTAATATCTTTCATCAGTTGCATTTTCTACATGGGCTTTCCCTTCCCCACCAATTTTCTATTGCTCAAGTTTACTTTAAAATAAAACATCTCCTCCTCACATAACACATTGCCACACTATATGAAGAAATACACAACCTCATTTTTCATTGTCACCTTCAGAAAAATGTCATATTTTGGTTTCTTAACACTTTGTAAACAAAATGTGTGATAAGGTTAGGGATCATGAGTTTCGATTATGATATGACTGGCAATTTACACTCTTTGACCCTACAAAGACCCAATTTACTATTATAGTATTGTTGTATTACTATATTAATATATTATATAATATTAATTATATATTATATTATAATATATTATATGTTATTATATTATGAATACTATATTGTATTATATAATATTTTTATATACATCATTTATATCATTTATATTTATATATTATTATTTATATTATAATTAATAGTAATAATAAATTATATAATATTATATTATTATATAATATTAATTATATAATATTAATTATATATATAATATTATAATATACTATATACTAATATATTATTATAGTATATATAATATAAATATATTTATATTATTAATAATATATTATATTATTGGAAATATCATTAAAAGGAAGTGTGGTTCTCAAATAGGTATATTTTTCAATGTTCTCAATTTAATGAAAAATATAAACATAAATCTAAAATCCTTGAAAAGCTCAAAAATATCATTAAATATGAAGTAAATATAACACTTGTTTCATGACAGGTTGATGCAGTATGGCTATTAAATGCATATTGGAGGCTTCCTTGGATGGATTTTGCTTCAAATCACCTATTCAGAGGTGAAAAATTCCTACAGGGTTTCAAACCATTGTAAGTTTGAGTTGATTTGATTTTTTATTTTGTCGATTCAAAAAATAAAACTTTTTACCTGTAGTGAGAATTTTATCATGTATGTTTGAAATTTCATACAGTTTGAGTGAAGTGATGAAGAATTTATTATCATTTTGATGTTTTAGCTTTGAAACTGGAAATGTCATTGGAATATCTTTAAATGAGTTATTTATTGATGAATAAGATGAATGGTTCTTGCAATGATTCATCTGTGCAGGTGCCTAACAACAAAGGGGAAGATGGAGAAAATAAAGTCATATATTATGGGTTTATTCAGTGTGGAATCTGTGTTGGTACTATTTTGCCTAAAAATAATAGACTATATATTGGGGATGTGACAAAGGCTTTCACTGGATTAAATACTAATGAGAAGCATGATATGCAAAAGATCAATGCGTAAACTACGAGGGTTCAAAATAACCCACTTATACCTAATGATAACACATATGACATCCCTAGTCCCATAGAGGAAATTATGAAGGCTAAGGAGGACCCATATGAGGACATATTTCATTCTATGACTTAAGTTCAAAGCTTAGAAATTTTGCTGATTTTTTTTTTGAAGATTTCAAGAACTTAGGGGCTGCAAGTTCAAAGTGTAGATTTTGTGAAGAGTTTGTTATTTTAGTGAGTGCACTTCAAAGCTTGTGAAAATTGATGCATCTTTTATAAAAATTTCATCATTTTTTAGGCTTGATTTTTAATGCTTTGAATTTTTTTTGCATTTTTGTAAATATTTCCTGTGTTATTGATTGATGAAGAAATTATTCAAGGATTTTGTAAAGGTAAAGGAAATAAAGGTATTCACACTAGCTGAGTTGATGGAGCTTTTGCTTCTAAGGTCTTTGCTCAATTCAAAATATTTGTGCAAAGGCACCAAACATTAAAATGTAGGGATTACAAAGAATTAATGACATGTTTTGTGAGAATGTGTGGGTTTATTTTCATTATTATTTTTATTATTATTGTTTTCCCTTTGAAGTAATTGTGATCATCGGTGGAGACTATTTTATCTTCTCACTTCAATTTTTAGTAGGAATATTTTCAGCTAGGAACATCTTCATCTCTAACATTTTCATTCAAGGAAGCTTTGACATTTAAGAATGATAAAAAATGCAGTATAAGAAATAGAACCTGAGAAAAAATAGTTTGCAATCTTGCGTATGTGCACATATCCATTACAAAAAGAGAGTGTTTGTCCCCACTCCAGAGGCCATACTGAGGCACAAGATAAAAATTAACATTTGATACACAGTGGGTGTGTGCAAAATGTGAGATATAATCATGTATAATAATATAACAAACATGACAATGTTAAGAATGACATCAAATAAGATATGTGGATGAATCTTAGGTTTGTTCCACCCATTAGAGATGACTCTAACATAAACATTATGGTTGGAATTGACTTTCAGCTTCTTTGGAATATTATTTTTAATAATGATCAACACCCATCATTTCTATCTCTCTCTCCTTGATACATTCATTATCTCCATGAATATTAAGGCTATGGATTCAATGCTCAACACAATTGAATCCAAATATTGTTAGCAGGGATAAAGGGCAATAATATTTAGTATTATTTGTAATAAAAAGAGAAAATAGATACATGAGGTCTCAAGGAATCTTTATAAAGGAAGAATCATAGAGGACTTTGAAGAGACATTTGAAAACCTTTATAAGCAAATTGTACGAGAAAAAGTTGTATCCAAAGAATTCAATAGGGAAGATTAGTATCATGTTAGTAAGATAAAATCAAATAAAAACACACTAATGAAACTAACACCTCTAGCCTAAGCCCTATGAGGATCAAATAACAAAACAAAAGAGAATTACGTGAGAGATAAAATGATTTTACCTTCCTTGAGAGACTCCTTAGCTTATTGAAAAATTAGAGGCTAGTGCTCAACTTGTAGACAATGAAGTCTTTGTCAATGGTGCTCTTGCATCATCTCTCATTCATTCACCTTGGCTTGGCTTGACATGTGGGTATGGTAATACTAAAATGAAATTTTTTGGAGGTATTTTGGCATGATATTATTGCACTAGAAAAGTTTGGTTTAGAGGTGTCTTAGCACTTGTATTTATATGTCTCAGAACTAACTCTAACCCAAGGGAGGTTAGGTTTAAAACTAACATTGGTTGAGTTAGGTTAACTTTGGGTTGGGTCAAAGATAATTATGAGGGCCATGTGAGAGACATGGGTCAAGAATGATTATGTCTCGCACCCAATTCTTGATATTTTTACAAGTGGATTAACAACTCAGAATATATTTTAGTTGAATTTATGAATTTTCAAAAATAGAAACTCATTCATTCTCCATGATCCCCTTGGTCACTTGTCATGAGAGTTGAGTAATAAATTTAATTAGTGAACTTAAAAAATAAGAAATTTTAAAAACTAATAATTTTAGATATTTGTGTGATGTCATGATGATGTCATCAAATCTGGATTTATGAATTTTTGAAAATATAAATTAACTAATTAGTCATGGACTTTTCAATTATGCATTTAATTAGATTTGATAAATTAAGCAATTTTGATCAGGTTGATTTTGTTTTCTAAATTTATATAAGGTTATCCCTCACCTTCTATCAAATATGTCAATTTTCTAGGTCACAATTTAACTAGGGATGAATTAGAGAGAGGTTATTATTACTTAAAATTCATTGCCCCACATAGGAATGCATTAACATGATTTAGGGAACTTACGTCTAATGCATGGATGAATTTAGGATGAACAATGATTACAAGGCTTAATTTGTATTTTTTGGTAGAAATCAATCTGAAGTCTATTTAGACATAGAAGTGGCCACAAAGGAGTGTCTACATTTTACTCATGTTTTAGAAGGCATTGTAAGACACATGCATAGTAATGTCTTTTAAAATAATGAAAAAGCTGTTAAGAAGATACTAAATGAAAAATGATGCTCCATACAAAGTTTGGAAAGCCTATGATGATGCCCCCTCGAGGGAATGGTTGACATATATGATTGATGGATGGTCCCTCAAAAAGAAGAAAGAAGAATAAAGAAATTAACCCATGGGTGAGATTAATCTAATTGATATAATGCCTGCACTCATTTATTTAAAAGTATTGATTTGCCCAAAGGTAGTTATAATCAGTAATAGAGGTTGAAACACTAATTTTTCCAAAGGTGGTTATAATTAGTAGCATAGGCATGTAACCCCACAAGGTGAATGGGTCAAAATAATAATTTTCCCAAAGACAGTTACAATTATTTTGATGATTGAAATTGAATAATGATTTTTCCCCAATAGGGTAGATTTGATCATGATAAAATTGATCATACCCTAGTAAGATAGATTGGCAAACATAACTCAAGGATATAACATGTCACATAGATTAAAGATGAGTGATCACAAATGTAGATGTGATGGTCTAATGATTGAAGAATCCATAAATAACGAGGCACACAATGATGCATAAAGTGATAAAAGAGATGATTGGAATAATAAAGGTGTCCAAGCTAACTTCCAAGATACATCATGTATCTAAGTGTTGCCTACATAGTCTAAATAAACCTCATGCCTATGTAGTTCACCTAAAAGTGGGAAAAAGTGGAATGAGAAATGGAATAAAATAATAATAATTTATCAATGTAAATGATTCAATTGTACCTACCAATATGGAGATGCACATCCTTAGTAGTTTTGATACAACCAGAATGGTCAATGGGTTGATTTAATCAAGGAGGGTGGGAGAATTTTCCAAGGTGAATAAGAAGAAGTACTATAGCACCATTGCTTGTAATATCCCTTGACCTAATTTGTATTATAGCACATGATGGTATACACCATGATATAAAACACTAGGGTGATTGAGTTGTAATGTGTATAAGGACTGACTCTCAATCCAATAAACAAGTGAAAACAAAGCACCAATGATAAAAACCATGATGACAATGTTAATATATGAATATGGATGGACTCACATGCAATTTACAAGGAATCACCAAATGAATGCATATATATTGAGTTAAGGCATAACAATGAAATAAAATAAATAGGCAAACAAATAACTAAGTAAACACACACAAAAACAACTTGAAAGTAAAAGCAACATAAAACATCATGTCATTAACCAAGTCAATATCTATGTGTGACGGTTTAATAAAATGATAAACAAGTGGTGACCCCAAGCAAGGCTATTTTCAAGGGAATAACATGTGGGGATAAGATATTTTGTTATAAGTTGTACACTTTGATGTTGCCCCAATAGGGAAAAATCTATGAATTTGGCCTAAAAAGTGTGAATTAGATGGTGCCCCTAAGCAAGGATACATGCAAATGTAAGGTCACACCCCCCAATGGTTGTGGAATGGATTTTACCCCAGTAGGGTGGGTTGAGGATGTCTTACTAGGTTTAGACTAGACAAATGTTTTTTAAATTTTGGGGCTTCATATCTATCTAGGAGATTGTATGTTGATTTTTCAAAAAATTAGGTATTTTAAAATATTTTGAATGTTTTTGGATTTTTTCTAGACATTTCAGCTCAATTGAGAATTATGAGATACAAAATGGTCCAACTCATAAAATAGTGAGAGTGTGGATTAGGGTGACTGAGCTGACCTCAATGTGAATCAAGTGTTGCCTACATAGTCCCAAAATGAGACCTCAAGGCACTAAAGTTTTAATTACATAAAAGGCATCTAACTAAGTATCAACAAGTTTTAGTCATAGGTAAATGTCAAGAAAAATGATAACAATAATAGAAAGGTGATGCGATAATGCATGGGAGAGGTGGTCCCTAACTTGCCCATAAGTGGTTATAATTAAGAAATAATGACAAAGGGTTAGTGGTACTAATTTTCCCATAGATGGTTATAATTATTAGCATAGTGTTTAACACTAATTTACCCAAAGGTGGTTATAATCAATGACACCCAGTCAAGCATAACAATAAATAAAAGATGTAATTTCTAGGATCATTGTCATACTACTTTCATAAACTATCATTCGAACATGTAATTTTGAAATAATTGTTAGAAATAAATTTGTCATCAACCACTAAATGTGCTTGAAGTACAAATGAGTGATAACCAAGACCAAACATGATAGGTAGGGTTAGGGAAAAAGAACTAGCTGGTGAAGGCTTAATGGCATGGTGAAAATGATATAGGGTATGATATGATGTAAAGAATGGTATATTATGGGGAAAAAGGTGATCGAGCTGACTTCAATGTGAATTAATCATTTCCTACATATTCCCAAAGGACCTCAAGTAACCATAGTTAAAATAGATGGCAAGGTATCAAAGGATGGTAAGGTGAGGCAAAGGGCACAACAAGGCACATGGAAAGGTATAAAATAATGACAAGGTGAGGTAAATGGAAAATGAAAAGGTAAGGCACATGGCAATCCAAGGTAAATGGCAAGGTATGGTAAATGGTTCTATTATTTTTGATGATGTGGAGATGCACATCCTAATCAATATATGATACAACCAGAATAGTCAATTATTGTAAATTACTAGCCCACACCTCTTTTGAAGAGTTGATCTATTAAGAACCTACTGCTAATTTAGACTCTAATAATGTTATCATGATATTTTTTAGCTATTGATTATGTTTCCTCCAAACTTTGAGACAAGATTTCTTCATAGCCTCTATAAAGGAAAGTGCAGCTAGGGATGGTAAATATGGATAAACAGTGGATAAAAGGTTTGGTTTGGTGTCAGGGATATGAATCATAATGAAATATATAATGGTTGGGCAATAACTGAAGATTGATATTTTTAGGCACATATAATGTTGTTTATTCTAGATTTGACATAATTTTGATTGTGGCAAGGCCAAAGACTTCTGAAGATGCTCTCAATAGGACAACCAAATTTTTTTATTGTTTGGGCTTAAGAGTATCTACCATGTGATTATGCTATAGAATGGAAGTTGTATTGATGTTATCTTTAATAATGCCTTCATTAAGTGGTGAATAACTATTGTGCTCAATTATTTATTCCTCAAAGATGTTTTCACCAATAAAATTATATTGATTGTCCCATAGCACCTCTAAGAAGGTTTCACTAAGGAATGGTGACTTTTGACTTTGATTATCTTCTAGCACCTCAAACAAGGTTTCACTAGAATATGTTGAGTTTGAACTTTGATTTCCCCTAGCGCCTTCAAAAATATTTCACTAGGAGATTGTTCTTATTTTGCATGAATGTGGTCTTGGTCCCCCTAAGATTTTTCAATTGATATGTCACCATGAATGCAGTTTAACAAGGTGTGATTTTGTTGGTCCCATTCGGCACTTGTGGGAGGTGGAATGTCAATATAGTGGCTATGTTGGGTGGTGTTAATATCATGTGGAATGGTAATGGAATGGGAAGAGGCAACATAATCTTTATAGAAGATACTAGTAGAACTTGTGTCGATGTTGATTTTATCATTCTCAAAAATCATGGAAGGATCATAAAAGTATTCAAATTGATCCACATGGCATGTGTAACCAATGTTTTAACGACCGTGAATGTACTCTAATTTTGAAGCTGAGTTTAACTCAACGGACTCTAAATTTAATGTTGAGACTATCGTTGATTCTGATTTTAATGTTAAATCTAATATCGATTCAAGAATATAACCTAATTTCAATATTGATTCTTCATTTCATGTGAATGCTACTATAATGGTGTCATGTTGAATATTTGGTATTACACAAGTAATGCCCTGTGATGACATAATCGACTCTTTGAAAATAGATTCATGTAAAGAGGGTTTACCATAAATTGGATTGTTTAGGTGAAGCCCCTTAAAGAGAGGCAACAGCTTGAGGGGTGAATCCATAGAGACTAGCTTGTTAAAGTGAGACTCCTAAATAAGGGAGAAAAGGTCAAGAGATAACTCCATAAAGACTAGCTTTTCAAATGGGAGCTTTTTAAAAATAAGACAATAATTGAGATAATGATTTATCCAAAGGTAGTTATAATTATTAAGATGTGACTCAGCAAAGATTGGCTTATCAGAGTGAGACTCCTCGATAACATAAAAAAGATCAAAAAGTGATTCATCACAGGTTGACTCATCATAAATAGGTGTTTTAATATAAACATCATGGATTGGTTGGTTTTCTTAGCCTTGGCTTACCCTTGGTTGTAAAATATCAATTTTGAACACATCTTGGTCTTCGAATTATGGCTCTAAAAGAGGTAATGACTGGATCTATTATGATTTGAAGATTGTCATGAGTTTTCTAAAGTGGTGGAAAGTCAACAATGGATGAAAAATGATTGGTGGTTGGATAATGATCCCTTTGTAAATAGGCTCATCTAAGATGGACTTAATAAAGATTAGATGCAAGTCTAGGATGGTAGCTTTGCTTTGTCTAGTCACAATTTTGCAATCTTGTTGAGATAAATAGCTACCAAATTTAGAAGGGCCTATAATGGTAAAGGGAATTATGAAGCTTGGTTACTAACATAATTTGAAGGAAAAGGGCTTGGAATAAGAAGAAGGTGTCACTAAATACTGTGTTTGAGGGTCATATTTTTTTTTAACGTATGGAATTTTATAATTTGGATAGGTATTTTTATTATAAGCTAAATCATTATATGAAAAAGGGTCGTGCCTTTATTTAATGTATGGAATGTTATAAGATAGATCGAGATCTGTCTCATAAGCAATGTTTTCATATAACTCTTGAACAAAAGGGTCATTGGTCATAAAGTTTGTGTAGCCAGAATTACACATGGTCCCACTATGTGTGTAATGAGGCATGTTTAGATTCATAGATAGGTCTCATGAAAAATAAAGGGTCTAAAGGGAATGAATCACTGAGATCTAAAAAAGGGGCCTTTGGCTCTGTAAAAGAAACACAAAGAGAAAAAAACTAAACTAGGAAAAAGAAGAAAAAAACAAAATTGAAATCGGTTTAACAAAATGCTACTAATTTATCCAAAGGTGGTTATAATCAACACCAAAATTAACACAAATATTCAAACTCATTTATGGTTAGAGTATTAATTTTCCCACAGGCTGTTATAATCAGTCACAAGAGTGTCTACACAAAGTATATCAATTATGAACTAGGGTCAAGAGATAGAAATGCTTTTCTCAAAGGTAGTTATATTGTAATAAAATAATGCTAAACTTGGAAACACAAAATCTCTAATAAGAATTGAAAATCAAACTAAATTAAGGTAATTAGCTTAGATGACACTTAGTAATTGGCTCACATAAGACTCAAAGTTTGAATCTTGAAAACTATTAGAAAAAAAGGACTAGGACATTCAAAACATTAGCACAACCACTTCAAATAAATCACATGGAAACAACGTGGTTCAAAATAATGCTTTAAATAAGGCATAAATCAAACAACAAGCACTCAGTCTAGGCAAGGGGTCTTTTAGATCAAATATGAAACCAACCTAAGTAACATAATCCAAACACAAAAGGTGGATAACCTAAGACCAAATTAGATGAGGCTTAGGTGTGAAACTAATTAATTGAGTATTTTCACTTTAAAAGGTTAAGTTTCAGATTTAATGTGAAAAGACTCAAATTTTCCAAGACAAAAGAGATGGACTAGAATAGGCAGCATAACTGTGCATTTGAAACAAAAAAGTTATAAAAATAGTTTTGAACTTCGTTTCAAAAGTGATAAGAAATTTGAAATAATTTAAGTAACATAATAATTCTCTTTCAAACAAATGACATAACAATACTTTTGGACTCAAAAATCTAAGGCAAATGTTTAAGATGAAACGAGCAACATAACGATGCCCCATGTAAATAAGAAACACACAAATGGTTTTTGAAAAAAAATTCAAGGCACAAAGTGTGACACAAATGGATAGAGTAACACCTCTTAGGATAAAGGGGTGTACAAGACAACGTGAATATTTTTGAACTTTTTTGATGTGGTATTTGACAAACAAAATAGTTTTGACTCAAAAAAGATGCAAGTGAAAACGAAAAGACTTAAAAACACCTAAGTGTATCGTCTTAATCCTAAAAACTGACAAGGTGTATTTGTACTATCAAATTATGTCTATATACTTTCTCTTGAGAGGAAGTAATGTTTGTTAATCTAATAATTTAGATGTGTATTAAAATTAGGATTTTTAGGCCCCCTCTTCTCTCAAGAGTTTATACAATGACATAGAACTTGGCTACTCACCTTGCATTAACAATATTTCTGTGACAAGGGGGGTTTGTCTAAAAACTATAATTTTTACACATTTTAGATGGTCTCATATGTGTGGTTAACACTAAAGCACAACACATTATTTGGATATGTGTTAACTAGCTTATTGTGAAAAGGTCTTGTCCTTTTCACAACCACTACATCCGTCAATTACTCAGTGTAGTGTGATGTCTGAGTTAACCTCATATTTTGAGGCAATTTCTTACTAATAGAGCTTGTTTAATCATTCAAACAAGCATCCCATTAAGTCAACCTCAATTTTTATACCCATACTATGGAGTGGGGTTGTTACGATGTTGGGAGATGAAGCCCCAAGTCAATGTACCCTATATAACTTGTGAGGGAGAAGTGAGCTTCTATCTACAAGCTAAGATGTGAGAACTAAAAATTGTATTACTTTAGGGTTATTTTGGGATCATCCAAATCACTTAGGTTTTGAGGAACACCTTAACAACTTTAATTTTATGCTTGGATAAAGAGACAATGAGTAATAAGTGAAGCATTTTTTATCACCCAAATTCCTTAAAAAGGATGGGGGGAGAGCATAAATGCTAAATTTGGTTTTCAAAAACGCACAACAAATAAACAAAAATGAAAAAAAGGCTCTTAAGAGCACTTACTCTAGTTTTGTGTTCATTTTTAAAACACTAATTGAAATGTGATGTGAAATTTAGCCCCTTAGCTTTGTTTATTGATTTGTGAACGTTGAAAAGCTAAAACAAAGTGACTAAATAATTTTTTAAACACCAAATGTAAATGTGAAAATAGACTTTTGGGATACAATATTATTTATCCTTTCTTGAAAAATATGCAAAACTTGTTAGAAGTTTTATTAGATCAAAATATGAAAGACAACCTACAAAATCAATGTTAAAAATAAAACCAAACATACAAAAACATAAAATGCATCAGACAATGTTTTGATCATAACTTCTAAACTACATATTTCTTCACTAAATTTTGAAGGTTTTTCATAGGTCAAAAGTACACCTCTCTGCAAAAATTTTGATAAAAAAATTGAATAAAACAAAAGTTATTAGCTCTGTATCAATCATTTTTAGTAGAAAAATAAAAAATAAAAGTGACAGTCACTAATTTGATCATAAATTCTAAAATATAGAGAGGTTTTTTTTGAAGTTTTTGAATAATTTTAATATGAAACTTACAAAAATTACTAAAAAAAATAGAAAAAATATTGAATACATAAAAATTTATTAATACTTTATGGGTCATTTTTGTTTTAGCAAAGTAAAATAAAAATAGAATAAAAGAGTAAGAACAAAATAATTTTGTGGAGTTTACACTTATGAAGAGTCCCACTGAGCATGCCATTATGTATATAAGGAATATAATAGGGGAGAATAGTATCATTTTATTAAGATAAAATCAAACAAAAATACACTAATGAAACTAACACTTCTAGCCTAGGACCTATGAAGAACAAATAAAAAAACAAAAGAGAATTAAATGAAATATATGTAATGCTTTTACCTTCCTTGAGAGATTCCTTAGCTTGTTGGAAAATGAGAGGCTAGTGCTCAGCTTGTGGATAATGGAGTCTTTGTTAATGGTGCTCTTGTATCATCTCCCCTTCATTCACCTTGGCTTGGCTTGATTTGGCTTGACATGTGAGCATGGTAATACCAATAATATTACACTAGAAAATCTTGGTTTAGAGGTGTTTTGGCACTTATATTTATATGTCTCAGAATTAACTCTAGCCCTAGGGAGGTTAGGTTTAGAACTAATCTTGGTTGAGTCAGTCTAACCCTAATTTGAGTTAGGCTAACTATGGGTCAGGTCAAAGATAATCATGAGGGCCATGTGAGAGACATGGGTCAAGAATGATTTCGTCTTCCACCCATTTCTTGATATTTTTACAAGTCAATTGACAACTCATAAAAGATATTTTAGTTGAATTTATGAATTTTCAAAAAAATAAATTTATTAATTCTCCGTGGTCCACTTAGCTACTTGTCATGAGAGTTGAGGAATAAATTTAATTAATGAATTTATAAAATAAGAAATGCCAAAAGCTATGGAATTTAGATATTTATGTGACATCATGATGATGTCATCAAATCTAGATTTATAAAATTTTAAAATAGAAATTCACTAATTAGCCATAGACTTTTCAACTATGTATTTAATTGGGTTTAGTCAATTAAGTAATTTTGATCAGGTTAATTGCATTTTTTAAATTTATGTAAGGTTATCCCTCACCCTTGGTCAAAAACATCAATTTATTAGGTCATAATTTGACTGGGGATAAATTGGAGAGAGGTTATTATTGTGTGTGATGCATTGCCCCAAATAGGAATGAATTGATGTGATTTAGGGTACTTACATCTAATACATGATGAATTTGGGCTAAACAATGATTTTTAGGCTTAGTTTGCATTGTTTAGTAGAAATTAATCTGAAGTCTATTTAGACATGGAAGTGACCAAAAAAGAGTGTCTACAAAAATAAGGTAGGCATTTGCGGGAATAAGATATATTATTTTGGTCTCATGAATGGAGTTTATGAGTTATTTTGTCTTCATTTTCTTATTGTTTCAGTCATTTGCTTTTTTATAGCTTGTAAATCTTGTTTATTATTCTTCCACCAAACTATTGTCAACAAACATATATGAAGAGCATGTAATAAAGTAGCTAATCTCTTGACCAATTTTGTTATCGAGGATAACCAATAAAAAATCCAATTTTATTTTGGGATTTTGGATCTAACATGATATTAGTGTAATCAATTTTTATTTAATTATTGGTAAACACTTTTATAGAATCTAGAGCTATGAACCAAAAAAATGCTTTTGAGTTAGAGATATGAACTAGATATGTCAAGTTAACTATCTTATCATTAGTATGTTAACTTGTCCAATCAAGTTCACTATCTTATTTGTTATGATCAACATGATAATGTCTCACTTTAGCCTTAATCAAGGATTGTGTTGTGGAACTTATTTTTGGTATTATTATTGGTATGTTTATTAGTTATGAAGGGATACTCTAGTCTTCATTTTCATTTAACCTCTAATTAAACCATGAGTTTTTAGCTAATCAAATATGATTATTTTATGTGCATTTAAATATTTTCAATAAGCAAATTGAAAGTCTTTTTATCAATGGAATATAATAATATTATTTATTGTCCATTGATTGGCTTAAAATTTTACATGTTATTTTTATCTTCACATGACTCGAGGCAATAAGGCACATAATAATAATGACATTGTAGATAAGGTTTCCTATATGTGATTGATCATGTATGTTTTGAAAATGTGTCATTTGCACTCTTATTTGCATCTTTGAATGGCATTTTACAAATTCATCGATTGGTTATCCTCAAGACATCTAGTATTATATTAGCTTAGACAAATTACCCTATTTGGAAAAATAATTGACTAGTCATGTTGGGTTAAGTGTTGGTAGAGGCAGACTAGAAACAAATAAAACAAGTGAGGGTTCCAATTAAAATAATTTAAACTTTGAATATGTGTGGTTAGGTCTCCAAAAATATTTGAGCCTCATCACTAAAAATATTCTCTATACTAGTTAACTTTCATATGGTTTATTTTAAGCACGTGGGAACTTCTAAACAAGTGTAGTGTACGCAATAATTTTTTGGGTGATGTGATGGAAACACATTTGATGATGATGATGGCATTAGATATCCTCTTAAGTTAGAGGATTGTGTTTAAGATTATTTAAATTTTATAATGAAATAATGTCTAATTAGATTAAAAGTTTATATGTCATAATTTATGTGAAGTGGACGTGAAACTATTATTATTTTGGTCACTAAAAATATAAACTGTGTTTGGTGGTATAATATTGACAAAAATATTTCCATCAAATTGCAACACAAATATCATAAACATTTAACTAGTTCCAAATAGATATAAGATAGTAAATTGGATTTAAATTATTTTTTAAACCATAGCAATAAAAATGAAAGGATGGTTTATAAATGTATTTCAAATGATGAGAGATCTTGAGAAAATGTCATATTATGAGAATGGAATTTAAGTTTTTGTGACAAGATAATGAAAATCTTAAAAACTTAAAGACCTTGTCTAAACTGTCACGTTTCATTTCTAAGTACCAAAATCATAGTCAAACAAGCACAAATTTTGGTTATAACTATGTTTTTCATATCCAAAGTTCCATAAACCTTGCTTAATTTTCTACAACTTCATGCTTATCACTGATAAATTGTATATCTTCTTCTTTCCCTAATTATACAACTAGACCTAAAATGATGAGGAAAATGATGAACTTTGGGGCTTGTGTTATACTAAGAAAAATCCAAGCTTCCTTGATATTTGTTATAACACTCCAATAATTGTAGAACTTAATCACATGATCTAGTTAAAACAACTACCGCAAAGCTATAAAAGAGACACATGCTATGTTAAGTACATGTTTAAAAACTAAATTTAATTTATTTATTTATTTATATTTCCATTGAATAATAAACATTGATTTGAAAAAATTTAGATGTTATTCTTCTATAGTTTCATTTTTGTTTTTTTAAACTTAAATTACAAATATGACATATGTATAGCCATATTAAATAATAACATTTAATATAAATAGTTAGAAATTATGAGAGTGACATTGCAAATATTTTGGTGATGCATTGGCATGAATTATTAGTTTCATCCACTACGTGACATCACTTCTCATCAAGCTCCGTGATTTTCACTATTATTGACTTTATTATAGTTGTTGCACTATATATCATTTAGAATGTAATTACTTTTCCCCAAAAAATCATCCTCGTGTCTTCTTTCTTGCACATGTAAAAATTGATTACATGCGACTTCTTTATTTGTATTCCTAGTCCAAAAAAAATGTAGCATTTGTTGTCTATTTGTTACTTCAATACTTTTTTTCAAATTTGCATCATGATGACCATTCCAAACTAGTAACTAGGTCTATTCTACATTAGATATTTCTAATTAGCTTATTGATATTTTAACTAATTAAAAAAGAATTTCGCCAATTCATTTTCTTATTTTGTGTCCCTATGAAAGATATTTTTATGATTGAGATTTTTTTTCATGTCAATTTATAATGGTACAACTATAAAATCAATCACTTAAATATATAAATAACAATAATTTCTATAACATTGATTCATATATAAACAACTATATATAACATAATTTATAATACAAAGATAATCATAACATTAATAATAATCTATTTTCTATACTAGATTACAATACTATTACTATAGAATCAATACAAACTACAAAACAAAAAAGAACCATCCACAATATATTGCATAGTATGCATCTAATTTTGCTCACCAAATTAGCTCATTTAGTTATGCCTAATGTCATCGGATATCCTATTCATTTGATCTAATTAAACACTTAATCCCTATGTTCCATATTAACATCACCTCTTTATGCCTCTAATTAATTAATCTTAATTACATGAAATACCCCTCTCTCCACATATTTATATTTCCTAATATTCTAATTTATAATTCACCCCACTTTCTATATAAGTCTTAATATTCTAATTTTTAATTCACCCACTTTATAATCACATGCCCCCCAAAATAAAGTCTAGATATTTATAATCTATATAACTTTCTCTCTTATCAATTTTAAATTTTGGGAGGGAAATTTCCCCCCATTTCCTTCTAAACACCTCTTTAAATGTAAGGGGCGTCTAAAACATTTGGATAAGGAATTAATGCAAGCATACATTGTCTCTATCACTCTCCTCCATTAATCAAGAGTTGGAATGTGCCCATGTTGTCAAAATCATCTCCCAACTATCCCTTACCATCATAATCTTGAGCATACTTTGCAATCCTACATCACATTTCAGGTTTTTCAACTTGTTGATTTAGTCTACAAGCAACATCACAAAGTATTGAAAAGGAGATTAAAAGGGAGACAAATGATGGTAAGGTTGTTATGATTGCTTCCTCTTTCAAATTATTTTTATTTGATGATTATCTTGAGTTTGGATTGATTAAGAGTTATTTTAATTCATTTTTGTCCAAATTCTTGGTGATACATTTTGGCGATCATAGCGGGAACCCTCCTCTTGATATGATATTTTTCGCTTTGAGTGTGTTTTTTTAAGGTTGCAGGTCAGATCAAAGAAGAATTTGGTGGCTCCAAGTTTCATGTTTTTTTTCACAATCTTTTTATATGTCAGAAATTTTGAATTTATAACTTCGTAATAATCTATGATTTTGATTTTAAACACTCTTAGTTTTGTTTTAGATTATATTGGGTACTTTGATACAATTCATTGTTGAGTCTCACTAAATAAATAGGTAGTTTACACACACACACACACATATATGGCTCTACTAATTTATTTTGTCTATGTTGTTTTGGTGATCTATTTTGCCTTATTATGTTTAAAAGTTATGGAATGTGTGTAGGCTTGGAAGATCTTTTTATTAAGTAGCTCACAGTCTCTATTGTAGTCTTCTAAATTTGGTAGACATGATTTTATTTGTGCCTTTTGATTGATTTTATCCTTTTTAGCATAAGACAAAAGTTATGAAGTTTAAGTTTATACCTATTAATTTGTTTTACAAAAAATCTTCAAGGCCTTCTCTTCAAAGAATATTCTGTGCATTTAAGTTATGATGTGAGCCTTGTCAAAAGTACCATTTTGTGTTCTAATCCATAAGGCCATATTTTTATATCAACATTTTTTCAAGTAGTTTGTGTGGATTTGTATACCCATCATGATAGTATTCTACCACAATAATATTATGTAGGACCTTAGGATCATCCTCCTTTTTCTGTAAGAGTTGATTAAAAGGTCAATGCATCCTTGAAATATCTCAGATTGAAATAGTGGTAGCTTCCTTAGCTAGGGTTCCACTAGATGGTAAGTTTCCTTCATCCTCTAGTGACCCTTCTCTCTGAGGCATGCATTCTAGAGACAATCTACCCAACTAGCCATAGGCCCTATACTACACACATAACCAAATTCAAGTTGATAGGGTCGATGCTTAATTATTATAGTATGTCAATCCATGTGAATGTCATGTGAAAACAAGCTGAGACTTTCTATTCCTGATAAAAATCTATCTTAATTTCACCAGACACTATATGGGGAATGTTTTTTATTTAGGTAAGGGTTGAGAACTAAATGCATTGGGGCTCATGACTCAGGTCTCTACATTAGATTCAGATTTTATTAACCATAAAAAAGGTTATTTTAAAGAACTAGCACTTTTGGGGCTTGTTCAATCCCAGAAGCTTTTATTGTTTCTTATGAAATATTCCATTGGCATGCCATTTACCACCTTGCCATCCAAGCCGGTACCCAAAAATGAGGGAGGTTAATATAATTGCAGCAAGATCTTTGTAGCTAAATTTACAACAATGAAAATTTTCTTGATTTCCTCCTGCTCTAAATGACGAGCATTGGTCATCACTTGCTCAATTGAATTGAGGCACTGCATTTAAACCATGAACCTATCGTAGCAGTTTTAAGACATTTGGTCAAACAGTTCAAGGTGCTTTTAGTCCCTCAATCTAAGTCAACATAAAACCTCTAATGTTCCTATCCACTTATGTGCCACACAACACTTATCTCCCTTACAATATTATTATGATACATAATGGATAATTAATGCATGCACAATAACATTCCAGGTCATTTTCCTCATTCACAAAATAGTTTTGAATAATGCATGTTAAGTAGTTATAAATAGTTATATAGTTAATGTAAGAGTGGAATGTGTTGATAACAATAATTAATAAAATAAATTTTTAGTTAATAATTTTAAATATAAAAGGGAATCAGTTTGTTTTGTAATATCATTTTATAACATATGAAACTAACTCCCCCCTTATCTATCATAATTTATCATTATCCATGTTAAGAAATTAACCTAAATAAGTCTTTATTAATATCTATATGCATAATCAAAGTCTTTTTTAATTTTGGTGTGTATAAGGGTGGATTTTATTTTATCTAACCTAAATTTACATGCATGTCAAATAAGCCATTTCAAACTACTAACCAACTTATTTACAAATCACTTGTCAAAGATTTTGGCTTAAGTGTCAATTGTTGAAAAATCCAAATTTTATTTTTGATCTATTTAAGCCTCTATTTTTATAGGTGATCTATTGAAAATTTCAAATTACTAATGCCATAATCATAGTCACTACCATTGCCTAGTCAAAACTACTAAGCAATGAATTTATAGGATGAACGATCGAAGCCCACTTATCCTAAAAACTACTAATATTTTATTTTACAGGTTGATCGGTTCCAGACTTGGCTAAAATACTAATCTTTTGTTTTATAAGTTGACGGTCCAAGACTTGGATAAAACCTTCTTTTTGAATCAGTTTCTAGTCATTTGTTTTTTTTCTTTCTTTTAACACCATAAATTAATTGGGTTAGAACTTTTGACTGCCTATGTATATACATGAGGGCTACAGTGATGTATGCTCTCCTCCTTGTGTCCTTACAATGATTCTTGAAGGATAAAAAACCAATAATAAACCCTCTTTATTTTATTTTATAGGGTGAAACACAACCGTAGAAGTGACATCCACATGCTTGCCATTAGTCCTTAAGGGTTTGTGATGTGGATTTCATCACCATGCATTAGACCACACTCTATGTTCCAGTAGAATATAAATATTAGGATAGTTATTGTTAAGTACTAAAGCATAATTACCCATAAAATCTTGTATGAAGTGAGGGGAATTTTGGATCTAATGTGTAAAGTGGTTAGACATCATCATACATGAGTTTGGACCCCACCATACCTAGTGTATATTAGGGACTATGTAACATCCCCATTAAAATCTACTTAGAAATATATAATTTTTTTAAATTTTAACAACATATTCTTTAATTAGACTACACAATGAGAATATAATTAGTGATTCATATTAAGTACTATAAATATGATAACTAAAAAATAATCACATGACATTTATCCATCATTGATCACTATCATGTGAAACACATCATAATTGAATATAGAAAATAACTACAGAATTCTAGCCACAACTGGTACAGTCATACAACCTCTACTATCAAATTAAATTAAGAAATTAATTACACCTCATCAGATAATGTTTCAATAATGAATACAATATGCATGGCTCCATGGAGCATGAGTTTCCAAAAAATATAGTATCTATGGTAATCTCAAGTGTTGTCTCCAAGTAAGTATTATTGTCAAGAGGGAGAGCATCATTCGAGTGCTTTTCCACACCAACCACGGACCATAAATCCCCCACACAATCCTCCATCAGGGTATGGCCCTCCCTTCACAGATGAGTAGATATTGATGGTGTGGGAATTCAGAGAGATAAGCTAGTACATGTATGTTGTATGATTTTTAAAAACATGCAGTGTACCATAAATAAATCCATTCTAAAATGATATCACACAAACATGTAAATCATACATATGAAATGGCAATGTCTAACTAACATTATTTTGATCAAACTTTTCAATAGTTAATGATCTCTAGGATCAATCAATTTCAAACACACCACTTGATCAGATTGCCTTCATTTAAGATTGTGATACTAGTAAGCTAGTAAAGTTTGTCTCACTTCTTACTCATTACCAGCAATACAAGATTTGGTTAACATAGTTTAACCAATAGATTCATACAAATTACATTCTACTAGCAATCATAAAACATGCTAAGCATGGGAAAAATAAAAAATCATATATTTATTTCGTCAAATGTATGAATGAATCTTCATAACATTATTTAACACATAAATACTAAGAATAATCATTATAGTTTATACCAACCATATATGGTATACAATTAGACTACAATTTAATAATTATTATGAGTAGTTTTCAAATCTAATGCTCTCTATGACATCTCACAATATCATAGTCCATTGCTCCTTGAGCACAACTACCCAAATATAAATAACCAGTCAAAATAAGGTCAAAAATCAATTGTCTCATATTTTAGTTATACATTATATGAACATGATATTTATTAACAACCTATGTCAAAATTACATGAGTAATATCCTCTACAATATTTTTTGTTCATGAGGATGTAATTAACCTAATTAACAAGGTATCTCACATGTGGCTAGACTAAATTGGTAATTTATTATGTTATGATTCCATTAGTCTAGTTCATGGATATATATTCTAGGTTATGACTTGTATCCACATCTGCTATTGATTTTACATTATCAAGCATAAACCACATTATCAGACTAATATTATGGATATACGATAATATTGATGATATCCCTCATCTATGAATATATTACATCTATATAGAGGATATGTTTATATCCTATACACGTATATTATTACATCATCAGTAGATACCCTATTTTGTTATGGTTTAGTGATATTCTACTATATAAACTCCCCAAACACTTATAATAACATAATTTAGTATCATATATTTAGGATCCTATTTTAGTATGTATGCCAAAGACCCGTAACTCAATATCATACTTAAATGTAAACATATCAAATCCAAACATACTAAATTATATTAAAAAATATAATTGAAATACATAGAATATGTTCACCATAACATATTTAACACCACTTAATTATTATGACAATGATTAGCATACTAATAATGAAATACTAGTCATCGTCCTAAAGCTAATAAGGATTAATATTTAAAAAAAATATTGGAGTGTATCCTTAAAATATCATGTAGCCAAACTATAAATATGTATAACTTAGTACGATTGAGGAGGAAAATATCAATCTATTGCTTATATATATTTTACCACTTAGTAATATATCTCACATTGCATATACATATATAACCCTACACAACCTTTGGACCATAAATATATAAATGCCTCTACTCATTAAAATAAATATGCTAATTTGGTTGGAAATACTCATTAGGCCTATGTACATATGATACAATACTCTGAATCATAAATATTATTTGTATATTAGAATAATTATACAAATATAGGCCCATATTTATATATATTCTTAGTAAAGTTATTCTTATGAAATTGAATAACTTATTTTAATAAAATACCATATGAGTATTTAGCAACTACTATATTGAAATACTCATCTCTATGATCTCTATGCTTAGATGTGGTATATATATACTCATCTTAAAGTTATTCTCTATGTAAATGAAGACCTGTAGCGTAGTTTCATACTTAAATATAATCATGTGAAGTTTAGCAATGACTTACTACTGAGCTGAATTAAGTCATGGTGTGTGTATGTGTGTGTGTGTGTGTGTCTATATATATATATATATATAAGGATGAGTATATGTGTAATACTCATCCTTCTACTTATATGTGTGTGTATGTGTAATTCTCATCTTTCTACAACTAAATAACGTTGTTTTATATGCTTAGTCATGGTATATATACTTTAAGATATATTTTAGATGGTTGTGATCATGTCAGAAAAAGCACAAAGGCATCACCCAATTACCTATTTGATCTCCACAAATACATACTGTCTAAAATAACTTTACTAAAATTTCTATTCAGTTCATTGATTACATTTTAAGGTAGTTTGTTATTGACAATCACTGTATAAATATACATATTACTATAGTTTAATTTGTTATGTGAATGTATTATGCCTATACTATCATACAAGTATTTTATAGTTTGACTATCAATTTGTTGTTTCTCTTTAATATAAGTCATTGCATTTCTTAACATAACCTAGGTCGCATAAGTCTTTATAAATAATATGTTATTATATACATACTTCGAGTTATATACATGATTCATTGTATTTTTATACCTCCCAAATCATTGTGCCTTCCTAGATAGGTAGTTCAATCTACTTTTTTTTAGCACCAAGTATATTTATTTTGATTCACACTATAGATCAATACAAGTGTATATATACAACTTACTATGAATGAATATTCTGAGTTCTAATTATTTATTTCTCCAAACTATGTTGTCCAATCTACGAATGTACATTTTATTAAATGTAATTAGGCATTGCCTCTCTAATAAATAGCCTGAGATTTATCACCACACTACTAGAATAACTCAATAACATGTGACTAGCTATCATCACATAGACTATACAAAATAAAACGCATAGAATTTAGAGTTTTTAATGGTGTCTACTTGGTAAACCTCTCTCTAGTTCAGGCTTCCTTAACTTCTCCTCCTTTCCATGCTTCACACACCCAATCTTTTTGTTATTTGAGTCTCTATTCTTTCTCCTTTCCTCTTTTGTATTTCCCCCTTCTTTTTATTTTACTCCCTTTTTCTAAGTATGGCACCACTTTCTTTTATTTTTTTATTTTTTTTCTATTTTAATCCCATGATTTTATTTCTTTTGTTTTTATTTATTTTTATCAATATCTTTCTTTTTGTTTTTAACTATTTTCCTAAATTTAAACCTTTCTACTTTCTCATCTTATTCCAATTTTGATTTTATTTATTTTATTTCTCTTTTTCATACTTTTTCCTATTTATTCATTTATTAGAGTATAATTGACAATTAATAATAATTATGAATTAATGATTAACTAATTAATAAATAAATTCAAATTTACTTTAATTATACAAATTACATCACCAAAAAGCATTAATGGTCATAAACATAATCATGCAAAATGAGTTTCATCTAACGATTAAACTAAGCTAGCAAACCATATGTAAATGACTATCTAAATGCAATTAGCATCAAAACACACTATGCTAACCATTCCATTATACATCTAACATGTACTAAATAATATGGTGTGCATAGGGTTCTAATTGATTTTTTTGTCGTCTCTCAACATCTCCATCTACATCACCCTCTCTGATGATGCTCTCCCTCTGTCAGGCTCTAAGGGATGAAACTCTCCTATGTCCAACTCATGACAAGTAGGTAGTTAGTCTATAACACCATAACATATATACATTATAAAATATAGCTAAAATAATAACTCATTATGATCGTATTATAAAAATATACACTATAACTAACTCATAGCTTAAGCAAATAAGAAACAAATCAAATTGATAACTATAAATATCTTTGGATAATTAAGTAAGTTTTCTTAACGAGGAATCAAGATGTAATATCTTACCCCCTAAATCTAGTCATCATCCTAGATGACTCTTATACAAACATAAGTTCTAAATTAAAAACATTGTTCGGTTTAAAAATAACATAGTATAAAGTATCAAATCAAGCAAATAAATATGAAAATCATCTGTATAACTCATCATAGTCCATCCAAGTAACATTATCCTTAAAATATTGATCCTATAGGACCTTGAACTATGACATATATCTATTATGTAAATTAATTTTATCAGTGTTAATTATTTTGATTGGTTCTATTATGACCACTCAAAGCTCCAGAACCTACAAAGCATTCCAATCGAATACATGCGTAAGATCAACTATATCCTTTTTGAGATAAGAAACATGGAAGACATTATATAATAGAGCTAGGGCTAGTATAAATTCAAGCCTATGCACTACATGATTGACCACTTTTAACATCTTGAAGGGTCCCACATATCTTGGTGATAGTTTCATTGACTTCCTAAATTTATTCAAGCTCTTGTGTGGCTTGACCTGTAAGAATACTTTATCACCTACTAAAAAATACCTATTTTTTTCTTCAGATCATCATAACTCTTCTATTTATCATTGGCCTTAGCCAATCTCTACCTGATTAATCTAACTTGTTCTTCTATTTTAAAAATAATATCAAGTCCAAAGACTACCCTATCCTCTAAGCTGTCCTAACTGATTGGTGTCATATATGATCTTCTATATAGTGCCTCAAATGGTTCCATCTTCAAATCTAATTGGTATGATTTGTTTTAAGTAAACTCAATCAATGGAAGATAATCTTCCCACTTGTAAGATCCTCTAACATCTGATTTACTTGCTTAGTTTGACCATCAGTCTCTAGGTGATATGTAGTACTAAAGATTAGTTGTGTACCCAAAGTTGAATTCAAAGTTATCTAAAACCTATATGTCATCTTCGAATCATGATCTAAAATGATCGTCTCTAGAAATCCATGCAGCCTATATAATTCTTTTATGAATCTTTTTGAAAGAGTAGGTATATCATCTATCAAATTGCCTTATATAAAATGAGCCACCTTGGTTAGTTTGTAAACTAATACCAAGACCATTTTGTATTTATTTTGTGACATCGATAACCCTTAAACAAATTCCATAATGATCACCTATCACTTCCATTTTGATATATCATATAGATATAACAACCCATTTAGATGCACATGTTTAGCTTTCACTCATTGACATTTCAGATAATGTGACACATAGTCTACTACATCTTTCTTGATTTGATTCCAGAAATATAGTGGTCTAAGCTCTACCATGAGCTTCGTTAATCTTTAATGTCCTAAAAATGGGGCATTATGCAATTCTTTTAGCACTATGCTCCTCAAATTCTATCAATATAGCACATACATCCTACCATTGTAATGTAGAAGACCATCTCTCTCTAATTTGAATCCTTTATACCTAGGATTTTGAGCATTCTTAAATAATTATTTATTGATTTAATCATAGAATTAATCTCTTGGAGAGAATACAATCACTCTATCCCTAAAAGTACTCCTAATAGTAGCCATGATTGTTATGTACCTTCTACGACTTAGGGCATCAGCTAATCTATTTTATTTTTCTTTGATATATTTGATATCAAAATCATAATTAGACAAGAAATCAAGACGACATCTATAATGAGCATTCAAATTTGGTTGGGTGAAGATGTACTTGAGTCCCAAGTTATTTGTCTTGAGCTCAAATATCATCCCAATAAATAATGTTGTCAAAATTGTAAAGTATACACAATTGCTACAAGTTCCAGGTCATGTAAGGCATAGTTTACCTCATAAGGCTTTAGCTTACTTGATTCATAAGCTACCACTACACCATCATGTATAATGACTCATCCTATTCCATCCCCTGACACATATGTGATCATTAAAAATTGACCAGTGGGGTTTGAAACTCTTAATACTAATGTTGAAGTAAGTCTTCTTTTCAATTCCTAAAAAGCTACTTCACATTTATCTGACCAGATAAAATTTTGGTTCTTACATTGAAAAGAAGTAATCAAATTAGCTATCTTGTAAAAAATTAGATCAAACTTCCTGTAATAGCCTGTTAATCACATGAAACTTCTTACCTCATGCACATTCTTTGGCATCAGCCATTACATAATGGTGCATATCTTCCTTGGATCTACAAAAATATCATCTATAAAAATAATATGTCCTAGATATTGCACTCTCTCCTTGAAAAATGTGTACTTAGAAAATTTACCATACAACTTGTGTCTCCACAACCATTGCAAAATTAGTTCTAGATGTTAAATATGCTCCTCTTCATTCTTAGAGTATATAAGAATGTCATCAAGAAAAACCAAAATAAAGTGATCTAGATGATATTTGGACACACTATTTATGAAATTAATGAATGTTTCCAAAGTATTTGTCAATCCAAATGATAGCACTGTGAACTCATAATTCCCATAACAAGTTCTAAACATTGTCTTTAGAATATCCTCATCCCTAATCCTTCATTGATAATATCCTACTCTATGATCAATCTTAGAAAAGATTGTTTCTCCTCATGTTTGATCAAAAAGATCATCTATATGATGTAGGGGATACCTATTTTTGATAGTTGCCTTGTTCAATATTCTATAATCAATGCAAAGTCAAATAGTACCATCCTTCTTCTTAACAAGGAAAATTGGTGAACCCCATGGTGACACACTTGGCCTGACCAACCTTTTTGACAATAATTCTTGGATTTGAGCCTTCAATTCAACCATCTCAATGGTTTTCATCCTATATGGTGCCTTAGACTATGGTTCCAATCCAGGTATGATATCGATAGAGAAATCAAACTCACATTTAAGAGGCAATCCTTGTAATTCTTCTAGAAACACATCATGAAAATTACTAAGAAATGGATAATCTTCAAGAGAGGCTCCTTAGATTCCTCAATTTCATTTATCTTGATGATAAATTCTTGTTACCCTTTACCTTGATCCCTTTTAATTTGCATTATATAAATTTTCCTAAGTCTCAACTCTCTTTTCTTGCCTTTAATTTGCATTTGATTTCCAAAATCATCAGGACACTCAACCTTCTTCAAGTAGCAGTCAACCTTGGTCTTATGTTTCTCAAGCCAATTGAATCCTAGTATCACATCATATAACCCTAATGGTGCTATATATAGATCTAATACTGCTATGAATTCAGGTAACCTAATCTCTACTTCGACTAAACACTTGTCAACCATGAGTTTTGAATCATTCTCATCTTGTACTGACCATGCATTTACCATTACTCCAACTCTTCTAGATAAATTACTAAGTATTTTAGAATATATAAAATATTTTATAGCCCTTTTATCTATCAAAATAGAAACTAAATTTTTAAATAAAGTACCTAAAATTTATATGGGTAATTCTTAAAATTTAGCTTGTCAATTATTAACTATTGCATGAATATGTTGCTAAAAATTTTCCTATTGAGGAGTAGGAGCTTTGTTATTTGACTTGTTTTGAGGGAACTCATGAGCATAGTGGTCATCTCCATGAATGAAACAACCTCTAATTGGTCCTTTCCTATCAACCTATTGGTTTTCCTTGAAACTTCATTTGAAACTATTGCCTAATTTCTTATTGTCTAACCCATTATTTAATTTGGCATTTTGGCTTTTGAACTACTTTTGGGAGTCTCTACTCTATTTTTAATTCTTCTTTTTGAAAGTTTACTTAGAATTTTCAAACTTTTTTTTGAACTTGTCCATTGCCTATGCAAGAGACTTTAACTTTTGTTCCTATAAGACTACCTTCACGAAGACCTGGTCCATGTTAAAACATCCATGAACATCTACCTCTCCATTGATCTGGAGTTTCAATCTCATGATAAACTTATTGATCCTTAACCTCTAATCTACTTGGTACTGAGGTACATACTATAGAAGTTTGGTGAACTGCTTCTAATACTAATTCACTAATAAGCCCCCCTACTTAAAATTCTATAAATCTATAACCTTTTAGTCAAAATGTAACTATGAAATCCACTATGATCTTCACAAAGTCATAAATTGATCCCAAATAGTGGTGGTCAAGTTAAGGTTTATTTTCAATTTTTTTTTGGCCCACCATGTAGTTGCCTCACTAGTCAATTGGTATGCTCTCCAAACTGCTTTAGTGAACTCAGAGTAATTTTGAATCTTGAAATACTTCTCCATCTCTGTCAATTATGCTTTATCTCCATCACCCAAAATAATTTCATCAAACTTAGGTGGACTCACCTTTTTTATATCCCTAGCCAACTATGTAGCTACCTAAATGCAAGTAGCATCAAAACACACTATGTTAACTATTCCATTATGCATCTAACATGTACTAACTAATATGGTATATGTAAGGTTCTAGTCGATTTCTTTATCATCTCTCAACATCTCCATCTATGTCACCTTCTTTGATGATGCTCTCCTATCAGGCTCTAAGAGATGAAACTCTCATGTATCTAACTCATGACAAGTAGGTAGTTATTCCATAACACCGTAACATATGTGCATTATAAAATACATCTAAAATAACAACTCATCATGATCATATTGTAAAAATATACACTACAGCTAATTCATATCAATGTAACCATGTAACCAAAGCAATATTCAATTATCCCATAACAACATATAACTCATAGCTTAGGCATATAATAAATAAATCAAATTTCTAATTATAAATATCCATGGATAATTAAATTTTCTCAGCAAGGAATCAAGATGTAACATACTCCCCTAGTGAGCCCATATAAACCTAGAATAGGACCTTTGGCCATAGTAGGCAACTTACTACCAAAGTTAGGATCAACTCATAAGTGATCATTAAGTGCAAATGGGGTTGAGAAGATTTCATAATGGGTCACCAGCCTACAATTTCACCTAAAAAGTTGTTAGATGTTGAGTCATTAGATTATACTCATGTATGAGTCACTAAATTTAGATTTGTGGTTTGTGTGTGACTTGTGTGAGTGTTGTCAAAACTAGTACTGTTTGTGAGATAAAAATCCTAAAACCACTTGAAAATCAAAAACACTAGTTTTAACCTTTAAAAAACCTAGTGTTTGTCCCATTCCCTCAATTTTCATAAATCAAATACCATTCTACATTCACCATTACCCATCTAGTCATCACACATAAAATCCATCACTTAGATGCCATTCTCCTTTTGATTGCATCACAAAAACCTACCCTCAAAACACTTACACTATTTCATCTTCTTTCATGCCATCACCTCGAGCACATCAATTAAGTTATTATAGCTAATCCCTTTTTTTACCATATGATATTCACTTTTTTATCACTTCCAACCATCCTGTCACTATTGGTATTACTATATTGCTAACACCTGTCACTCTATCAATTTTCAAACTCGATATTCATCTTCTTGTCAACTTGTCACCCTATTATATTTGAGATTAACAACCATCATCATCTTTTCATGTCGCTAACTTAATAATTGGCAATCATAAATTTTTCATCACTCTGCCAGTTTGAACCCAACATTTATTGACACCGTGCTAGTCTATACCATTAATGATAGTCCTTATCCTAAAACTCTCATTGTCATATCAAAATAATTAGTCACTACATGTATTTCCATATTACTAGTATCTATCACTCTATCTTTTTTCAAACTCATCATTTGTCTTCTTATCGTCCCATCACCCTGCCAGATTTGAGATTAAAACCATTATCATCTTATTATCTCGCTAACTCAAAATTTGATAATCATCAATTTCCCATCACTTTACCAGTTTGGATCCAATAGTTTTTGATATATTACTATTATATGTCATACTAAACAAATATATATCCATTTACCCACCAATTATCAAATTAGCTCTAATTTCTTAAGCAACCTTGCTTGAAGGTTTATTGTTACATCTATTTGACCCCCTCTAATTTGGTCACTTGAATTAAATCTACCTCTCTTAATATATAATTTATACCTAGCACCATAATATAAATGGCATCCAACACTCGTTCCCAAGCCATTAAAACTAGATAAGCATCTAGGCCAATAAATGACCTATTAGTGACCTTAAGTGAGCAACCTATTGATAAAAAATAAAATCAAAGTAATATGCACACCCTAGGGGAAATTAAGATCACCCAAATGACCTTTTGGATAATGATAGAGCCAAGATTGAATAATATATCCATACCCATCACAAATAACTACTCATGCACCTTTTCAAAACTGGGATCACCTTACCATCAGATTTTAATGTGAAGAATCTTGTCTAACCTTAACCTAGTACATCTCACAATGTTCTTCCTATTGCATTAGACAAAGAGGATGACCAATAATTAGTTGATGATGAAGAAGAAGATGAATAACCACACCCTCTACCTATTATCGATACCAATAAGGTTGAAGCTAGCAAGGGAAATTCCACTCTAGAGAATCAAGTTGAAAATGATTATAAGTAAAATATGTTAGACCACCTCAACCAACTAACCCAAAAAGTTAATTCATTAGCATCCCAATTTTATGTTGAGCATTTGAAGCCTAATCCAACTAAAAATACCCATAAAAACCATTTCATCATCCACTTGTCATGATCAGAACAATTTAAAACCTAATCCCTCCATGTCTAATCCATTGATGGATCCATCTTTTGTCCTCAAATGGTAATCTATGAAGGACACTCTTCAAGGCCTCAATACCAAATATCACACTAAGAAATGTTGATATGAAGAGTTATGATCCTATCCCCTAGATATGAGCATCCTTAAAGTGACTTTTCCAACACACTTTGAATCTCCCAAGTTTGAAAAATATAAAGGAAAGGGTGACCCATGTGAGCATATCCAAGAGTTATTTATGGCATGCCATGAGGTATCATATAGTGATACATACTTAATGAAACTATTCTCTTGAAGTCTTAGAGGCCCCACCTTATAATGGTTCATGTAATTACCAAAGGGATTTGTAACATCATTCAGGGACCTGACAGAGAAATTTGTGCAACATTTCTCTTATAATGTGGAACATGAAATAACCATGCTGGATTTATATGACACCAAAAAAAAATTTGGAAAATTCTATCATTCCTATGATGATGGTGTATTTTTTCAAGCCGCTTCCCTTTCTTGATTCATAAGAGGGAGTTAACCAAGATATTTATCAATAATCTTAATTTTGAATTGGGCCACCAATTGAAGTTCCATTATGTCTTGACTTTTGAGTAGATTTTAGAGAAAGGGATTCATATTGAAAATACCCTCATTGAAAAAGGGATAATTAAAAGTTATTCCTAGAACAATTACCATCCAAGTAATACCCCTTCCAAAAAACCTAAGTTCTTCAATAGAAATAAAAATGTTGTTGGGGATGGGGTTACTAACTCTAGACATGTGCAAATAGTTTAGGTCTCTACCTCATTACCAATATCAGAAGACACATGTAATGTTACTATACCAAGAGAAAGGCCTAAGGTTACCACTAGAAAATGACACTACACAAAATTGGGTGAACTAATAGAGGATGTTTTATGAAAATTAATAGCTGAAAAGATGATCACCTTACCAAAAATTAAGTCCCTTTCATAAAATAAACCTTGCCCTAATTATTTTAATGAGAATGAATTTTGTCATTACCATCAAATACAGGGGCATAATACTAAGTGATGTAGGTAGCTGAGGAACCTGATTCAATATTTGATTAAAAGGGGAAAGAAGGCACAAAAAGATCATCTTCCAAGAATTAGAAACTAGGAATTTACCAAGACCCTTTTCCAAATCATGATAAAAAGTAGAAAGGTGCACTATGAAACCAAGGCCAAAATCCATCCAAACATGTTATTTAACATTATGTCCCTTATCCCTATACTAATTACATAGCCACCATTAAAAATAGGGCCAAATTACTAGAAGAACCCCAGAACCAACAATGTCATATCATTAAAATCAAAGGAACATCCTCCAATTGTGTCATCACCACTCAATGAGGTAAAATCACTATCTTGCGGGCACCTCCAAAGCCTCACCTCAAAAGATGCCTCTTAAGCTCAATGTCCCTTATAAAACCTCTGATACTCCTAAAGGAAGTTATCATCTTATCCAACAACTTGAGAAGACCCATGCCCAAATTTATATTATGGATCTGCTCAAGTCCTCAATAGTCCATCATGATATCCTAAATAAAATCCTTCATGAATCTAAGGTGTCTAAGGAAATTGATGCTAGTCAGTTCCAACCATTGGTTATTCATTATCATAAACCCAACAAATCACTTTTCACCCCCATGACCTTCCACACATTGTCCCTAATCATAAATATGCCCTATACATCAATGTATCCATTGCCAACCACCAATTTCCTTGGTACTTGTAGATTGAGGATTAGCAATCAATCTATGTAATATAAATTTGATAATTTAAATTTGGGGTACTTAGATAAATCTCTTGATTGGGGTACTTAGAGACATCTCATAGGCAAAATTTGATCATAATCAAAGTGTATTATGACAACAAGATATAGTTAGTAGGCATGATCTATCTCCCCATCATGGTCAAACCTGTAGTTCACCAAACCCTCATCCATGTTGTCAAAATTGATCTTCCATAAAATATTCTTCTCAAACAACCATGGATCCATGAGATGTGGTAAGTTTCATCTACTCTCCACCAGTGCCTCAAATTTCCTCATTTTTGGAAGGAAATAATAATCCATGGGGATCCACAATCCTTCCATAATTTCCAATTACAAGGGGAAGACTATAATATATACTGCCCCATCACAGAAACCAAACCATATGAGCCCACATCAAATAAATACATTCATCTTGATGAGTTATTAAGCGCTCCATCAAATCCTCCCAAGACTATCCACATCAAGTTTATTTCAAAGGGTTGTGGGGAATATGAATATCAAACATTCAATGTTATTAATCTACCCCTATCACCCCAAAGTTATGGGTCCCTTTCCATGTAGGAGGTACGATTGATTGCCTACACATTTGAGTCTACATCATCTAAAAAAGAATAATTATTATCAAATGAATAAATAGAAAGCTTAGATGATTCCTGGCTATTTATAGAGGGTTTTTCTTCATGTTTATAAAATCTAACATACCCCATAGCTAATCACATTCTCAATAATATGGATTATAAAGATATGGGTTTGGACCTACACAAACAAGGGATTTTATAACCCATTTTGATATTGCAACATAGGGGATGTCTAGGCCTTGGCTACAAACCACTTGGTGTGGATCCTTATGATGTATTTCAGATTCAATTTTTGAAGAGCATCTAGCTGATACAAACATTGAAACAAGTTCTATGCATAGTCCTTACAAGGATCTTACGACCACAAACCTTTTTGTTGAATCCTCTATTTGCACCATTGACCTCAAGCTACATTACCCTTCCCTCCTCGACTAGGATCAATGTCCAACACCTGCACTTGATATTTTTCAAAATTATGAGGCTATAATTGAATGTATGGAAGTTTAAGATCACATGCCATCAGGGGATCATAAGGGGTTCAAGATTAAGTTGAAGGATTTTTCCTATTTTTGTGAGTATGTCCAATCGTTACACCAAGTTGAGTCAAATAACTCTCTAAAAAGCTTATCTTTTGAGTTAGAATAAAATCTTGAAATTTTTCTTGGTCCTAAAAAGAAAAAGCATATGAGGATCTATTTGAGGAACATCAAGATACTCTTCAATCTCTTGATGATTATCATTACCTTCTCAAACTATATATTTTCTAGATAAATCCTCCTCCTTAGTAGAAGAGGTCATTGAAGTTAATATTAGAACTAAGGAAGATCCCAATATTTTTAGACTAGGGGCAAGTCTTATGATGGAAGAAAGAGAGGTTCTCATTACTCTTCTTAAGGAATTTCTAGACATTTTCACTTGGTGCTATATCAATATCCTAGGTCTTGATCCAACTTTGGTAGTGCATCACCTTGTTATTCCTTACTAATTCCAAACTTGTGAAGCAAAAACTTCATAAAATGCACCCTAAAGTGGCCTTAATTATCAAATAAGAGTTACAAAAAAATTTAGAATCTGGTTTCATCCACCTAATTGATTACTTAGATTAGATCTTGAATATTGTTCTTATGGACAAACCAAATGGAGGAGTTCATATCTGCACAAACTTTTGGGATATTAATAAAGCTTATCCAAAAGATGACTTTCCCCTCCCAAACATAGACATGATCATGGATTATATATTTGGTTATGAAATTTCCTCCCTCATGGATGGATTCTTCAGTTACAACCAAATCAAAATTGTGCCAGAAGATCAACACAAGATTACCTTTATCACTCCATGGGGTACCTTTTGTTATTAGGTCATGCCCTTCAAAATGAAAAATGTATGTTTCACTTACCAAATATCTATGATTGTCATTTTCCATGATATGATGTGTGACATAGTTGAATACTATTTCAATTATACTTTTGGAAAATCTAAAACATGAGTTAAACATCAAGCAGTTCTACACAAAACATTCAAAAAGCTACAAGACTATAAAATCAAGCTAAATCCCAAGGAGTGTGTGTTTGGAGTAACATCTAGGAAACTTTTGGGGTTCATTTTTTCTCATCATGGCATTGAAGTTGATCTATAAAAGGTAGAAGCAATTACTGAGAAGCCTCTACCCCAAAACATCAAGCAAGTTTACAGCCTCAAGGAAAGTTACAAGCTATATATAGATTTATTTCCTAGCTGGCAGATAAGTGTCACCTTTTTACTCATCTTTTAAAAAAGGAAGCCCAACTCAATTGGAGTCCATAATGTTATAAGGCATTTGATGATCTAAAACATTATTTTCTAAAACCTCTTGTGCTTACACCACTAGTACTAGGAAAGCCTTTGCTCCTATACATTTCAACTACCTCACATGCTTTAGTAGCTCTCTTGGAACAACATGATGATAATGGTAAAGAAAGAGCTATTTATTATCTTAGTAAGACCCTTATCTCTTATGAGCTTAACTACACTTTGATTGAAAAGGTTTGCCTAGTATTTGTCTTTACTTCCCATAAGCTTAGGCATTATATGCTCAATAATCAAATTAAGCTCATTGCCAAATTTAACCCACTTAAATACTTGCTATCAATATCAATTCTTACCATATGAATGGCCAAGTGGATTATGTTCCTAAGTGAATTTGTTATCGAATATGTGAACTAAAAGTCTATCAAAGGGAAAGTATTGGCCAATTAGTTAGATGAATCTCCTTTGTCTAACTCATCACCATTAATAACAACATTTACTAATGAGTCAATTGACCATTGTCGAATCTCCATCTTATAATTTGTATTTTGATGGATCCTTCACCACTCATGGATCTAGATCTAGCATCCTCCTTATTACTCCTCATGGATATCTTATCCCAAAATTTTATAGAACTGCTTTGTCATGTATAAATAATATTTCTAAATATGAAGCATTAATATCAGGTCTCTAATTAGTTTCTCAATGGAATATCTAAGCACTTCAAGTTTTGGAGGATTCACAACTTATGTTTAAACAAGTCAATAATGAATTCTAGACAAAGGATGATAAATTGCTTCCCTATAAGTAAATGGTTGATACTCTAAAAATGAAATTTTAGATAATATCCTTTGAGCATATTCCAAGGGGTGGTAATAAATTTGTAGATGCAATGGCTATTATTGGATCACTACTAGAAATGACCTCGAACATGCACCAAAACCATTTCTTGGTGGAACAGTTACTATCACCGGCCTATCAAACTCCCACAATAGTGTAACTATGTGTAATTATCAATCCCTGTCTTCCTTGGTATCATGAAATCTACTCCTATCTCCATGATAACATCCTTCCACCCAATCTTAATCACCATCATTGTAAGACCTTCAGCCACAGAGCTTCTCATTACGCTATCCTTGGTAGCACACTCTATTAATAGGGCTATGATGTAGCTTTACTTTAATGCTTAAACTCAAATGAGGCCCTTTTAACACTAAAAAAGGTCCATGATGGAATTTATGGGGGCCATGTTAGTGGAATGGTCCTGGCGAAGAAGCTCCTTTAGATTGGGTATTATTGGCCCATCATGGACCACGACGCTTGTCAATATTTACTCAAGTGCATCACCTATCAACAACATGGAGATCTCATCCACATTCCCTCTCAAGAATTTCAGCCCATAATTAGTCCATGACCCTTTGCTACTTGGGGACTTGACCTCATTGTAAATATTAATCCCTCATCCTCTGATGGCCATAAATTCATAATTATTTCTACTGAGTACTTCACCAAGTGGGTGGAAGCCATGTCACTCACTTACCTTACTGGCAAACAAATTTCTAAGTTCATTCTCAATCATATAATTTGCCACTATGGGGTTCTTTCATTAATTATATATGATAATGGTACATCTTTCAAAAATCAAGATGTCAAATCCTTATATCGTAGATACCATATCCAACACAAAATATCCACACCATACTACCTACAAGGCAAAGGTTAAGTTGAGGTGACTAATAAAACCCTCCTTAATATTATCAATGAAATAGTCAATAAGGTTGGCCATAATTTATATCTTCAGCTTTATCATGCCTTATGGTCGTATCATACTACTGTTCATACCCCCATAGGTGTTATCCCATACTCCCTTATCTTTGGCACATAAGCTATTTTACCAATTAAGGTAAAACTCCTCTCACTCTAGATATCCCTCAAAGGTATTATTATTGAGGAATCCTATAGGGTTTCTCATCTTCAATATATGGATTTATTAGATGAAAAGCAGCAAAGGGCCTTAGATCATATGAAATCTTATCACGATAGGCTACACAACCATTATAATAAGAAGATCTAGTGAGTTCAAGATTGGTGACTTGGTCCTTATGGAAAATTAGAAGAATACCACTACATACTAAGAGAAGAAGAGAAAATTTGAGCCAAACTAGTTGGGTCCTCACATCATCATGGTCAAGTTTAGGTCTGAAGCCTACAACTTGGCTACTCTAGATGGTTAGGAGTTAGATGAACCAATGAAAATTGTGCATCTAAAATAGTTTTATGCTTAGAGATATCCCATGATCATTCTTGTATATAGTCTTCACAAAAAATATATACATCTAATGGTGAAAACTAGAGCTTCTGGCACCTTGGAAAATCACAGTGATGAAAACCAAGTTACTAGTGTCACTTGTGAGTAACCTTCATCTACACAATCCCTTGGGTACTTGGGGGTAACCTTTTAGCCATCCACACCCATCTATTCATCACCCATCCTCCTTGGCCTTCATCTCCACACAATGTACCATGTCGAAGGAAGAAAAATATACAAGGAGTGTCATTCCATGTCACAAGATAAATTTAATACAATTCTAATTAGGGGAAGGAGCATGCAAATTTTGAAGAGTTATCCCATGGTTGCCATTCTACCCTCCTAATTTTGAAACACATCTTCACAATCCATTTATGGTTTCAATATGTCATCTTTATTACTCTTATAGTGGATATTTATTGAGTTAGCTTCAATTGATCCCTTTCTATACCATCACATGCTCTAGCCTCTACTTCCTTCAATCAGTCACTTATCATATTTGCCAAGTCTTTTTCACGTCTTCATTTCTACTTAGGGCACAATAGATATTACACACTCATGAATGACAAAATCAAGGTTTGCTCACCTACTTTCCAAATCAGCCCATTTAATTATTTGAATGCCATTTATATTTGGTTTTACATGTATGTGTGATGTGTCTATGGTGTGCTTGTTTGTCAATAAGTTTTACTTTTGGTTTTGTTATAGTGTCATTGTTTGTATATATGCATCATGTCATTTTATTTTTTTATATTCCACATCACACCATGATGCTACATTTGTTAATCCTATGCCAATGGTGCCTCATGCAAGATGTCCATTTTTGATACAGATTTTGTGTTCTCAATGCACTTTGGTAACAATGATACCCTGATTACCACATATCAAGGTTCAACATTGCCTTATGTTATATTAACATGGATTGTATAGTCTACATGGCTCAAAATGTTTTCATTCCATCACTAATTCCACTACCAAAAATGTATAAACTTAGCTCCCTACCCTCATCCTTTAGGTAGGAGGATCACACTTAGTCATATCATAAAAACAAAAACCTTTATCACATTATTCATGATTACAAAAACCACACACCATACCATTATCTAAACACATATGAAAATACTAAAATAATCAGAATACAAATATATAGTTGTTATATAAATAGATAATACATTTCCCACTCAAGCCCCTACATACTCATATAATGGCTTGGGAGGTACCCTAGTCAATCTTAAGGTATCCAACAGCCAACCACCTTGCCTATGTTCCATAAAGACAACATCTACTAGCTCCCTCCCAAAATAAAAATACTACCCTAAATGGGTAGTTTGCCCACATAAACAACACATGTCAGACATAATCAATTCTCGCACCACCTCCCTCATTCCACTGGTCACATCATCTTAGTGCCCTCATGCAAATTTTTTTAGTTCTCGACACCCCTGTAGGTCTCCCCTATGAAATAAAGGAATGCCTCCAGGTCCAGCAAGTCCTTGGGCACATCTTCTCACTTGACACCTTATGAAGTAAAATCATTACATCTTAGATTACAACTAGAGCCTGTCAGGAACATATGAAACACCGAAAGCACACAATTGATTACCAAACCAAGCAACTTAATATGCGGAAATTAACCAGAATCACAAGTAACTAGAATTTAGAATAACACAGAATATGAGAGATAATACACAACTTGTATTAATACTCATACAGAAAAGAATACAATAAAGAAGATGCCACTTCTTCTTCACCACCTCTTCAGAGGCTTCCCACACCTCAAGTGAACAGTAATTCTCTCCTCAAAGCTCTCTCTCTCAGGTCCCAACACACAACTCAAACACAGAGTTGGTGTTCACCTCCAGTGCTCCATGCACACCACAAGTGCTCCATGCACTCCACAAGTACTCAAGGTACTTCAAGTAGATCTCCCCTGAACCTGCAACAACCTGCACCTCAATAGACCTTACTTATGGAAGGAACTCCCTTGCCTTCCTCTTTGCTTTATCTGAGTACACCCCTATACTCCAAGTAGATCCTGCCTGATTCTGCTCCCTATTGTGTTGCTGTCCTATCTGATCTTGCACACCTACAAATCAACCTAGTTCTGCACACCTGTGAACCTTGACCTTGCACACACATACACCTACAGATCAATGATCTTACTTACCATGCATATCTCCTATAAAAGGCCATGCTCACCTGATGACCAAGATCATACATACATGAATAACCCTGCTGATTCTCCAATCCAGCACCTACACACCTGGTACTGTGGCACTAGGAAGAACACACCATAGCTCTACCTCACACACAAAAGGAGCTTATAATATTGCTCTCTTACTCTCTAGCACAAGTTTCCAATACAACCATGAGTCTATTATATAGATCTCATCCAAACAATAATTAGACATCTAATTACAATAATTAGATCTACAGCTCTCAGTCTATAATTAGCTCTAATCATGCAAACACTTGGTTCGTCAACCCACTGCCCGTAATATACTCGCAGTCGAACCACACAGGTGACCGACGTCAATCCTTGTCTGCCTGGAGGTGACTGACGTCGGCCGATCCCTGACCGACGTCGGTTGCTTCTCTTCACTATCCTGCCGACATCGGCTGATCAGACTGACACCGGTTGCTCTGACACTCAGCAACCTTCAGCAACCCCTCCAATGGCCTTTTCCATGTCTACATTAGTGAAGCTTTTAGCTCCACAACCTAACAATCTCCCACTTGGAGATAAATAGCTGCACTATACCTGTACCTGTACTCCATCTAATATGTTTCTTGGTTTGTATCCCTCTTCAAGATCAATCCTGAAGACAACCCACCACACATCCCATGGTGTACCTCCTGTCATCCGAGTACCCTGCCACATTCGAACCTACAAACCCATGTAGTGAAGTCCTGACCCTGCATAGCATGAATCCCTGCTGCTGGTCCCTCTCAAATCCCTAAGAACCCACTTCCCCGAATTGGCTCCTAACTCTCTGACAGCTCCCACTGCATGGGAATACTCAGGTCTATACCAGACCTCATGTGATTTCAGACACTATACCTATCCAGCCCTTAGTGTGCTCCGGCTTTACATCCTGAACCTCACCAACACTTGATTCACATCAGCTCCCACTGGAGACAAAATCAACCTGTGATCTCCATGTCTCCCATGCCAAAGAATTTCACTGCTCCAAACTCCTCATGACATGCCACTGAACTAACCTTACCCTTAGCTCAGCAAAACCCTGTATGTGTAAACCTGTACCAAGTTCATCCTCCACATACAAAAATAGGATAATGTTGCAACCATCATCCACCTGGTAAGACAAACACAATGGTTATACTGACATTGACTAAAGTCCTGCTTTGTCATCCACCTTGTACCACCTGTCAGTCCTGTCCCACTATCCTGCAGCTCACTCAAGACCATATGCCTGGTCTTCTATCTCACGTGTCCATTCACTCTATTCTTCAACTAAGGAATCCATTCATCTCTATGCTTTCTTCCTATTGGCAACCCTACCAAAACTCCCATTTGGTTCTGCATCATATCCCTGCCATGCTCCCACCTGTTTCCTAGATCCTTCCTGCTCTACAATCAGCAACAAGTATAAAGAAGAGGAACAACGAATTTGAGGGCCTACTTACATCTTCAGTCCTCCATATGGGTGTTTGAGACTCCTTGACAGCGTGTTATCCACCCAAAATTTGTTACAATGACCAACCTCAGTCACTCCACAATCTGCATCCGATCGACATCAGTTCCCATGCATCTGTCCCTGACTACCGACCCTACCGACGTCAGTGTCCCTTTTGCCGACATCGATCCTCCTGATCGACATCGGTCTTACCCTACCCGACATCATCGGCTTCAGTCTGCACATGACCAACATCGGCACCTGTCTGTTTGATGCCGGTTCCTCCTGACCGACATCAGTACCTGTGTTCGCCTGTGAGTGATGACTTTTTACCCATGAGCTCCTTTGAATCAAAACCCATGTCCAAACTGCTCTACTCAGAAGTATCCAGCACCATCCACTGGTTTCTATCCACCATCTCCTCCATAAACACCAAGGCTTTCTAGTTCTTAAGCCCGTCAAATATATCTGTCTTCCGCTTAAGAACATGCATCTCCTTCCTGCTCATGTGACCAAGCCTACGAAGCCACGTCTCCGCAACAGAAGAAGAATTAGTAATATAAACAAGTAGATAAAGAGTACCTGTTTTCTTACCACCAGCTAATTCAAGTGCATCCGCTGTGAGAGTTCTTGTGCATCTCTCATCATCCAATCTTTTTGAAGAAATTAGCCATATCTCCAAACCTGGGACCTGCATGACCTTCATCAACAGCTGTGTGTTGGCCGCTTGCAATTTCAGCTTCACTTCCCCTTTGCCAATTCTTTGGCAAGGCTCACCAGCTCCTCTACTTGGGGCTTCATGGAAAGAGGCAACTGAATCTTTTATCCAAGATTCAACTTTATCCAAGAAACCTCCCAGAGCATCCTATGCCACATAACCTGCAACATCTGCTTCTTCAGTTCCTTCATGCTGATCTGCTACCAACCAACAATAATCTTTTACCTACTCTTTCTTTCCATGGGATCGTAAGTGACCATCTGTGCTTTTCAACTCCTCCATTCTTAGCTTACTTTCATCTGCCATTGCTCTACTCCCACTCAATCAGAAACCCCTGAGAGTGACCTGTAACCAAACACAAACCCTGCTTCCTGCAACCTTAGCTCTGATACCACTTATCAGGAACATATGAAACACTGGAAGCACACAATTGATTACCAAACCAAGCAACTTAATATGCGTAAATTAACCAGAATCACAAGTAACTAGAATTCAGAATAACACATAATATGAGAGACAATACACAACTTGTATTAATACTCATACAGAAAAGAATACAATAAAGAAGATGCCACTTCTTCTTCACCACCTCTTCAGAGGCTTCCCACACCTTAAGTGAATAGTAATTCTCTCCTCAAATCTCTCTCTCTCAGGTCCCAACACACAACTCAAACATAGAGTTGGTGTTCACCTCCAGTGCTCCACGCACACCTCCAGTGCTCCACGCACACCACAAGTGCTCCATGCACTCCACAAGTACTCAAGGTACTTCAAGTAGATCTCCCCTGAACCTGCAACAACCTGCACCTCAATAGACCTTACTTATGTAAGGAACTCCCTTGCCTTCCTCTTTGCTCTATCTGAGTACACCCCTATACTCCAAGTAGATCCTGCCTGATTCTGCTCCCTGTTGTGTTGCTGTCCTATCTGATCTTGCACACCTGCAAATCAACCTGGTTCTACACACCTGTGAACCTTGACCTTACACACACATACACCTGTAGATAAATGATCTTACTTACCATGCAAATCTCCTATAAAAGGCCATGCTCACCTAATGACCAAGATCATACATACATGAAGAACCCTACTGATTCTCCAATCCAGCACCTACACACCTAGTACTGTGGCACTAGGAGGAACACACCATAGCTCTACCTCACACACAGAAGGAGCTTATAATATTGCTCTCTTACTCTCTAGCACAAGTTTCCAATACAACCATGAGTCTATTATATAGATCTCATCCAAACAATAATTAGACATCTAATTACAATAATTAGATCCGTAGCTCTCAGTCTATAATTAGCTCTAATCATGCAAACACTTGGTTCGTCAACCCACTGCCCGTAATATACTCACAGTCGAACCACATAGGCGACCGACATCGGTCCCTGTCTACCTGGAGGTGACCGACGTCGGCCGATCCCTGACTGACGTTGGTTGCTTCTCTTCACTATCCTACCGACGTCGGCTGATCAGATCGACGCCGGTTGATCTGACACTCAGCAACCTTTAGCAACCCCTCCAATGGCCTTCTCCATGTCTGCATCAGTGAAGCTTTTAGCTCCACAACCTAATAGAGCCTTAGCTCCTCTAGTTTCTATTATCATAATATCACTTAAGAATTTCCATCACTTGATACAGAGTGTGGAAAACTTTCATGTTCACTTCATAGATCTACTTCAATCGTGGTACTAGCCACCCTATGACATTCTTAGAGAGTTTGACTACTTACACTTACATAAACTACATATATTATTGTAGAATCTTGCACTGTATCAAAATCCTTGACTCCTCATGTGTTATACAACACTTGTACCCTTGCAATCATCAGTAGTGCTTTATTGGACCCACTAATAGGACAGGTCCCAAAAATGGTCATTTCTCCCACACCACATTGTCACCACTCATCAAGTGCCATCACATCATATTTTGACTACTTTAACATAATTTTTCCCATACACACGAACCCACATACACCCAATACTCATCATAACCACTCCCATTATTATCCTATCAACTATATATATCAATCCAAATCACATCATCACATTCTAATCATTACATGACATAATAAAACAATCATAATTTTCTCTATTATTATCAAAATAATATTGATTATTACATCATGTTCATACTAGGCATCCACATGTTTTCAAGCCATCATAAAACCCCCATCATCTTTAACACATCTACACCAACTTTTACCATATATATCATCATAACATCATTTATTCTATAATTATATACATATATTCATTATTATCCTTTTATTACATATGAGCCCAACTCTATAGCATTGATACATCATGACCTACATCCCACCCTATGGTGGTGGCCTTGGTGATGGATGAACTGACTAGCTCGATGTCCTAGAATCTTGTGACCTCTCAGATCAACTAATCACCCTGTATGATGGAGACCTTTGCCCTGTTGGCTCTGCTTGCTCATACAAAGCTCTCCAATATTGTGTATCTCAAGCCATCCTTGCCACCTAGGCCATTACATCTCCTAACCCTAATGTATCCAATAATATCATATCCATATTTCTCTCCATCATGGCCATTTGTGCCTCTACTTCTCTCTACTCTAATCATGCATGAAGTTACTTATGACTGACCTACATCTACTCCACTTATTCTTTTAGCACCCCAAACTGTGTCTCCCATTAGTTCACCTGATCCAACAATGACGTTACCCATGCTAACTAAAAAATTTGACCCTATAAGAGTGACACATGGCATTGTAAGCCTATTATCTCCCTTTGTACAACTATTAATTGTATCAAACAATCCCCAATGTGAGTGTTATTTTCATTTTTTCTCCCATGCATCTATGGTTGGAATACATTCTCTAACCATTATCCATGTCACCATCTTCACAACCATCTCAATGTACTTCATGCCACCATCATCCTCTCTAGATCCTGATATCCCTTTAACACAAACATAATTACCAGTCAAATAGTGTCATTGCATTTCATGACTTAAACAACATCCCAACCCCTTCCCATTAATTGGATATTCACATCTTATGGCACCTATTCCCATGACACAATTTTACTAACCCTTCCCAACTATGGCCTCCTATGGCATTTCCCTCAACATTCCAAACCCCTTCCTACAACTTCACATGCCCCATGTTTGATAACTGTCATCACTCTTATAGCTCTTATACAATACCCTACAAGCCCCCCTCACCCCATAATGTTTTTACTCCCCTATCCCTATGATATAGCTGTGAAACCTCTAATTGCTTAAGAAATTACTTTTTCCCACCCCCAACTCCTTTAGATTTCCTATTTTCACTTGTATGACCTCTACACCATCCCCTCAACTTCTCCACACACTCCAAACTATGATCTCCCCCATCGTGATACCCATTCTCAAAACCCTAGATTGCCACACACCTATATATATCCACATACATACATAATAAAAACCCATAATAAATCCATACATGTTTTTGCACTCACCTCAATGTTGATCATCTTTCTCATCCTCCTCACCATTCCATGCACTTAGACTTTTTTCCATCTACCTAAACCACAACCTCCTTCTCACAACATGCTGTACTAATTTGGCCTTTCTCTTTTCTTTCCATGCCCCACATTTACCTTCCACCTTTTAGTCTATTTTCATCTTTTTCTTAACCATATCTGATGTTTCTTGAGTGGTTGCTACACTTTCACTACATTCCTCACTAGTAACCATGTTTTCCTCTTCTAGGTCACTAAGCTTGACACTCACGTGATGTTCTCAATGCCCTATAAAGATTCCTAGTACAAAAGTATGAGGATCGATGATGTATACACCTACCTATGAAGAACTTAAATAGGATCTTCAAATCCTACCACACATATTGATTATCCTCCTCAGTACATAGTAATGACAGTCATTTATATAACACACCTACACAAACCTCAACTTTGATACAATTAGTAAAACTTGGCTCATAGTGATGATGGTCTTTTCCCAAAAGCCTTTATATCTCCTGATAGAGATCCCCCCCTTAAAGCTTAGGTCATAGCAATAACTACTACCACTCCACTCCTACTACCCCATTATGCCACCTTGTATTGGTATCCTGAAAACATTCCTCACCTCTTCTAATGAAACTACCTCCTTGGTACCACCTCCATTATTTTTGGTGATTACCTCTTAGTTTTTCTTCCTATTTATCCACCTTTCTCTCTCCAAAACTATTACTCCCAATACATATGGGATTATTCCACTCATACCACTCCATTGACCTTTGGCCTTATTCTACCTCTGTTGATGCTTAGGTCACCTGCACTACTTAAGGTCCACTTGGCCATCATCATGACATCTATCCTCCTTCACTCAACCTCATCTCCTACCAGAATCCTAAGCTAAAATAACATTCATTTATCCTTAATTTGAGACCTACATTTCTCCTTAGAATGTGTCCTTATTTAGGATATGTTGAAATGTCATGGATCTCTTTATCAATCTTTTATTAGGTTGATTACCCTTTAGGATGTGTTGAAAACCATGAAACCATCATTTCTACTCCCTATGCATCTATCTTTACCAGGGGGATCATCGATTCCATCATCTTGTAGCTCATCTATTGACAACACTTCACCTCATCCATTCATCATCAAATCTCATGTTCCTCATATCATTCTTCCCTTTTTGGGATAATTACATCGACTTGAGGTCTCTTAATATTATGTATGTAGCACTTGGCCCCCCATGGTGCCAAAGGATAGCTCAGTTACACTAAACAATCATTCCCTTTCATCCCTAGGTCACTCGATCACATTATTTTTCCTTTATCCACTACTTCTTACTCTCGCTCGACACACACTATGAATTACATGCATCATTAAAATTATCAAATCATTATCTTATTATGGCATGATGCTCTCCCAACATGCATACTTTCATGGGATGCATCAAAATCTCATGGCCTTTATCATTTTGGCCTATAGCTCTCCTTGGCATGCATCCTTGTCTGGGATACATCAAAAACTTGTGGCCCAATTCATTAATTTGTTTGGTTTGTGGCTCTCCTTTGCATGCATCCTTGCTTGGGATATGTCATACAACTTTTGAACCATTTATTTCATTCAATATTTTATCTCTCCCTTACATGCATCCTTTCTTAGCATACATCGAAAGCTTATAGTCTTGTCTTATCACTCTTTTGTTATGGCTGATTCCCCTAGGGATGGTCAATAATCACGACATCATCATCTTCACGCCATATGCATATGTATTTTCTAGGGGTATTATCAATGTGTATCTCACTCATGATATCAATTCCATCTTATTCCTCATCGATCACACATTTAGCATTCCCTTATCTATTTACAAATCCCACCCACATTTTTTCCTTTTGAGTAGCCATCCATCTCATTCTTCTCTACATGTCTCCTCGGGAGGGCACTTTGTGTCCATTAATTTACTAACATTCATCCATAATTCTTATTTGAAATATCATAACTCCTTCCAGTCATAATTCCCTTTCAAAGAGGAGCAAAATTTATTCATCTAATTCTATTTACCAAATTAATTCATTTAATTTATGTCTAATATAATTAAATATCCTATTCATCTGATCTAATTAAACACCTAATCCATATGTTCCATATTAACATCACCTCTTTATGCCCATAATTAATTAATCCTAATTACATGAAATACCCCTCTCTCCACATATTCATATTTCCTAAAATTTGAATTCCTAATTCACCCACTTTCCACATAATTCCTAATATTCTAATTTCTAATTCACCCACTTTCTAATCACATGCCCCCTAAAATAAACTCTAGAGATTTCTAATTTCTAAAACTTTCTCCCTTCTCAAATTCGAAATTTGAGAGGGAAATTTCCCCCATTTTCTTATAAACATCTCTTTAAATGAAAGGGGCATCCCAAACATTTAGATAAAAAATGAATGCAAGCCTATGCTACCTCCATCACTCTCCTCCATTAATCTAGAGTTCGAATGATTCCATGTTGTCAAGATCATCTCCCAACTAGCCCTTAACATCATAATCTTGAGCATAATTTACAATACTACATCACATTTATGATTTTTCAACTTGTCGATTCGATCTACAAGCAACATCATGGAATCTTAGAAAGGAGATCAAAAGGGAGAAAGTTGATGGTATGGTTGTTCTAATTGCTTTATCTTTCAAATTCTTTACATTTGATGATTATCTTAAGTTTGGATTGATTAAGAGTTATTTTAATCCATTTTTTTCTAAATTCTTAGTGATACATACATAAATTTAAATTATATTTGCATATTATTAATACTAATTGTTATAGATTGAATAATACTAATTGTTATGTTACCAACATGTATGTTTAAACTTATTTTTATATTGTTAACTGTATGCACCCAAAATTTACATGGTGAAACACTTTTGATATAAATCCGATGATTATGTAGTGATCTCTTGTTTTGTGCTTTGTAGGGAACTCTCTATCCCCTTTTCCCTCCCTTTACCTTCATACTCCTCTTTTGACCCCTTTTGGTCCCCTTGGTTTTGAATTTCATAGTTTCTTTCACCTTGTTTTGAAAATTAGCCATGTGTGACAGAACCACCAATCCAAGTGAAAAAATTACCCCCTTCATTATGGAACCGACCTTTTTGTTACATAACCACCGTAATACATTTTAACTTAAGCAAAAGTCACAAACTTAAGTGGTGGTCTATTATTAAATTAATGGTAGTTTTGTATTTGACAGTAGTGGTTCCATCATTATAATTAGTAGTTTTGCAACCTACCCCTGTAAAGGTGGTGGTTCTATCACAATTCAAATATCTTTCAAAATTATCTCCCGTAACTCTAATTTTGATGCATTTTACATGACTAGTATCTCATTTCCTATTTTTATCACCTTGTATTATCCTCCAATCAAGCCCAACTCACTCTTATTTTTTGTCTTTTTTGGTTCCTCCTAAATTTAACTCCCCATTGGACTTAGTTGACCTCCCCCATGTAAGCTCCTAACTCTTTTTATAAGAAGGCCAATTTTGACCTAATTTCAAATCCAAAAATTTCCATGAGAAGTTGTTATTATGAATATTTTATAGTTATAACCCTACTACAACTGTCTAAAGATACAGACTCTATTATTTTCTATTTGATTACATTGCTACAAGTGAAGAAGTGTCGGTGTAAGCAACTCAAACTTTTAAAGCCATAGCCAACCTCAGTTCAGTTGCTCTTTATTTATGGTTGTGACTCCTATTTTTACCTATCTTGTTCCATAGCTTGTGCATCCTCTAACTAGAGATTTTATAAACTATAGACAACAACATAAGGATCTAGCATATTGAGGATTCTCTTATCAAAAATATCACATGCACTTGAGTTGATCTATGCCTTGGTCAAGTTGGAGTTTTCCTTGATTTATAGCATTTATTTCTTTATTAAATTAGATTAGCATAGTTTTTGTTGTAAAATATTAGATTTATTATTATCAAAAAGAGAAAATTAGATAGGAATAGATATTTTATTGTTTTCTATTTCTTTGTTATAAAAAAGGGGTAGTTAGTTTTCATTGTATCTTCATTTTAATATAATAGTTTCTTTTTAATTAGCAAAGCATTTCAAAAATAATTCTAACAAGATCATAGAAAACTCTCAAGTCATTTCCAGCTAATAAAACCTTTCCTTTCCAAGATCTAAATAGGTTTCTTGCATTCCAAGTAATCACTTAGGCAATCATAAGAACTTAGACAAACATAGGTGCATAGACAAGGCTTGTATACTTCTGATTTTATTTATTTTAATAAGTCAAAAATGTTGTCATTATTATCTTCAAAATATAAAATAATAACTTGCATTCCTTGTTCCCATTTTATCAATTCATTCAAAATACTTATTTATATAAAATTAAAGAAGTTGCAAAACTAGTATAGTTTATTTATGAACAAAGGAAATCAAAATAAAGTGTTATGTTATTTCTATTTTAGATCAGATTTATTGTTACATTGATCACACATTTAGATTTAGTTTACATACTTAATCCATCTCATATAAAACAAACAAAAACAAATAAAAATATCATTATTTAGCTTGTATACAAACAAAGTTGAGAAAAATCAGCATCTTGCATAATAGTGTAGGTTTCTTATCTTCTTCTTTGCATGCATTATAAACCTTGAAAAAAGATTTAAAAAGAGTTTTATTGTCAGTTAATTTCAACATTATCACTCTTTTACTTTTAGCATTTCATTTTTAACAAACAAAGCATTTATTTATAGAAAACTAAGAAAAGCCAAAAATAATAACAAAAACTTCAAAAAAAAAGTGTCAAAATCCTTGCCAACACGTGCACACACCTAAATCATACCAAAAGCCTTACCAATATGTGTAAAAAAACACATTCTACCTAAGCCTTGCCTATCCATGTAAGTACCCTATACAAATCCTTGATTTAAACATTCTAGCAAGCACACATTACAAGCCATTGCCCGAATAAACTCGTATGCTTTTTCTTGGCTTCCATCTAACCTTCTTTGGATGACCCTTTTTGAGACACCAGGTCTTGTTTGGAATGGTCTATTCCCTAGAGTCAGAGCACCCAATCCTACCATTATTGCATAATCTAATATTAACACTGAGCTAAGACATGAGGTCTTTCACTCCACTTCTATTCCTCATCTCATTGTATACTCCTTGGCCATTTTAGAAGAACAAGAAAAAATTCCTAATCCCCCTATTATCATTCTCCCCTAAGATAGAGGATGTTGGTACAACATCATCTAATCCTAGCCTCTCATCCATATCTCATTTTTCTCTTTGGGTCTAGCCTCATCCTCTATCATTTACACCTAGTATATGACATTGACCAAACAGAGTCTACCTAATATAGTATACCTTTTTTCATGAGTCATCCAACTCGATCTCCCTCATTTTCATAGTCTTAATATTGACTAGGAGCTTTGCCTCCTTGTGATATCAAATATTGAAAGACCTTGGAGCTTTGTGTTGACATAGCTTGATGCTTTCAATGAGCATCAATATGTTGCTAAAGTCTTTTGGTTCCATCACAAGAATCCATTGCCACCACCTGTCCCAAATCCCACTCCACTGAATAACCAACCAAACCACTAGCACATCCATTACATCGACCACCTTGGTCAGACCTCAGAGAGTCAAGTGTATAGTTTAGCATGTGTTATTCATGTGCATACAAATTGGTGAACCCAATGTGAAGGAATTCATACTTTTTATTTCCTTTTATTTTCTTTCCCTTTCCATTTTCCACCTTCCCTCATCATTCAATTTATTCTGTGGGTATTCATATACCCCCAGAATATGTCTAGATAAGACATAGGTAGATCTCTAGGCCTAGAGGGCTATAGGAGAAACTAGCTCAACTCTAGTGAACCTTTATTGATGAGTTAGAATAAACTAACCTTAAACACTAACATAAACTAACAATCTTACTATTAATCTCTTCCTAACACCCAGACAAAGAATGGGGTTGTCATTCAGGAGATATGAGACATATCCAAAATTGTAAGTAACCACCCTAACTCTAACACCATGACCCTTATGGGTGGAGTCATGGTTACCCCTCGTATGGCCATAAGGCCATCCATTAGATTTCAAAGTCTAGATGTAGAAATTATTTCCAAATACAATCATTACCTAGGAATTATCCATCACCTAGAGGACAAGGTCAATCATATGCAAGTTGTAACACATCTTCCTGATAGGAATCAAAACACCTCCAACCCACCACCATTGATCACAAACACTACTCCTAGTGTACCCAAATTGAATTAAGCTTAAAATACTACCCTATATCATGCATCTACCATTCCCAAATTAGAGACTCATGGGCCCAAAACCAACACCAGCCTGAAACAACTCATTGACATCCTAATGGGTCATATGTGTGACCTAGAGAATAGTCAACAAGCTCTAGTTCAAGGGATGGGCCAAAAATATATTAGAGGTATAATCATTAATGGGGGGTGAATAAATGAGCCTAGATATTTCAATTTTAATTATAATCCTTTAAACTATAACCAATCAACATATATCAACTTCATCAAGAAGCATTAACAAGAGAGCTTATACATTCAATGCATACACAAGATCAAAGACATAACACATAGTTCTTATGGGAAACCCTCATGGAGAATAAAATCAACTCTTAATCCTAAAACACAAATGGACTACTATCCTATAATAAATTATAAACAAGAGACTGATCAACTCTTTTAGACCAACAAACTTTGATCATATCCTCCTGACCAAAGGTATATAATGAAACACATGTTTCATAAGGAGTAACTACCCCTAAGTAAGACCAAGTCTTTTAGAACATCATTTGAACACTTATACCTTATAAATTATGTCTTCAACACTTGATGATGGATCTCTATTTTATAACCTCTACACAAACTCTCTCTCTCTATCTCAAACAGGCCTCTCACATAAGCATGTCACGAACTCTTTCCTTCTTCATTCAAACTATCCTCATATGCACACTCAGACTTTTTCACATATCCTCAAACTAAAATAGAACTATCTTAACATTAGTAACATGACCTACAAGCCATAGACATAGTTAATAAACTATTTTTCTCATTAACTCAACCAATAAGCACACTACCTATCCTTTGCTTCACAACTCTTACATCCACCTTGCACAAGTCTCTCTCTCATTCAATTCTAGAAACCAACACATTTGGTATCACTATATATATAATAATCATTAATTATCAAGTCCATAATAATATTTATCAGCCAAAATACATGCCTTCACCCTTATGGCATCTCACATGGGTCACACTTAAACATAAACCACTTTCAAATAGACCTAAGTCACTTTTAGGTCCTATGGAGACCCATTCAGCTCTTTGACACATCTCCAAGAAAACTAAGAACATAGGAACACTCTTCTAACTCATGAAACCATTCCACATGATCTATAGGTCCTCCTTAAGTTCCAATACCCATCATAGTACCCACTTGCTTAAGCATAATTTACTCAAACAACTCTCTATACACATAGTCATTATAAGTGAACACATAGTCACCTTCTAAGTCTTTGTTCATATAACATATGAGTGGTCAATCCTTCATAATGCATAAAAATCATCCTTATGGAGTCTAAAACACTCCACAATAGCTAATTCACTATGAAACATTGAAACAACATCTACATGAGCTCAAATACTCTTCTCGAGTCACTTGTAGAACAAGCATGAAACCATAGTCAAATTTGAAGCCCAATATCTTTGTCTACACACACTTATAGATATTTAAATCCATATTTCCATATGCATCTTAGAGTATTCTACCACTTTTCTTTATATTACATAAGCAAATTTGTCTTCTACCAAAAGATATGGTCAAATTACTTAGCACTGGTTTTTTCCCTTGGCAAATTCAAATATTCAAATGGCAATGGTCACAGTTAAACCTCAGACACTCTGCTCGCATCTCATGTCTTCACATCTTTAGATTTATCATGCACCTTCGATCTTGTTTTATCTTTAACATAGCCTACCAAATCCAAAAGTTAAACATCTAATAGTTAACCTCATCTCATGTAATCTAGAGACTTTGACTTAATGCACTCCATCAATCTCCTATACGTAGCTCATTCTTTAACATCATTAAATGACTATCACTTGACCACTTTGACCCCACTCACACCATTAATCTCTATTTATATGATCACACACTCACCATTGATCCTTGGAAGGAGCTCGATCTTTATCTCTGCTTAGTGTTTAAACACCATGCACTTGTCCTCATCTCATTGCTTCCTAACTTCTTGAAACAACGTACACCATCAATATTGCTCAAACTTTAACTTTGATAAAAAAAAAACTATCACATTGACCCATTTGACTCTACACACACCATTGGATCTGGAATTATGAACTCTCATGAACTGTTAGATCTCCAATAGGTCCATATCTTTAATATCATGCAAATTGACTATGGGGACCAACTACAAATATGCCTGAGAAGCCAATTTTGGACAAATATATCTTTTGTTGAGATCAATTTCATGTCCTATAATTTGCATCATAAGGTTTCCTTTCAAAGAGGAATCTAACCATGTATCGACATACTCCTAAAACCTTTATGCATGTGGGATATATCACCATTAAAATGCCTTCTCAAAATCTTCTATCACAGAGCCAACTATGCTTGGAACTTGTCTGAGAGGCCAACTTTGCTCCTACATAACTTTTGTCGTGCTTCAGCATATGATCTAAAATTTAGCAAAAATTAACTATGCACAAAACTAAATAAACCTATATATCACCTTCTCCTTAAATATCTACATTTGTCAAATATGACATCATCAAAATGCTTACTTAGCTTTTCTTACCACATTGTAAATTTGGCCAAGTTTGGCAAAACACTGTCAAAATTCTTGGGAGCCCAACTTTTCACATGTATATCTTTTGATTCACCTCATTACATGATCTAAAATTTAGTACATGAAAACTATGCATAAAAATGAACAAACCCATATGATCATTTTATCTAGACACCTTCACATGTTCAAATTCTGACAACATCAACATGCTTACTCAACTCTACTTGAACCCTTTGCAAATTTGGCTAAGTATGGGAACTTAGTGAATTTTATCTAAGAAGCCAACTTTGTAAAATCATATCTTTGACCATGTTTTGATGCATGAATTGAGATATGGTGCATAAAAACTAGGGACTAATGTGATCACAACCATATGACCAACTCCTCTTGACTCATCCACACGTGGTAATTATGATGTCATCAAACTACCTACTCAGATTTTCTACCACTAGACCCAAGGTGTCTAGATGAGAACTATGAACAACTAGATGAATACCACTCATGTACATAAAAACTCTAACCACCATGTACCTATTATAGGACCCCTTACACATGCTAAGTACTTCATACTCATCCTTAATCATCTATGAATAGTCAAACTTTGAAGATCAACCAAGCCTACTTTAAACATACTAAGACAAGCACATTGCACGCTTTGTCATTGTCACTTAGGTTATCAAGGCACTTCATCCAATCACTAGGATATATTTATGACATCACCATGACATCATTGATAACTCTCTAACAATCTCCTCCTTTGTCATTAATGTCAACATACATCATTCAACTCACCTTCTCTCTCTTCAAGCACTCCCATAACATAAACTTTCTCACCCTTTGACACAATGAAAAAGTAGGCACCAACTAATCTTGAGGACCCAAAAATACCATAAATAAGAAAAGACCATCTTAGAGATATGATACAAACTCCCCCTTACCTTGAGCCCACTTCTATTTGTCTTGACAACTTCCTCTTATTCTATGCCAACACTTTTTTCAACCAAGCACAAAAACTAATGAAGAAACAACACATAAAACCATTGAAATCTAATGGAACTCATTAAAAAACATCTTAGAGGGACTCCCCCTAAGACTCTGATCAATTGCACCTTCTGAGAATCTTTAGATCTCCATACACCATGAAGAACTACTATATATGCTTACTAGCCTTCTCTCTCAAGCTACCATAAGAACCACCAAAATAACTCCATGCCACTCTCCAAATAGGAAACATACACTAAAACAACTTGAGAACTCACCTTGAAACAAGCATACCTTTCTCTTTTGGAGAAATAGAGAAAAAAACACTCTTCTTCAAACTAGGCCTGTCTAGCCTCCTTGTAGCCTTACCTGAAACTTGGATAGCCCACAATTTTCAATAAACACATTTTCAAGACATAAAAATTAATATTTGGAGCACTCTCACATGCCCCCTAAAGCACATCAATTTTCAACAACTAGCTCAACATCTGCAATATACTTCCTTCATAAACCAACTACCCAATTAGGCTTCTAATTTGACAAAAACTTGAATAACTTGAGAACAAAAAACCTTAAAATCCCTATGAAGCTTTATTTTATAACCCATTTGGCCCATTCAACATATTAATAATCCTTAAACCTTAAATCAATAAGGTAGACCATTTTTCTACCATAGCCCAAAACCCTAGAATCTCAAAACAAATAAGGTTAACATAACACCTTCCAGTCAACATCCACCTCCAAATTTTTTTGTACACCTAGAGACAACCATTTCCCACTGCTAGACCAAGATTTCAGCTTCTAAACCATTAGGAACCTTAACTTTCTATAACCCATTTTAAGACCTGAAAGCTTTTAAGCACAAACTGGGAAACCTGAGAGCCAACAAAAATCTCCAAATTGACTTCAACATACCTTCAGATCATAAAACCACCTGAAGCATGCTAGAATAAGGTCAACAGACCTTTCTATGTAAAAATATCATCTTGATAAATCATAAATCCTCCTTTTCCATTTGGGAACATTCAATTTAACCCTGCAGACTACTCCATAAATAGTTATCAACATCATGACATCACCATAACATATTTTCCACCTGGACATACCTATTCCAACTGAGAACACTCAACTTGAGCATTCTAGGACCATCTCAATAACACCATAGGAATACTTACTTCTTCACTAAAAGGAGTCTCTTTGAGAAGCATAAATATAGACATCCTTTGCACCACTATACTCTAAAACAAAATGAAGCTAGGAGTGGCCCACATCTCCTCAGTAACCACTAGAATCCTCTTATATCTATAATACTTCTTGATCTTGTTCTTCTTCTTCTTAGTCTGAACCAAGATAACTAGTTATTCTTCTATGTTACTCTCTTTTTCTTTAAATATAGAATTGTCAACACATGGATAAACTATGGAATCTTGACATACCTTTTTATTTGAAGAATCAATAATGTAGTCCTGAACCTCATTAGTAGGCACTAATAATTAATGTTCTTTGCATGAACCTTGCTCAGAAATAGTAGGATGTTCACTTTTATCCATACTTACCTCAAAAAACAATACCTTGGTCATCTCCTTGAGCTTAGTCTCTTCATTCTCAACATGATAAGTCAATGAGAACTCTTGGCATTCTTTAACATCTATAACATTCTCCACCATAGTAAATAGATTACTTAGACCTGAAGACTCATCATAATTCCTAATTACCACCTTTGGTCTCTATGAGTTCACTTGCCTTCTATCTTACACTCTAGAATCCTGATAAAACTTATTCTATCTTGTAAGCCTTTGCTGTAGAATCTAGCAATGTGACCTCTTTGTTCACAGCTGTAACAAATCATACTCCTTGATGGAAACTCAGCTTGTCTTACCTTGAATGGACATTTTTTTGAAAAGTTTCCTATATCATGATATTTAAATCACTCAACCTTGTTTATGTCTTTTTACTGATGACCCCCATCATAATTCCATGCAAATTCATTCTTAACAAGTCTTCTACATTCTCTAACTATATGCCCAAACTGATTATAAGTATATAGTAACCATTGAAAGTTGCATACCTCATGAAATTTGGTTGTCTAATCTGATTTATCTTTAATCTATTTGCACCCTCATTCTTTGTCTAATGATTTTTCTTCAAATTCTTATTTTCCTTGTTCACATTAGTCTTTATCTTGTCTTGAGTTGTAATCTTTAGTTCTTATATCTAAGACTGGTCTTATCACTTGCATATTTTTTATCATTTAGAATGTTGTTTAGATCACTTGAGCTCTTTTAAAATCTCACAAATTACATTACCTTAATAGATACCTTCTCTAACTCAGATTTCAATGACTCATTTTCAATTACATACCTTGCACATTCATCTTCTTTAGCTTTTACGCTTGTAGATAGGATTTCTAATTGACAACTGAGCTGTTTGACAATATCTTCATATTCTTTGGCATCTTCATCCATTCTTGCATAAAACACATTGAATTTCTCCTCAAATTCCTTGAGTATAGATTTCATCTTATTATTGATCTTCTTCTCAATCTTCAGTTCTTCATGAGCATTTATCAATGCAGTCTCATAGTCCACCTCATCTTCATCATCATCTAAATCACTCCAAGTAGGCCTCTTTTGATGTAAGAAACTACCTTCCTTAGCTATGAGCATATCTTCATCTTTAGTAGGACCATCATCTTCATGATCATAATCTGAGTCACTAACTTCACTCCCATCTAATGAGATACAATCTTTTTTGGTGTAAAGACTCTTTTTGTCCTTAAATTACTTCTTGTTATCAAACCTTATGAATCCCTTCTTGATTTTATCAAACCTAAAAGATCTCTTTACATCATCATGACCTTTATCATGCTCTTTATCATCATCCTTTTTATACTTATGATGTCACTTATTAGCAAAATGTCCTATCTCACCACAATTGAAGCATTTGAGGGATAGTTTACCTTTATACTTGCTTGAACCTATTTTCAATTTCCTTGAAATCAAAGTAATTAGTTCATCTTCATCTATATCATAAATTTCATCCTCCTTGAGTTTATTACCTTGGAACTTCTTTGTCTTCATTTCACTCTAAAAATTTTCTTCCCTCTTTGGTGGTATATCATCATTCTTCCACATCTCATAAACAGTAAGGGTATCGTGCAATTGATTTATCTTTAACTAAGGTCATGACTCTCTTTTATAGTAGATACATTCAGATCATACTTGGGGGATAAATACCTTAATACCTTTTAAATAATATTAGCCTCTTCAAGGTTCTCTCCAAGACCTTTGATGATGTTCACAATCTCATCAACTCTCTACAGAAAGGATGCCATAAAATTTTCTTCATTCATCTTGAGACTTTCAAATCTGTGAGTTTTTAACTTAGAAATCTTGACCTTTGAATATCCTTAAAAAGTATTCTTCAATTTATCTCTTATTTCCTTGGAAGATGTGCAATGGATTACTTTGGTGAACTCAATCTTTGTAAGACCACAAGTGATGACATTCATTGCCTTAGAATTGTTCTCAAATAGATTCTTATTTACAACACTAGATGGAGGAATAACAAGAGCAACATAACCATCTAAAATAGATTTCTATACATCAAACCCTAGGGACATAATGTATTTCCTCATCTTATAACTCTAAAAATCATAATGGGATCCATTAAACATTGGTGCTTGCTTAGTAGAGAAACCACCTTGCACATTTTGACTAGCCATTGTACCTTGGATCACCTTTAAGTTATTAAGTCTTTATAAAAAGACCCGCTCTGATACCAATTATTAGAGGTACAATCATTGAGAGGGGGGTTAATTAGTGAGCTTAGATATTTTAATTTTAATTGCATTCCTTTAAACTAATAACCAATTAGCATATATCAACTTGATCAAGAAGCATTAACAAGAGAGCTCATGAATTCAATGCATACACAAGATCAAACACATAACACATAGTTCTTATGGGAAACCCTCATGAAGAATAAAACCCACTCTCAATATTTTAACACAAATGAACAAATTTCCTATAATAAATTAAAAACAAGAGACTGATAAACTCCTTTAAACTAGCAAACCTTGATCATATCCTCCTGACCAAAGGTATTTAGTGAAACATGTATTTCATAAGGATTAACTACCCCTAAGGAAGACCAAGTCCTTTAGACCCTCTTTTGAACACCTCCACATTATAAATTATGTCTTTAACACCTGATGATGGATCTTTGTTTTCTAACCTTTGTACAAACTCTCTTTCTATCTCAAACATGTCTCTCACATAGGCATGTCACAAACACTTTCCTTCTTCACTCAAACTATCCTCATATGCACACTCGAACCTCTTTGCATATCTTAAAACTAAAATATCACTATCCTAACATTAGGAAAATTACCTATAGGTCATACACATAGTTAAAAAATTGTTATTCTCATTAACTCAACCAACAAGCATACTACCTATCCTTTGCTTCACAACTCTTACATTCACCTTGCACAAGTCTCTCTCTCATTCAAGTCTAGAAACCAAAACATTTGGTTTCACTATATATATATATATATATATATATATATATATATATATATATATATATATATATATATATATATCATGAATTATCAAGTCCACAATAATCTTTGTTGATCATAATACATACCTTCACCCTTAATGCATCTCACATGGGTCACACTTAAGCATAAACCACTTTCAAATAGGCCTAAGCCACTTTTAGGTCCTATGGAAACCCATTTAGCTCTTTGACACATCTTCAAGCAAACTAATAACATAGGAACACTTTTCCAACTCATGAACCTATGCCACATGATTTATATTTCCTCCTTAAGTTCCAATAACCATCACAGTACCCACTTGTTTAAGCTTAATTTCCTTAAACAACTCTCTGTACACACAGTTATTATGAGCAAACACATAGTCACCTTCTAATCCCTTATTCATACAACATACAATTGGTAAATCCTTCATAATGCACATATAGCATCCTTATTGAGTCTACAACACTCTCCAATATCTAATTCACCATTAAACATTGAAACAACATATACATGAGCTCAAATACTCTTCTTGGGTCATTTAAAAAATAAGAATGAAACCATAGTCAAAATTAAAGCTCAATATCTTTATCTACGCACACTTAAAAATCTTTAAAACCATATTTATAGATGTGCCTTGGAGTCCTTTACCACTTTTCTTGTTACTTCATGAGCAAATTCATCTTCTATCAAAAGATATGGTCAAATTACTAAGCACTGGTTTTTTCTCTTAGTTAATTCAAATTTTCAAATGGTGATGGTCACAGTTAAATATCAAACACTATGCTCGCATCTCATGTCCTCACATATTCAGATTGATCACATACCATTAATCTTGTTCGATCTTTAACACATAGTCTACTAAATCTAAATGTTAAACATCTAATAGTTGACCTCATCTCATGCAATCTGGAGACTTTGGCTCAACGCACTCCATCGATCTCTTGTACGAAGCTCTATCTTTAACTTCATTAAATGACTATCACTTTGACCAATTTGACTCCACTCACACCATTTATCTTTTTCTATATGATCACCTGATCACCATTGATCCTTGAAAGGAGCTTGATATTTATCTTTACTTAGTGTTTAAACATTGTGCACTTGTCCTCATCTCATTGCTTCGTAACTTCTTAGAGCAATGTACACCATCAATGTTGTTCAAACTGTAAATTTTCTAAAAAGTTGTCACATTGACCCATTTAACTCTATGCACACCATTGGATCTAGAATTATGAACTCTCGTGAACCATTGGATCTTCACTAAGTCCAAATATTTAATATCATGTAAATTGACTAAGTATGGGGACCAACTACAAATATGCCTGAAAAGCCAATTTTAGATAGATATATCTTTTGTTGAGATCAATCTCATGTTCCATAATTTGCACCATATGCTCTCCTTTCAAATAGGAATCCAACCATGTATCAACTTGCTCCTGAAACTTTCGTGAATGTGAGATATATCACCATTAAAATGCCTTCTCAAAATCTTCTATCATGGAGCCAACTATGCTTGGAACTTGTTTGGGAGGCCAAATTTGATCCTGCATAACTTTTGTCACACTTTTATGCATGATCTTAAATTTATCATAAATCAATTATGCAAAAAAATTAACAAACCCATATGATCACATTCTCTTGAAACATCCACATGTGTGTGATATTCCACCATCAAAATGCTTACTTGCTTTCCACATTGTAAATTTGGGTATGGGAAAACAATGTCAAAATACCTAGGAGCCCAAATTTGCACATGCATATATTTTAATGTGCTTCATTACATGATTTACAATTTAATACATAAAAACTATGAATAAAAATGAACAAACCCATATGATCATTTTGTCTAGACACCTTCACGTGTGTAAATGCTGACATCATCAACATGCTTACTCAGCTTTACTTAAACCCTTTGCAAATTTGGCTAAGTATGGGAACTTAGTGAATTATATCTAAGAAACCAAATTTGCACCATCATATCTTTGACTACACTTCAATGCATGACAATATATTTGGCACATAACAACTAGGGACTAGTGTGATCACAACAATATGACCAACTCCCCTTGGTTCATCCACATGTGGAAATTATGATGTCATCAAACTACCTAGTCAATTTTTTTGCCACTAGACCCAAGGTGTCTAGATGAACACTTTGGACAACCAGATGAATACCACTCATGAATACAAGCACTCTAACCACTATGCACCTTTGATAGGACCCCTTACACATGTTCAATACTTCAGACTCATCCCTAATCATCTTTGAATAGTCAAACTCTAAAGATTAATCAAGCCTACTTCAAGCATACTAGGACAAGCACATTACAAACTTTGTCATTATCACTTAGGTTATCAAGGCACTTCATCCACTCACCAAGATATCTCCATGACATCATTGACAACACTATTACACCAACTCATATGTCTTCTTCTCTAATTTAAATGACAACTTACCCAACATCACAATAACAAACATATGTGTTTCTACTACCATAAGAGCACATGTCACCACATCATTGTGTCTCTCACCAACTTCTTGGAGATATACTCACTTATGGGGTCCCTAACCCCAATACCTCCAAAACCCATATGTCATAGAAAACACCCATTCAAACTCTAGTAGGGAGTGTACACATGTAAACTCCACCATTATAAAATAATGTGGTGGCAAATAATCTATTGTTCTTTATACCTCTAGGTCATATGCCTCCCACCTACAACCCCTTCTATAAATGGGCTATGTCCCACCCTTTGTAGCATTAGGTTACACACAAACTACACATACCCCACCATAAAAAATTGCTATGATACCTACATCTAACAATCTCCCTCTATAATTTCACATGTATTACAAGTCTACTCACCTGGATTATTATTTTCCAGCTTACTCTACTTCACCCTATCAAGTTCCACTTTTCCCTCTAGTAATTACCAAAACAACCCCTATGTGACTCCCCCTTTCATCTTAGTGACACTACAATAATAATATAATTTAACATGGGGACCTTTATTGAATATCTCAAGGAACTTTTTAATGCCAATATATGGGGGGTTATTTTCCTGCATCCCCTACTAGAACTTCCCAAGTTCAAAGGGGAGGAAGATCCCAACACACAGGTAATAACTTATGTTAATACCATTAGGAAACTCCTACCTTGGGATGGAGTTGTTATAAAGATCTTTCCCAAAACCTTAAAAGGAATACCACTCAATTGGTACTACCGTATCCCCAAGGGGTCTATACACTCTTTCTGCCAACTTATGGTTGAGTTTGTCAAAGCCTTGACATGGAAAAACTTCTAAAGACTGGCATATGTGATTTTTTATAGATCAAGTAAGAATATAATGAGTCAACCACCCATTTCATCATGAGATGGCAACAAGTCTTATACTCTTCTATTATTGCACCCAACATGGATCAACATGAGTTATACGATCTTTTCCTCCATTCCCTTAACAAGTAAATGAGGGAGGATTTTTAGAAGTTTCCATATTGGTCATATGAAGAAGCCCTTGAGAGTGCCCTGTGTATTGACCAAGTGACCATGGACAGTGGATGGTGGACTTATGAGACTAATTTATGCATCGTCACCCTTATTCAAAATAATGAGAGATCTCAAAATGTAAGCCCAAACAATGCAAACAACTAAGGTCCTAAAATCTTTAATCACATTAGAAATGCTACCACTAATTGTATCATCGATCAAAGCAAGAAGAAAAACCCCATAAACAATAGTCATTATCAACCTACAAATAACACCAACAATGTTAACAATTTAGGGGATAGGAACCAAAATCCCCCTCCTACCATTCATGTGGTTGATTTCAACCAACCTTACCTCATAATATGTAATATAAAAATCATAACCAAAATTCATACCAACCAAGTGAACAATACCCCCAGTTCTAAAACCAAAATATTTACCTATGAAATAACCAACAAGGGTTTAGATAACAAGGACAAAACATGAGACCTAGGGATTATGATCCAAACATTTATTGCCTATTCCACAAGGTCATGGGTTATGACACACAGAGTTGTAGAGAGTATGAAAAATTCATACAAAGACTCCCAAAGGACCAAAGGAAAAAATTCATGGATATGTTCCTAGGAAACACCAATATGAACACCCAAACCCCTTCAAGTGGTCATGTTGCTCCCCAAAACTAGAACCTACAGATCTACCACAACCCTTTCCCCAACCATCAAGTACATGTCACTAAAAATCAAAAATAGGGTAACCCACATGGTCATTCATTCAACATGTCCAACCCATGGAAATAGGCACTCATGACACTAAGGCTTCTACCTCGAGAATTGTAAACCCTGATGTGGCTCCTCAATTGGGAGTGCAAGGTAAAACCATGATGATAGGAGTCATGGAATTGAATGTTAAATAGGAATCAAACAATGTTACTCATACCAAGTTGTATTAGCCTATGGATCTCTACCCATATAACATCTTAGAAATAGAGGCAATTCCTAAACCTCTAGGAAATGTGATTTAATCTTTGATTTGACCAAGACATTCTCTCACATTTCATTGTTAGGCTTGCTCAAGAATTCTCCCATTCATCAGTTAGCCTTGCTTGATGCCCTTAGATTGGGACACTTATCTAGTGTCATCCATCCTGTATAATCTTAAGTTGACCACATTGACTTAGACATGTTCTTGCTTGGTTAGGAATCATGAGATGGTTAATTTTTTTATTTGTGAAGCCTTTCTCATGACTCTAAAATGGTGATAAGGGGGGATCCAACCTTATTTTATAAGTATGTATTTATGATAATTATGTGAATAGAATCATGGTTAATGATGGTTCAACTGTCAACATCATCCCCTTTCCTTTTTACAAAAACTTGTTTATGGGGAAACTAGTCATTCTATAACATACAACACACTACAAGGTTATGATGGTCTCAAGTGGACTTCCATAAGGACCATCATACTCGTTGTCACCCTAGGTGCCAAGATGGTACTAATGGGGTTCTATATCATAGACAAGGACACCAATTACAACATGATCTTAGGAAAACCATGGATATATCGAATGAAAGTTATCCATTCCACCTTATTCAAATAAGGCTTATTATTACACCTAAAAAAAGGTTTTCATAGCCAATGGGATCCTAAACCCTTTGATATGTTACAAACTACCATGAATAAATAACATCCATAGAAAAAGTAACAGAAAAAAATAGAGTAGTTAAAAACATAGCATGAAAAATATAAGGAGGATAAAACATAGCAAGGAAAAAATATAGAAAAGATAAAACATCACAGGAATAAAACATAGTAAAGGATGCGCTCACACAAAAGATGACACAAGTTTCAACTAAAGGTCCAAACTCACGAAATCACATTTTCCTCTATTATTTTGCTTGTAAATTTGGTGTATTACTTTTCCACCATGAAATGTTAACTACTATCACCAATTTGAACTAGACAATAAATAAACAATGTGATAATCATTAAAATGTCCCAATTATGCTCTTTGTGACATTTTTTTGACATTACCAATACCATTACATTTTTCCTCACTATGTTTTATCCTCATGACATTTTAATCATACTATATTTTTTTCATACTACATTTTTACCAATATGTTTTTTATCACTATGTTTTTGTTTGCTATGTTATCACATAGAGTCGAATAAACAACCTATGTTACACATATATTACCACCTACCTACCAACTAGGCCACAAAATCCCCACAACTGGTCGATGTCACTAGATCCTCAAAACCCAAAGTAATCATCTTAAATAAAGGTAAAAAAATACCCTGGGCCCTATTAAATGATAAGCCAAAATAAAAATACATAGTGATGGTTGAAAAGACCCCTGATTTAGAACTAATCGCTAGTGCATCAATTTCCACTATGTCTACTATTGAGATCATTAATCTCTTAGATAATGGCACTTGCCTAGTCCTCCCATTCAATCCGCGAGGAGTAGGGATATGTGGCTTCTCTAGGCCTCAAGGCTAGCAACCCAAAGAGGGGTTAATTATCCTACTAGACCTTTGCATGGTAGAGGGTTTTATGAATGAGTAAGTTACCATTTGTAACAACCATCTCAATGTTTATCACCATAACCAACTAAAGGTCAACCGTGCTTGAACAAGTCATAACTCACATTTCACCTTCATCACTTTTGAACCACTTCAGAGTATGCTCACAAACCACAACATGACAGGGTCATACCAAAGTTTTAGGGTCCCTTGACCCATAAATTTTTATCCCTCCATAGATGTCGTTTATTCTCCACCTTACACGTAGTCTTATTTCTCACACTATTCAGAGTTCATTGATAGTCAATTAGATCACTCCTCCCCAGGCCAGTGTTCAGGGAGGGGATTCACACTATGACCATAGGTAGGATAGAAATCAACATTGGAACTCATGATTACCCATGGATTCCTAAGAAAGGACCTCTCTTTCCTATTATAAAGGAAGAAGATCCCAAAAATGTCCTCATTAGATTCCTACAAGATTTCCCACACATAATGATAGGACAAACAGTGATACCCATGTCTTATCCATATTATTGTAAGTTACATAACTATGCCCATGCACTTATTCTATCGAGATGAAATCCTAATTACGTTGGCATAATTCTTGCACCTAGATGAAACCCTAACTATTTTGACATACTTCCCACCCCAAAAAAAATCCAAATAAGTAGTCTTTCAAGATTTTGGAGGTTCTTACCTACCTCGACCTGGAGCCTAAAAAACAACCTTTTAGGATCCCAAAAGTTATTCCATTCCTTTATCCATAGCATGAGATTGAGCCATCCACACCTTCATAATCCCCTCTGTTTTCCTAACATAGGGGATGAATTCTTTGTCTTCCTGAGCTTCAAAACTAGGGACCCCAAAGGGGATTACCTAACATTTTTAGTATTCATATGGTCAAAAATTTGGAAGACCAAAAAACCTTACCTAATGACCTCCCTCATTCTACACATGATTATTGGGTCCTTCACTATAATGGATCCAAGTGTCATTTAGGTGCTAAGGAAAGAAGCCTTTATTTAGAATGCATTATTTTTCAAAGATTGTAGCTTCAACATGTTTTAGGGATGAGGCATTACATGCCTTGAATAACCTATAAATTGAACATGTGCTAGTGAACATTTACTTGTATGTGGATGGGAGCCTTGAAGGTTTTAATTTACATACCAGCGAACGTTATTGTCTTTCTATAAAATTTAATATTATCTTTCACATATCAGTAAATGTTGAGTAAGATGTATTAAATCAAATCCTTTTGTGAATTCATGTTGGTATATTATTGATATGTTGTTGTGAAGTAATTTTGTTGTGTTATTAACTCACATTTACAAAATTATAAATATACTTTACAATAGTTATTGTTGATATGTTTTCCATTCATGTTGTTGTGTTATTTATATATGTGCATTTATATTTTCCTAGATACAACTTTTTGTGGCTTTTGAAAGCACCCACTAAACGTTCCCACACAAAAATGCTTGTTTGGATGTAAATAGATTTAAATTTGGGATGAAAGACTGAACATTTACTAGTACACACACAAATGCTTGTTTAGATGGAAATGGATTTATACTTTAGATGGAAGACGAAAAATTTACTCATATGTAGATGGAAGCCCTAAAGGTTTTCATTCACACACCATAAAATTTTATTGTCTTTGTATCAAATTAAATTTTTTCATTCACATAGTACTAACTGTTATTGTCTTTGTATCAAAGTTAAGGTTTTCATTGACATATAATAAATATTGATTGATTGTTTAAAAACTTTGTGTAGTGAGTATCTATGTCCACTTAATATGGGTCATTAATATGCAATGAATGGCCCTTTACAAGTATGTGGATGGAAGCTTTGAAGGTTTTCATTCATATACCAATAAATGTTATTCTATTTATATCAAAATTAATCTTTTTCATTCACATAGCAGTAAATGTTGAGTCGGATGTATCAAACTAGATTATTTTATGAATTCATATTATTGTGAAGTCATGTTGTTGTGTTATTCATTCACATTTTCAATATTAAAACTATTATTTTCCATAGTTGTTGATATGTTTTTCATTCTATTGTAATCACTTTATTCATGCATTATTATTTTTGACATAAGTTTAATTGTTGTAAAGGGTGAATGTTTGTGGGGATGATCAAAGTTATAACATTTGTGAAAGTTTTATAAACATTGTGTTTCTTGACACTTTTTATGTTTTCAAAAATTATACTACTTTTAAATTTTTTACATTGTGTTTCTTAACATAGTATATGTTTGTGAAGTTTGTAATACTCTTACATTAATTACATTTTATTTGTTAACACAATCTATGTTTGTGAAGTTTGTAATGCTTTCACTGATGACATATTTTGAAGTAAATGGTGAAGAATAATAATGGGGAACTCATTCTCAAGTGAAGGTTTATTTCATTAAGCGTATGATCCATTTCCATGTTGAATGGTAGATAACAAGTAAAGTTCATTACATTACATAATCAAATTTAATAGAATAGATAATAATTACATTACTTAATACATGTCATTACATTAGATAACAAAATTAATACATTTCATTACATTATATAACAAGTAAATTTCCTATAATGGAACATAATAATTTCATAATATATTTTGCTTGTATCATCACCTATAAAAAATAAATAATTTATTTATTTAAGGTAAAACAAAACTTACACCATCCAAGGTGGAAAATTTGAGATATGCCCTTCATTTCCTATTTTTAGATAAAGTGGAGTTGTAGTTGGTCCTTCAAGGGTTGTCTCCTTCATGAGATTTGATGCCATTTTAACAGAATTAGAAGGAGGGATCCCACATGAATCAATTAGGGATAGAATGTTTATCATGTCTTTCAATATGTGATATTATTCAGGTAGAGGGTTGAATTCACTACTTAAATGCCTTTGCCTCTCCAATTATTTTTTGACCTTATCAAATTCCCTATCTATTATATCATGATCTTTCTTATGATTCTTTTTCTACCTTTGGTGTATCTTCTCCTACTCCTTATTTTTATTTTTGATTTCATTTTTGAATATTATGTTGTTCCCTTCTTTCCCTCTCAACCTACCTAAGGGATTTCCTCTCATCAGCCCATTATTTCTTCGTTTCCTTCAATTCTTCAATCTCTTTCTTTTGGGATTCACATTCTATAATGATTTGCTTATAGTCATCTAATGTGAGTATTTGAGATTGTCTGCTCATCTTGAGTGCATCATTCCATGATTTATTTACAAACCTTTCTGATGGTAGTTTTATAAATGTTGATATTAAATTTATTTTTTCATTTATTTCTAGTTGGCTACAATCTAAATCTTCAACTACATTTTCTACTATGTCCTCATCAGCATCTAAATCAATCATTGCATATTCTATGCCCCATTATCCCCTATTAAATAGTAGTGAAATATCTCAAGTAGGATAGAAGGTGATAGTGATGACATTGACACATCTACTTCCATTAATTCATAATTAAGCTTAATATTAATTGCTCCCTCTTTCTGCCACTCTAGTGAGCTTACTTAGGTAGGTAGAATTAAATTGTCTCGATTGAAAGTGAATGTTTCATCCATTTCATTGGAAGGAACATTAAATACATCTTCAATTGTTTATGATTATTGATTATGAGTAACATGAATTTGTTGGCTGACAAATATAAACACTATTTATGAATTATATAGAACCTCAGTCTTGTACACTTAGAAAATACATATCATGGATGTATCTTCAACTTATAGACATTCCCACTACTGAAAGGCTCACATACACTATCTATTTGTACTAAATTATTTATCTCTTAGTTTGACCAATTCTATTATGATGACTCAGACCTTTTATCATGATCATAATTTTATAAACCTACCTAGCTTCTATCTTTACAAGTTCTAGACCTATGCATGTTTTCCAGTTATCCAAACACTTGCATCCCAGTTAGACACCTATGTCGACGTAAGTGTCCTACCCTAATGCAAGTGTCTAGTGCCATAAAATTCACTCAATTTGTAGATAAAATGTATTCATATGGTTGACATAAGTGATTTAATGTGAGATATTATCCAAAAGGATTGGTATATATGCATGATGAATCCTCAATCATTATTCACCTAAAAACTTCTTAACTCTCACAAGGAAACTTACCAAAGGCATTCAATCAAACACTCAAGTGAGCAAAAATTCCCTATTTTCTCTTATTTCTATATCATTCATAGGGATAACACATATATAGGTCTAAAGTATTGAAAGAGCATCTCATGAGCCACTTTTTTAAAGTTATAAGCTAGGTTAGTCTATGTACTTGATTATCACACATTACATCATTATGTACACACAAATTAACATGTAGGGGAGAACTACATAAGTCTGAGGCCCTGTTTAGAGTATTGGATATGTAGGTAGTACTCATTGATAGACGGATCTTTGGGATAAATTGATAATATGTGCCCACTAATCCATTTCTCTTATAATAAATATGAATGAAGAAATAGGGTTTTGTTATTTAATAAGGAGTGATATCCCATGATCTAGATTTGATCACATTAGATCAAAGATGACATAGAATGCTGAATATTATAGGTGGTCACATCCAAATATAATAGGTATTATATACATGCCACCTATGTCTAGGTTAAATATAAGCATCAACGTAATTATTTAAGGTCAATGAAAGTATCTGAGGCCATAAAAGAACTTAATCTATAATCTAAAAATCGATCTAGAATCCACTTCTAGTCTTATTCCTTCCTATTCTAGATCTATATCTATATTAGCATCATATCTAATTATATATCTTGTTGTCATTATCATTTCAATATCTATCATAGTTGTACTTTTTATTTTAAACATATCTCAGCATAATAAATCTAGTATATGTTTATCTAAATTTGCAAATTAATTGGCCTGATGTAGAGATAGTCTAACATCCTTGTGCCCTAGGCTATCTCTACCCCTTTAACCCTAGATTCCCCAAATTTATATTTAAGTTTTAAACATTTGATGAACCTAACTGGTGTGAATGCAAATTTTTATAATTATTAGGAGTTTCAGTTAGCTAGGGTTTCGACTTGCCATGATGGACTTTTAGATGTAAAACTTTACCCTAGGGTTTTACACTCATTTGGTCAAAAAGGTTTCATGTTCATATGCTTAAAAAATCTTCTTTCTTTATTGGTGAATTTTAGCTTAATAATAGCCCCATTTGTATATTCCTTAGAGGTATTTTCTACTCAAGTTGGTATACTAAAAAACATCTTTATGTTTGCGAAAATTTGATATAGATTGTTCACTTTTTATAATTTACTACTTTTAATAAATATTGACATACAAGGAAAATGGTTCATTTATTTTATGATTAATTTTTGGATTTCATCAAAAAAAAATATATTCAAAAACATCTCAGATCTCTGAAATAAATTTGTGTTATCATAATTATTGATTATTTATTGGGAATATTTTTGGGTTTTGCCTATGAATCATTCTACATTGTTTGGCATATTTAAGATCCATAATAAATCAAATTTTAAATTCTTCAGAGGTTTTTCATAATTATTTTGATATAGATAAAAAAATATTTTTGTTTGTAAAAATATTATGTATATTTTACAAATTTAACATTCTATTATTTTTAGTAAATTTAGGCATGCATATCATACATTGTACTTTTGTTTACCTATTTTCTAGGTTCGTTTTGTTTCCTATTTTTCCAAAAAAACCTATCTCAAATTTTCAAAAGAATCAGCCAATAATCTAAAATTAATATATACTTATTGTATCATGTTGGAATGCTAACATTTGTATGCCTCTTTTTTCTTATTCTCATGTCAATTTTATAACATTTAAAATGGCTAAAAATGAACTTATTCTTCATCCTATCCCTAAGGAGGGTGATAGCTATAATCCCTCTAACCAAGTACATGTTATCACTCTATCAAGGGGTAAAGTATATGGTGTATGTATGCATATTCAATCTAAAGCACCAGGGGTTTGTGCTTGTGAATCCCTAAAATATCAAATCACCAATATGAGAAAGTTAGTAAAAGAGTTACAAAATCATAGTACATATATATAGAATCTAAAATATGCTAGTCTTAACTATGTGTTTACATCTTCCAATACCAATGTTATATCAAACAAGGTTTCACATCCAAATGAAAAGCTACAACATAATACATCTAAAACAAGTGATTCAAAAAGTGACCAAAAGAATACTAAGAGTCCAAGTGAAATCCTAAGGGAGATGATTAAAATAAATTGATTCAACTACCACCTCCACATCCTATAAGGAGATCCAAATACTATTGTGCATATTGTTGGGTGAATATTTTGTTACCGATAGAATGGTAACAAAATGGTACTTTAAACCACAGTGTGATGAGATAAATCTCTCCTAAAGGAAAGGGGAGGTTCCCTTTTTTATTGTTAACTAACACAAGTAATTATTTAAACTTATTTAGACTAATTTTATCAAAGTGTGTGTTGTCATATCATCCAATAATATTTTTTTAAGATTGTTGTTTACTTACAAACTTTCTTCCATTCCTTACAATGTATTGTGAAAATGTAAAACTACTTGATGGAGCAATGATAATTGATATTCAGATTAGTTAACCGAAAGAGTAACTAGAATGATACCAGCAAAGTGGTGTGAATAGATTGAAACAAAGTACATCCCAAAGCATTCACCTTACTTATAACAAAGATAAAATCACCAAAGGAAAATAACTTGCAGCCCAAAGTCTCCATGTTAAGTTGCTTTCAATGATGAACATAAACCCAATAACTAAAATGTAGCTAAAAGACTCCAAAATCAGCTTCCTAACACCTTCCATTTTATAGAAATTTCACACCATAATCCAATCAAAGCACAAGAAAATGTAATGGAAAAGACAAAAGAACAGTCCCAATACACCACAAGTATATTCCAATACAAAGATTAAAATGTCACTTATTTTTCTTATATTGATAGAATTTAAGATTTATAATATGAACACAAAGTTTCAAAAATTGCTTATTAATTCAATAGCATTTCACCTCTATAGCCCCTGGTGATCCCTTTTACAAAAGAGTATCCTCCTATTTATAGAGAAGGGCTATGAATAAAAATAGTAAAAACATAAATACATTTACTTATTCATTGACAAAGTCTAATTTGATGTAGGACTATGTAATTTTCTTAGGTACAAATTACACCAACAAAATTACATATAGACAACTATGAAAATAAACTAAGTGTCTGTAGACACAAGAATTTATTCTTCTTTGTTATTCTCCAGATATGCTTTGTATCTCTTCAGGGTGGCTTGAAATTCATTGTTATTTGGCCCTGATGTATTTCTAGAGATGGCAAGGACCTTTATGATGGAGTTTGATAAATTTGTTGGCATGTCTTTATCCAAGATTCTTTTCAACTTATCCATTATGACTTAAAACTCAACCAATTTATCGATGGATTCAAGCATGAATGTTTTTGTTTCAATCTCTATTTGAATCAAGGATGTGAACTCTTGAACTATTGTTTTTGTATAAATAATTTCTTGAGAGTCATCATTAACTTGACAAGGAAGTTCTATAATCTTATCTATAAGGTATAACACCTTATCATTACACATATATTCTCATTCTTTAAGATCCTTAATTAAATTCTCAAGAACTTCCTTCTTATTCTTCATTAACTCTCTGTATACTATGAATACTTTCTTGCTTGGAATGATCTTATGCTCAACCAAGAATTCCAGCTTGAATTGTCATAGTTGAGTCCATGTATGAATATATTTTTTTATCAACTCCGAACCTTGAGTGAGTGTCTTAAGTGTTTTTTTAATTTCCATTTTCACTTTACTCAAGTTTTTCAAAAATTTAATGGTAGAACACAACCGATGATTACCTTGTGTTGACAATCTTTCAATCTAGGCATTGACTATCTGACCTTGAAATCTAATCTTTTATGCTTGTTGAATTGATTTTTCTATGGTTTCATTCTCAACAGGTTTAACTGACTCATATTATTGTGTGATATTTAGTAGAATTGAAGTCAATTATTCTACTTTTACCTTGAGTTGATCTTTAATTTTCTTATCCTTGTCATATCTCTTGATCAAGGATGACATTGTTGCTTGAAAATCTTCCTTTACACTTTCATGAGTTTGATTTCTATGATCAATTTATCCTAGTGCATACTTATAACCTTGGATATCCTCAATATTTCTATCTTGGGGAGGCACTACAACTTCAACATACTTGTGTCTAGAATCAAAAATTAACCTTGATATGGTTTTAGCCTTCTTTGTTGTTTTTGGATTTATTGGCCCAAGTTGACCAAAATCAAAATCATCAAGAGAAATAGCTTGCTTCTTCCTCTTGGGTGTTTGAGTCATAATCCAAGGAGGAAAGGTTGATGGATCTTCTGGTGTGGAGTATACCAAATATCATGATGTTTGAGGAAGGTCAATAGTTTGTGAAGTGGGTGGAATGGTGGGATCCAATAATGGAATGGACACTAATGGAATAGTGGTTATGATGGGTGGAGTTTGTATTTGTATAGCAATCATTTTGGTACCTACTAGAAAGTTAGATACCGGAGTAGTAGGGACTTGGGTTGTCAATTTAGAATCTAGTATGGACATAAATTTATCTATATTTTATTAGGTGAAGTACAAATTGGTAGGTGATCCTAGTGATTTTGATGGACTAGGTAGATTAGATAAAGAGTCAAAAACTTGATCTAATGTAAATTGTGAAGGTACTTGGGAAAGTGTGGCACAGGAGGTAATAGAGGAGATAAAATAATTATCTGGGGAAGAATGGTAAAAATAATTGGTATAGTTGGTGTTACAGGGGGAACAACGAAAGATGTTACTTGTGAATCCATCATTTATGAAGGTTTAGCTAAAGAAATATCTAACTGTGTAGCCACCAACCATGAAGGTTGTTAAATCACTAGTTGAGGTGGTTGTGAAGTCACTGGTTGAGGTGATGCTTCACTTGTGACTAGATTTTCCTCATTTTTTGCTTGAACACCTTTTTCTACACCAGCTTATTTATCTTTTCTTTTACCTTTACTCACAAACACAAACCTTGGTTTCAATGTAGAAGTGGATGCATCTTCCTTCTTTTTTTTTTTGAGTTCCTCATGCTTCTTGGCAGTGTCTTCATCATATTCTTCTTCAAACTCAGTTTTGAATTATTTCAAGTTGATACCTTTTGATTCCAACCAAGCATTAGTCTTCATGAGAACAAGTTAAAATCTATCTCTGATAGATTTGGATTATTTTATGGACCATTAGATTTGAAGAAGAGGAGTTGAAGCCACTCGATTACCCTCAAATGAAGGGTCCAATACATTTTCATCATCTAACAAATCTTTCATAATATCAGCCAACTTTAGATTAACAATTTGATCAGTAGTGAGATGATTGTAATTTAGCTTTCTCATATCCTCCTCAGTTCTACATTTTGCCCAAATATCTTTGATCCTATGTATATGAGCATAATTGCATTTTAGCTTCTCCTTCATCATTCTATAATCAAAAAAATTCCTGATCTTGAACCTTTAAAGAGTGATCCACTACATTTCAGTATCCATTTTCTTGGCTTTTGGTGTGGTTGAAACTATATAATGGCCAATGATAATTGAAAACTTGAAACCTCATTTATGGGCATCTGATTACTTCTTATGCACAATCATCATTTATCGGCACATCTCCATCAAAATCAATTTATCACTTGGATACCTAGGTAGCATATATAGTTGTTTATCGACCCCCCTACCCTGATGTAGGTGAAATCTATAAATTGTAGAAAGATGAAACCAACCTTATTGACCATCACCCATGCAACATATGAAACTCTCCTCTTCTTGAGATCCTAGTCAAAGATACAGATGAAATTGTAAAAGAAAGCATCATTGACTATCCTATAATGTTTTATGCTTTCCTTGAGAGTCAATTATGGATAATATCCATGTACAAGAACCTTATTTATTTTTCCAACATTGGTTAACCTTGGGAAAGCTCTCATATTGATTGTATCATATACCAGATAGGAAGTCATATAAAATTTCAAAGAAGAGGTCACCTCAGAGAGCTGGTGACATATGGCATCACTAATCTATTTTCCCCAGTAGATTCTTTGTTTGTCCTTTTTGATGATGAAAATGTAGTGATACATCCACTCTTGGAAAATATTTGATGTTGATATCCCTTTGACTCTGCTTAGGAGGGTGATCAAATCCCCTACTTCTTCTAAGAAATCATTGCAATAAAATTACTTGGGCTATCTTGCCATGAAATTTCAAGGAGTTTTGAGCCAATAAGAATTGATGTGTCTTTTACACTTGTCATAATTTATATCATAGTACTCTTGAGTTGAGTTCATAGTTATATCTGAATGATTTTTAATATCAGAGAGATGAAATATTTTATCCAAGTATTCTTCATCAAGTTGAATGATCACCTTTCCTTTTGCATCATTGACTGATCTAGTTTGACTGTCAAAGTGTGTAGCAACTACCAGGATAAATTTTAGATCTTGTTTTGACATGGGAAAAGCAACTTCTAAATGAATTTCATTGTTAAGGATAGCCTACATGTGTTGTGTAATAGGGTCTCTGCCAAGCCTCTGTAAGAATTCAACCATATCAACATGGCCAATATTTGTATCTTTGATCTGGTCTACATTTGATTCGATCGTAGATGCCAAAAACACACCTTAGAACTTGTACTTCATGACTTTATTGGTAGGAGAATCCTCCAACATTGATCAAGTGACTGAAAGGGAGAATTTCAATTCCCTAGAGTTAGAATTTTTCATTTATCTCAAAAAATTTCAAGAGCGGTAAAAATCTACACTCCTACACAAGATATAAAATGAAATTATGTAGTTTGGATAATTTTCTCCAAACTACACAAGTTTTTAAGGCTTTGGGTGAAGTTCAAATAAAATTCTTCAAACTATACAAGATGGGTGCTTCTTCGATTAGTGAAGGTCAAAGAATTTTCTTTAACTCACACTGTGCTTGGGTAGGTCTGTGTAGTTTAGATAAAATTCTCCAACTTGCACCAAACTTGGGTTCAATTTTAGAGGGTAAGGCTAGGATTGGTACAGGTCAGTGAAAAATATTTGATCTACACCAATGCTTAATGTAAGTCTAGGTGTAGGTTAGTGAAAAATCTCTGACTTACATCAATGTTTAGGGAAAGGGTGCACTTCAAAGAATATTCTTCAAAGTGCACCAAACTTGGGAAGTTATAGTGACAGTGCACTTTAGTGAAAATTATCTAATGTGCACTCAAGTTAGGATGTGAGGGAAAAAAGGTGAAGCTTAGATAATTTTCTTTGGCATGCACCCAAAAGGGATTTGATAAAGTGCACATCAAAGAAATTTCTTTGGGGTGCAACCTTGGGAGGGTTTTGGTTAGTGTGTCATGTGGATGAAAAACTCTAAGGCACATGTAGGAGAGTAAGGTTTTAAGGTTTTGAAGATGCAAAAAGTTTTGAAAACCAAAATTGATATTGATGGTTAAAAACCAACATAGGTCAAAGGGGATTGTTTAGGATTTTCAAACAAATAAATAAAAATGTGACCCAAGAGCAATGGGAAGAATAAAATGAGAAAACAGGAAAGCCAAAAACTTTATAAAAATGAAATAAAAACCTAGTAAGCATGGAAAAAAAATAAAAATCTACCTAAGAATCGAAGGTAAAATTTGTGTATGAAGTGCAACACAACCACATGTAAAAATAGAAACTAAGTAGGTGCAAACAAGCTCAAAAATGGTGAGGAGGAGAAGAGTAAAATCAAAATGTAAAAAATGAATTTATATAGATTAATATTTATAAATAGGTTAATTAATGACTTAATTACACCTCTCAAGGGGTGGGCCCACCTGTAGGGGTAGATAAATTATTTGACCTTGCACATATAGTGGTAGAGAATTTCTTTGCTCTTGCACCTTAGGGTGCAGTCCAGAGAAAATTATCTAGTTTGCACCATTTTTGAACTTGGTGTAGTCTAAAGAATTTTTTCCAAACTACATAGGGTGAAAATCACCCTCAAAAGACTAACTTTTGAGGAAAAAACAAATGTAAAAAGGTAGTGATTGGCCTCATTTTTCATGTTTAGAGCTCATGGGCTACAAAATGGACAATTTTATTAGGGGTTATCCCAGGAATTGAGCCTAATAAATTCAAAGATAATAGCTAGCTCCAATTGAGGAATTATTTTAGGCATTCTTTGAAAAGCTTGAAGGAAAGAGAATCCTAGAACTCTAAGTGTCTTTCTCCATTGGGAAATAGAGTCAAGTGACTGACTAGACTTAAAAATAAAATGAAAACTAAACATATATTTACAAAATGTACAAACTTATCTAGAATCTCACTGAGTGTAAATCTTCAAATGTTATCTATTATAGCGCAATGATAATGGTGTTCCATCTAGATATGCCAAAAGGAAACTGTGCTCTCCACAAAGTTGATGAATAAAGAAAGGACCCTTCCACAAAGAATCAAATTTTTCATGCATTCCTTTTAGCTCTCTTCTCATCCCACAAAAGAACTAGATCCCCGACTCGGAGATCTCATGGCTTGGCCTTCTTGTCAAAAAATTTCTTGACTTATCTTTGATGTTCAGAAATGTCATCCACCACTTTTGTACATTATTCCTCTAATTTGGCAATGTACATGATATGCTTATCTATGGAACTTTCAAATGTTGCATTTTCAATTACCTTAGCCAATCTGAGAGTGGGCAACTCCAATGTGATGGGTATTTTTGCATTCAAAATATATAAAAGTTAAAAAGGAGACATACCAATCACTCACTTGTGAGTGATGCAATCAACCCACAATACGTCATACAATGCCTTGTGTTAGGTTATTTAATTGTCCTCTACTAACTTCTTGATGATAGTAACAAAGTTCTTATTACTCGACTCAGCCTGACCATTTCCTTGAGGGAAGTAATCTAAGGTGTAAGATAGAATAAATCTATATTTAAAATAGAACTGAGTCATCTCTTGGGATGTGAAACAAGTAGCATTGTCAATCAATATTTTTTTAGGTACTCCAAACCTTGTGATGATGTTTTCTTTGAAGAAGTTGCAAACAACCTCTGAAGTGGCATGTTTGGTTGGAATTACTTCTACCCACTTGGTGAAATAATATGTAGCTATGAGAACAAAACTGTGACCCACACTTGATGATGGATTCACCATGCTAATGAAGTCAATACCCCACTATTGAAAAGTTTCTTCAATGACTATTGGCTTGAGGGGTAAGGCTACCAATTTAGGTTTCCCCATAAATTAATGGCACTTCTCACATTTACGTACACATCCTAAAAAAGTGTTGGCCAGTAATACCTTGCCCAAAAAATATTATGAGTTGTGATCAAACCTGAGAAATGTCTTCTAAATGCTAGGTTGTGAAAGGATTCCAATAACTTACCTTATTTTGATTTGTCTACACATCGTAGATAAATTCCATCAATGCGTCATTTGTACAAACCATTGTCCCAAAGAACAAAGTTTGTAGCTTTAAGCTTGATTGTCCTCTTCTATTTATGAGAAAAATGCTCTAGACATTATCCATATGTGATAAAATGAGAAATTTTAGAGTACCATTCATTAATTTTGCTCACGAAAAATAATATGGGTAGATCTTCTTCTATGTCTCCTTCATTTTTAGATGTCTCTTCTGGTTGTATAATGAGATGGCATAAACCTTTTCCATGCACTAGCTTTGTAGGTTTGATTTCTATATCATATTCTTGGATCTTAGCAATCCAATTACCTCTTTTGCTTCTAAATTCTTGATAAGTCAAAATGGGCTTAATCGTAGAATTTGAAACTAGTGCAATGGTGTGAGAATTAAGGATGTAATACCTAAAATACTTAGCCACTTTCACCATAGCATAAGCATGTTTATCAATAGGTGAATATATGAGATCATGATCCTTTATAAGGAAACTCATGAAATTTATAAGAGATTCAATTCCCTCTTCATTTAGTTGCACCAAGATTGGAGATAGATTATTCTTAGAAACATAACTGTACATGATGAAGTTCTTAGTATAATCAGGACAGACTAAAATGGGAGCAAGTGTAATTGCTTCCTTAACTTCATGAAAGATAGCTCTCACTTCTACATTCTAATAGAAAATTGATTTCCCTTTCATCATATCAATAATATGACATGTCTTCTCAATGAAATCAGGTATAAATCTTCATAGTAAGTTAACCTTCCCAAATAAGGAATGCATTGCTTTCTTACTTGATCGCATAGTAAGATTCTAAATAGACTTGACTCATTTAGGATCAATTTTGATTCCTTCCTTGGACACAATGTGTCCAAGGAGATTTCCTTCAGTAACCCCAAAAATATATTTCTTGGGATTAAGGGATATCCCATGTTGGTATCACCTTTGAAGCACTTGTTGTAAATGGTCACAATGATCTTGATGCTTCTTTGATAAAATAGTTAAATCATCAAGGTAGACCACAATGAACTTACCAATAATATCTTATAAATCCAAATCTAGAGCCCTCTAAAAGGTAGCACTAGCATTAATCAACCCAAAAGGCATTCTACGATATGTAAAGGTTCCCCATGGAGTAGTGAAGGCCATCTTTTGTTGATCTTCATCATGCACCTCTACTTGACTGTATCCTAAGAAGCCATCTAGTATAGACAGCATCTCTGAACCTATCACTATTTTTAATACTTGATCCATTATTGGTAGTGGGTAATTATCCTTAAGTGATGATTAGTTCAAATTAGGGAAGTCAACACAGATGCAAATTTTTCCATTCTTTTTCTTCATAAGAATAATGGTGGCTACCTATATTGAATGATGTATAGGAAAAATAATCCTAACATTTAGTATCTTTTGGATTTTAGCAAGGATGGTACCTAAGATTTTGGGATTATACTGTCATTATTTCTATTTGTGAGGCTGAGTCCCAAGCTTGAGAGGAATATCATGTTGTACTTCCTTGGGTCGAAAATATTTTAGATCAGCATATGAATATGCTAATACATCAATGTACCGACATATAAGTGCCACCAACTTCCCTCTTTCTTCCAACAAGAAACATTTCCTAATATTTATTATTTTGGGATCATCTTTTGTTCCTATATTGACGTACTCATTTTTTGTAGATGAATCTGATTCTAACTGTTGACATTTGATGAATCGATCATGTTTATCAAAAAACCTCTCAAAGATACCAATATTTTGGGAATTATATTTCCTTTCAAATACAAGATCTCTTCACCAGTTTCCTCATTTACCTTAGAGATTATTCTTGAGAAGTAGAGTCACTCCCCTCAAAGTATTATTCACTGAAGTTTTTTGCCTTTTCCAAGAAGGTGATGATTTTCTCATCATTTTTGAAAACTTGCCAATGATTGACATTATCAAGAATACTAGGTTGAAAGATCAATTCAATGGTATAATTTTTCCTTAGAAATCCTTGTGAGGAATCAAGAGAGTGGTTGAAATAGCCAAAAAATCTGCCCTATCATTATATTTTTTAAAAACTGTTGAGATATTAAAGGCATCAAAATCCTCCATGCAATCCTAGACTCAATTGAGATAATGCCTTAGCCTTTCATTCTTTGTTTGATATAAATTCCTGACTTGACAAATGACTAGATCGACATCACCTTGTACATGGAGATTTTTAATTCGTTTCTTTTGTGCCACTTCCATCCCTTTATTAGTATTATAAAAATATAACTTGAAAGAAAAAGGGAAGATTTTTCCTTTTGAGGATATGAGGACTATCCTGGCTCTAGATCCAATTGAAGAACAACTATTGTCAAATTCTAAAGTCTAGACATCATTTGAACTTTCAACTTTGATAGTCTCAAAATCTAAAACCTCTTCATCTAAAGAGGATGGTTCATCTATTTCCTAACCTTTATCTAAAATATCATCTAAAGATACTGGATATTCGTATATGGTTAATAAATATGTACCCATTCTAGAGGTTTCAAAGAGAATCTGGGCTTTGGGATCCTCAGTCTTTGTCACTGTATACTTTACTTGCTTCTCTAGATGATTTTTTTGCATAACACCCTTGATAGGTATTCTATCCTTAGACCAATCCATTTTTATTTCACCACCAACATCCTTGTGAAAGTTATGCCCCAACAAAACTCCATGTGAATGTGGAACATCAGCCACAAGAACTATCATCTTGATCTTTTTCTCTGAAAAAGTGGCAAATGTGAACTATGCATCCTTGATTTGGCCTATGAAGGGTACTTGGTTAGTTTTCATTGAAAATAAATGGCCAAAAATCTTTTTCAAAGTTAACCCCAAAGTAGTGGCTATTTTGGCTGGCATCATGTTATCGAAAGCACCCAAATCAATGACACAATTATTGAGCTTATAATCATTGACAAATAGGGAAATATAGAAAGGTTCTATTTTTCCCAATTTGGATGTAGGAGTTACAACCAAGTTATTTTACTTTGGTTTTTTTTTAAGGTCAACCATTACACTCTTAGGTGAGATCTGATTAGAGTTGGTCCCTTTAATTTTTACAAATTTTGCCAATCTTTCGAATTGGTCAGGATTGGATTGGATGTACTCATCCTCAGACATTTAATTTTTTGTCTTATTGGCATGGTCTATGATATCAAAATCTGGATATGGGACAGCCAAGGAAGACAAGGTATTTTCATTTTTAAGTTTTGGGTTTTGGGCACTAGGTCTAGATAGAGAAGGGGAAGAAGTAGAATGAGGGGTGTACTTACTTATTTATTCGTCACTATGTCCCTTGGTTAAACTAGCAAAGGAGTTTATCTCTTGGCAATTGTAACCTCTTTACATGGTTCATCCTTGGACTTAGCTTTATCAACCTTATATTGTTAATTTGGCTGACTTTGAGAACGGGTGAAGATGGTATAGGACTCCCCATATGTGTCTTCCTTTTGTTCAACGTCTTCTTCAAAGTTAAAAAAACTGATATCAGAGTCACAAGCTTCCCCTTCTTCATCTATTGTGAAGGGATTAGCATCATCTTCTAAAACATATTCTAGATACAAAGCATCATCATTGTTAGGTTCTAACTAGTTGACTGTTGTGTTATCCAGTGGTGCCTCCAATGCAAGCCTTGCTTGTGGTGGAGAAAGCTTATTCTGATTTTAGTTTTTTGTAGCATTGTTGGAATAGTTAGAAGCATTTGGGTATGTTTTTCTTAGAGTGTCCTTGTATGAATAAAAGGACATACCTTGGGATATTTGTTTCTTTAGTGCTAGCAATTTGTTTTCCATATTTTGCACCATAGGATCTATGGTGCTAGTAGAAGGTGAATTTGTAGAGGGATGCCCTCTAGGCTTGTTTGAATTATTTTTCACTTTTATTGTCAAGATCAAATCATCTTATACTTCAGTATACAATATTTGAGCATCAACAATATTAATTGGGGCTCCTCTTCACAAAAGAAAACTAACCTTTGACAACTAATAATTGATGAAGAAGCATTTTAAGTTCTCAGGCATAGGTTAAATAACCGCTAGAATTCTATTCCTCAGCTTATTGAATTTTTCCATGGGCTCATGTGTTTCTTTTTTCATTTGTGTGAGTTGAGCCAACAAGGCATGAGCATCTTCTATTGGCTTAAACCTTGCCTCAAACTAGGCCTTGAGTGTAGTCCAACTTATGATGGTTCCTATTGTAAGATGTTAAAACCAATCAAAAGCAACACCTTGGAGCATTTTCACGAACAACCTTATAGAAACATGTTTATGTTCCACTCTAAAAACTCTACATATAATGTATAATGAGGAAATAAGTTCATCTAGATGTTTCTTGTCATCATCATAGAATTTAGGGAAATTTTTCTAGGAAGCTTGAGGTAGTTCATAAGATAGTGATGCTAAGTTCAATAGACCAAACGCAGTTCCCCATGGACCTTGAATAGCTATTTTATGTGGATTATAGGGAGTAATAATAAATATTTGCAAAGGCAAAATAAGTAAGACCTTACAAATGTTGGAAGCTTCCCCTGTTATAGGAGATCTTGTATTGGTAGGTGGAAAACTTCTTATATGTTGAAGAGATGACCTTGCACGTGCCGGTAAAAGATCAAAGTTATGCTCTTGCAACAACTCAAATGTTGGATCAATGTGTCCCATTTTACTTCTTCTATGAGTATAAGTTTGTTCTATCAGATCATGAAAGTATCTAGAAAAGAAAAGAGATTAACTACAGCAAAATAGTAGAAAACAATAAGGTGTTGGTCTTATTTCAAATGAATGAGTGTAGCTCTTGGTTACATGTTCAATTCCCCAATGGAGTCACCAAAAACTATTGGGTGAATATTTTATTACTAATATAATGGTACTTTCAGTGACAGTGTGATGAGATAAATCTCTCTTCAAGGAGAGGGGAGGCTCCCTTTTTTATTGCTAACTAATATAACAAGTAATTATTTACACTCATTTACACTAATTTTATCAAAGTAGGTGTTGTCATATCATCCAATCCTATTTTTTTAGAATTGATGTTTACTTACAAAATTTCTTCCATTCCTTATAATGTATTGTGAAAATGTAAACGTACTTGATGGAGCAATGATAACTGATATTTAGATTAGTTAGCCAAAAGAGTAACTAGAATGATACCAGCAAAGTGACATGAATAGATCGAAACAAAGTGCAACCCAAAGTCTTCACCTTACTTCAAAAAAAGATAAAATCACCAAAATAAAATAACTTATGTCCCAAAGTCTCCACATTAAGTCACTTTCAATGATGAACACAAACCCAATAACTAAAATGTAGCTCAAAGACTCTGAAATCAGCTTCTTGACACCTTTTATTTTATATAAATTTCACACCACAATCCAATAAAAGCACAATAAAATGTAATATAAAAGACAAAAGAACAGTCCCAATACACTACAAGTATATTCCAACACAAATATTGAAAGATCGCCTGTTTTTCTTATATTGATAGAATTCAAGATTTACAATATGAACACAAAGTTTCAAAAATTGCTTATGAATTCAATAGCATTTCACCTCTATAGCCCCTAGTGATCCATTTTACAAAAGAGAATCCTCCTATTTATAGAGAGGATCTATGAATAAAAATATGAAAAACATAAATATGTTGACTTATTCAATGAGAGATTCCAATTTGACTTAGGACTATGTAGTTTTCATAGGTGTAAATTGCACCAAACAAAATTACATATAGACAACTATGAAAATAAACTAAGTGTATGTAGACACAAGAATTTCTTCTTTTTTGTTCTTCTCCAGATATGCTTTGTATATTTTCAAGGTGGCCTCGAACTCATTGTTATCTAGCTTTGATGTATTTCTAGAGATGGTAAGGACCCTTATGATAGAGTCTGCTAGATTAGTTGGCATGTCTTTACTTTTATCCAAGATTATTTACAACTTATCTATTATGACTTGAAACTCAACCAATTTGTTGATGGAGTCAATCATGAATTTTCTTGTTTCAATCTCTATTTTAATCAAGGATGTGAACTCTTGAACTATTGTTTCTATATAAAGAATTTATTGGGAGTCATCATTAACTTGACAAGGAAGTTCTCCAATCTTATCTGTAAGGTCTAACACCTTATCATTACACATATCTTCTACTTCTTTAAGATCCTTAACTAAATTTTCAATAACTTCATTCTTATTATTCATTGCCTCTTTGTATTCTATGAATACTTTATTGCTTGAAATGAACTTCTACTCAACTAAGAGTTCCATCTTGAATTGGCGTAGTTGATTCCATGTATGAATATATTTTTTGATCAAATCCAAATCTTGAGAGAGTGTCTTAAGTGTTTTCTGAATTTTTATTTTCACTTCACTCAATTTCTTCAAAAATTCAATGGTAAAACGTAACCGTTGAGTACCTTGTGTTGACAATATTTCAATCCAGGCATTGACTGCCTAACCTTGAGATCCAATCTTTTTTGCCTATTAAATTTCTTTTTCTATGGTTTCATTCTCAACAAGTTGAATTGACTCAGATGATTATGTGATATTTTATAGAATTGAATTCAATTTTTCTACTTGTACCTTGAGTTGATCTTTAATTTTATTATCCTTATCGTATCTCTTGATCAAGAATGCCATTGTTACTTCCAAATCTTCCTTTTCACTTTCATGATTTTGCTTCCCAAGATCAATTCATCTCATTACATACTCGAATGCTTGGATATACTCAATATTTCTATCTTGGGGAGGCACTGTAACTTTAGCATACTTGTGTTTAGAATCAAAAATTATCCTTGATATGGTATTAGCCTTCTTTGATGTTTTTGCCTTTATTGGCACAAGTTGGCCAAAATCAAAATCATCAAGGGAAACAACTTGCTTCTTCTTCTTGGGTGTTTGAGTCATAATCTAAGGAGGAAAGATTGATGGATCTTCTGGTATAGAGGATACCAAAGATTATGATTTTTGGGGAAGGTCAACAGTTTTTGAAGTGGGTGGAATAGAAGGTGGAACGATGGCATCTGATAATGGAATGAACATCAATAAAATAGTGGTTATGATGGGTGGAGTTTGTGTTTGTATATCGGTCACTTTGGTACCTATTAGAAAACTGGATACCAGAGTAGTAGGGACTTGGGTTGTCAATTTAGAAGATAGTATGGACATAAATTTATCTATATCTTGTTGGGTGAAGTAAAAATTGTATGTGATCCTAGTGATTTTAATGGACTAGGTAGATTAGATAAAGAGTTAAAAACTTGATCTAATGTACCTTGTGAAGGGACTTGGAAAAGTGTGGCACTAGGAGGTGACAGAGGAGATGAAACAATTGTCTAGGGAAAAATGGTAGAAACAATTGGTATAATTGGCGTGACAAGGGGAATAGTGGAAGATGTTACTTGTGAAGCCATCATTTGTGAAGTTTTAGCTAAAAAAATCTCTGACTATGTAGCCATCAACTGTGAATGTTGTTGAGTCACTGGTTGAGGTGGTTGTGAAGTCACTGGCTGAGGTGATGCTTCATTCGTCATTAGATTTTCCTTCATTTCTACTTAAATACCTTTTTCTACACCAGCTTCTTTATCTTTTCTTTTACCTTTACTCACAAACACAAACCTTGGTTTCTATGTAGAAGTGGAGGCATCTTCCTTATTTTTTGTTCTAAGTTCCCAATGCTTCTTGGCAGTATCTTCATAATATTCTTCCTTAGACCTATTTTTGAATTATTTCAACTTGATACCTTTTGATTCCAACCAAGCATTAGTCTTCAAAAAAATAGGTTGAAATCTATCTCTGATAGATGTGGATTCTTTTATAGACCATTGGATTGGAGGAAGAGGAGTTGAAGTCACTTGATTACCCTCATATGATGGGTCCAATACATTCTCATCATCTAACAAATATTCTAGAATATCAGCCAACTTCAAATTAATAATTTGATCAGCAATGAGAAGGTTATAATCTAGCTTTCTCATGTCCTCCTCAATTCTGCATTTTGCCCAAATTTCTTTGATCCTATGTACATGAGCATAATTTCCATTTAGCATCTCCTTCATGATTATGTGATCAAAAAATTTCTTGCTTTTGAACCTTTTGAGAGTGATCCACTACATTCCCATCTCCATTGTCTTAGCTTTTGGTGTGGTTGAAACTATATAACAGCCAATGCTAATTGCAAACTTGAAACCTTATTTATGGGCATCTGATTGCTTCTTATGCATAGTCATCATTTTCTGGCACATCTCCATCAAAATAAATTTATCACTTGGATACCTGGGTAGTATATATGGTTGTTCATCAACCCCCCTACCTTGATATAGGTGAAAGTTTTAAATTGTATAAATATACAACCAACCTTATTGATCATTGCTCATGTGGCATCTGAAACTCTCCTCTTCTCAAGATCCTGGTCAAAAATATAGAAGAACTTGTAAAAGAAAGCATCATTGACTCTCCTATAATGTTTTATGCTTTCCTTGAGAGTCAATTATGGATAATATCCATGTATAGGAACCATATTTATTTTTCCAACATTGTTTAACTCTAGGAAAGATGTAGCATATACTAGATAGGAAGTCATATAGAATTTCAAAAAAGAGGTCACCTCAAAGAGCTGGTGACATATGGCATCACTAATCTATTTTCCCCAGTAGATTCTTTATTTTCCCTTTTTTATGATGAAAATTTAGTGATACATCCACTCTTGGAAAACATTTGATGTTGATATCCCTTTGACTTTGCTTAAGAGGGTGATTAACTCCCCTACTTCCTCTAAAAAATCACTACGGTAAAATTACTTGGGCCATCTTTCCATGGAGTGTCAAGGAGTTCTAAGCTAATGAGAATTGATGTGTCCTTTACACTTGTTGGAATTCCTATCATAGTACTCTTGACCTAAGTTCATAGTTATATCTGAATACTCCTTAATATCAGAGAGATGAAAGACTTTATCTAGGTATTCTTTATCAAGTTGAATGATCACCTTTCCTTCTACATCTTTGACTAATCTGGTTTGACTATCAAAGTGTGTAGCAACTGTTAAGACAAATTTTAGGTCTTGTTATAACATAATAAATGCAGTTGTCAAATGAATTTTATTGTTAAGGATAGCTTTCATGTGTTTTGCGATGGGGTCTCTGCCAAGCCTCTACAAGAATTCATCCATATCAACATGGCCAACCTCTATATCTTTGATCTAATCTACATTTAATTTGACTACAGATACCAAAAACACAACTTAGAATGTTTACTTTATCACTTTCTTGGTAAGAAAATCCTCTGACATTGATCAAGTGACTGCAAGGGAGAATTTCAATTCCCCAAAGTTAGCATTTTTCATTTATCTTAGAAAACTATAAGAGCAACAAAAATTTGTACTCCTACACAAGATATAGAATGAAATTATGTAGTTTAGATAATTTTATCTAAACTACATAGGGTTTGAAGGCTTTAAATGAAATTCAGAGGAAATTCTCTGAACTACACAAGATGGGTGCTTCTTCGATTAGTGCAGGTCAAAGAATTTTATCCAACTTGCATCGTGCTTGGTAGGTCTATGTAGATCAGAGAAAATTCTCTAACTTGCACCAAACTTGGGTTTAGTTTTGGAGGGTAAGGCTAAGATTGGTGTAGTTCAGTGAAAAATTTCTGATCTACACCAATGCTTGATGTAAGTCTAGGTGTAGGTTGGTGAAAAATCTCTAACTTACATTAATGTTTAGGGAAAGGGTTCACTTCAGATAATTTTCTCCAAAGTGCATTAAACTTGGGAAGTTATGGTGATAGTGCACTTCAGACCAAATTCTTTGATGTGTACTCAGGTTAGGATGTGAGGGAAAAAGGGTGCACCTTAGAGAATTTTATTCGACAAACACCCGAAAGGGATTTAATAGAGTGCACATCAAAGAAAATTCTTTGAGGTGCACCCTTGGGAAGGGTTTTGGTTAGTGTTCCATGTAGAGTAAAAACTCTGAGGCACATGTAGGAGAGAAAGGTTTTGAGGGTTCAAAGATGTAAAAGTTTTTGAAAATTTTAATGGAGCTTGATGGTTACAAACCAATGTAGGTAAAAGGGGTTTGTTCAGGATTTTCAAACAAATAAACAAAAACTTCATCCAAGAAGAATGGGAAGAATAAAATGAGATAGTAGGAAATCCAAAAACTTTACAAAAATGAAAGAAAAACCTAGTAAGTAGGGAAAAAAGAAAAAGAAAAATCTACCTAAAAATTGAAGGTAAAATCCACGTATGAAGTATAACATGACCACGTGCAAAAACAACAACTGAGTAGGTGCAAACAAGCTCAAAAATGATGAGGAGGAGAAGAGTAAAATCAAAATGTAAAAAATGAATTTACATGGACTAATATTTATAAATGAGGTAATTAATGACTTAAGTACACCTCCCAGGGGGTGGGTCTACCTACAGAGGTGGATAAATTCTTTGGGCTTACACGTGTAGTGGTAGAGAATTTCTTCACTCTTGCACCTTGGGGTGAAGTCCAGAGAAAATTCTTCAGTTTTTACCATTTTTAAACTTGGTGTAGTCTAGCAAATTTTCTCTAAATTGCACGAGGTGAAAACCCCCCTCAAAAGACTAACTTTTGAGGAAAAAATAGATGCAAAGATGAAGTGATTGGCCTCGTTTCACATGCTTAAATCTCATAGGCTATGAAACATACAAGTTTCTTAGGGGTTATCCCATGAATTGAGCCTGCTAAATTCAAGGATAACACATATCATAGAATACATAGACATCATGTATATTGTTATTTTGCATTGAAGAAAAAATTACAAAGTATCGAAGCTAGTGGTGGTTCTATAATTGATACAACACTTAAGCAAACCACTCACATTATGAGTAATTCTTCTAGAACACAAGTTATAAAACATCAAATATTATTATCAAAAGACATTTCAAAGCAAGAGAAGGGTCAAAATAACAAAGAAATAAATAAAATATCATAACCAAAGGCTCCAAATAATACATAATTACTAAAGGAACCAATGATATTCAAACCACCAAAAACTAGACTATGTGATATCCCTTTGTTGATCAATATCAAACAAAAAAAAGACATAATTATAAATGATTATGATGGTCATGATACTAGTCCTAATACTAATATCACTGATGAACAGTTGAGAAAAATTCATCTTGATCCACTTTATACCTTACCACATGATCTATTTATACCTATAGGGCATAGTACATATCAATTGAATCCATCTCCAAAAAGTACAAAACCAAATACAAATAAAGGCAAGGTAAACCATATAACTCAGGATGTTAATAAGGTATTAACATTTGAGGTGCACACATATACACATAATGGCATACCAAAAAAGGCACAACCATATTATGGGGTAGTTCCTTATTCATATGTAGATGCTCAAAATGATATATCGTAAGTTTAAGAACAACCTAAGATGTTACATATTTCCTATACTAATAACACATAAGATTGGTATGGTCCTAATGCCACAGAGGATTGGTATGATCCCAATGATACTTAATATGTAACATAAGAATATAATACACATGATACATATCCTTCATAGAAACATCTCCTTAATGAGTATATTAGTTCTTGGTAGCATTTTTATTTGAATATGTATGCTTTGTAAACATTTTCAAAGATTCTGCAAAATACAAAAAAAATCAAAAATCAAAAATATTTTCAATGTTTACATATTTTATTGGCTCCTTGGCATCCATGTTGTTAGTTCTATGCTAATGTATAACATATCATTTATTTCTATATACACATGTTTCACAAACCTTTGGATTCTGATACATGCATACATAGATACATGATCTATTCACTTTTAGATGTTGGGCCTTCCCTCTACTCATGTCATGTGGACATTGGGGGCATCCACTTCTTTGATCATGATACATCTAGGTTATATTATTCTATGATAACTTTACACTATCATGTTTAAGATTATGTAATTTCACATGCCTTTATTCATGTTTATATCTTTCACAATGTACTTGATATACTATGTACTTAACATTTTTGCTAATGCATGATCCATGGGCTAGTATGCTATATTTATGTTGGTTGCTTATGATTTTTATCTATGCACTTCTTTGAGTGTCTTGTCTTGCTTATTGACCATTTTAATATTCTTCATTTTTTATTCCCCCCATGCCTATGTTTACCTATTATGACATTTTCATATGTCATGGTTTGTTGTATGTTGACATTTAAATATGTCATTCCTTTCTTTGTGGATATTTGACTAAGTCATGGTCCTTCAATTGTGTGGCATTTGAACATGCCCCTTGTTTGAGGTCTCCTTAGACCACTGTATTTTATTTTATTTTGAGTGCTCTTGTGTGTGTGTTTGATTACTTATTGAGTTTATATTGTTACTATCTGGACATTGTCATTATTTACATCATGCATTTTAGGAATTGATGTGATCATATCCTTTATGCTTTAATAATATATCTACCTAGACATGATTCTTTTATATGCTACATTATTCATACACAAAATATACATTTATATTATCCTTCTGATGTAAGGTTACTACAATTTTTTAATTCCCCGCACCTTGAAAGGTGGGGCATGTCATAAAGGCATGGCTTTCAAATTTGCATAGTTCACTGGATTTAGATATGTAGTTGGGGCATGTCTTGGAAACATGTTCTCTATACATACACCCCCACTTTAGTTTTAGATATACAGTGGGGGAATTTTCTCCATACTTATATCCATTTTAGTTTTATACATATAATGGGGGCATATCTTTAAAATATGTTCTCCCCATTTACACAGTTTGTAATTTGACCAAATTACATAGTTATATGATTCAAATACATAGTTGTGGCATAATTATATACATTGGTACCATTAATATACCCAGGCTTAAACATGATACATATATGAGGTACATATTCTATGCAAATGGCACCTCAATTATAAAATAAAAATTAGTCTCAGATTTCAAAAAACTTTTATGGACTGTCATCACTCACCAGGTTAGATTTTTATGGACTGTATTGAGTCAATCTACTACAATTGTTGGTTCATTTTTGGTATGCTTGAGGTGATTAAATAACTCAATATTTCCAAGATTATAGGTTGGACTTGATTATATCATCTAATCTCACCAAATTTATAGTGTGAGCTGACTTAGTTCACTCACAATCACCAAGTTATAAGTATGATTGGGTTGCACAATTGACCTAATCCCAACTATCAGGTGGCAACTTGCCTTTAAATCTAAGGTTGGGGGAAAGATTCATCCTTCAATATTTCTATATTTATGCACTTTTTATATTTATATTGTCCTAATCTCAGTTTCAATGATTCATAATGATACATCTTTTCCAAATTAAATTGCCAAAAGGCAAGGTTGTTGCATCGATTCACAAGTGTACTACTAAATCTTGCTCTCTTTACTTTCAATCATTTCAAATGTTTTCAATTTCAAATATTATGCACCAAATATATACTATAACATGATCATAATTACAATTTTATCACTAAAAAATTACTCAAATTAAACTCACATGAAGATAAGGTGTGTTATACACACCCAGATATGCATTTCTTTTCCTTTAAACTAGCAATTTCATTACTAAATTAAAGGGGAGGAATGTAGACAATATTTCTGAATTATATATTACCTAAGTCTTGTACACTTGTCAAACACATATCATGGATGTACTTTTAGCTTTTATACCTTCTCGTTATTGAAATTCTTGCATACACTAGCTCTATATGTTAAATTATTTATCCCTTAGTCTAACCAATATTATTATGATGACTCAAACCTTATAACATGATCATAATGTTATAAACATGTTTATTTTCTATCTCTACAAGTTTTAGACCTGTGCCTATTTTCCAACTACCCAAAAACTTACATCCCAGTCAGATGCCTACATCAACACAAGTGTCTTTACCCAATGCAAGTGTTCATTGCCCTAAAAGTCACTAAATTTATAAATGAAACATCTTCCCATGGTCATCCTAAGTTATTTAATGTGAGATATTATCCAAAATGATTGTTATATAAGAATGATAAATCCTCGCTCATTCTTCAACTAGCAACTTCTTACCTCTCACAAGGTAACTTACTAAAGGTATTCAATCCACACTCAAGTGAACAAATCTTGCTTATTTTCCCCTATTCCATATCAATCATAGGTACAACACATCTATTAGTCTAAATTACTTAATGGGCATCCCACGATCCATATTTTCCAAGCTAAAGGCTAGGTCACTCTATGTACTTGCTTATCATGTAACAACTTTGATGGATTAAACATAAAAATACGTAAAAAAAATTTAAACACATATACCAAAAATATATTACACCACAAGAATATACAGATACCATAAAAATACTCAAGGTGTGATAATAACAACAAACATAATACATCACATATCACTAATCTCTAATATCATGAGATTACACGTCATAATGCAAACATAAAAATAATTATATTAACTCAATTATAAATGAACAAGTCTACAACCACCACTATCAATATACAATAATAATTGATTATAACTTTTCATGATAATATTCAATAATAATTACTATACAATACAATGTATATATAAAATACATGGCTCTCCTGAAGCATAGTAATTTTTTCACACCAACCACAGACCAACGATCCCCTATACTAATCCCATCAAGAAATGGCCCTCTCTTCATAAATGAGTAGATAGTGATGGCATGGGAATCCAGAGAGACAAATAAGTATTTGTGTGTTGTATGATTTATAAACTAAACATGCAGTGTATCATAGAAAAAAATTCTATTACAAGATATCGCACAAACATGTAAATCATACTTATGAAATGATAATGTCTCACTAAACATACTCTAGCCTAAATTTTTATGAATAATAAGTAATGATTTATAAATCAATCAAATTCATACACACCACTTGATCGAACTGCCTTCATTTGTCATTGTGATACTAGTAAGCCAATGAAGTCCATCTGACTCCTTACTTCATATCAATAATGCAGATTGGTCAAATATAATTCAACCACGAGATTCATTTTATTTACATCCTACTAGCAAACACATCATATAATATGTTAAACATAGAAGTAATCAAAACATACATTTATTCCTTTAAAAATATGAATAAATCTTACATTATTTTCTATCCCATACTAGAAATAATGATTACAGTTTATACCATCTGAGTAAATACACATTTAATTATAAATTTTTACTACCATAATTAGTTTTTAAACATACCACATCCTATGATAACCCATATTATAATAGTCTAGTATTCTAAGACATAACTACTAGTGTTTCATAGTAAATCATATAAAAGAGTCTTAAATACATGGAAATATAAGATTCGATTTAAGAAATTAGATATAATAAAATAATTCATAGTTTCCATGAAACACAATAATATACTATTATAGCATTTGTTAAATTCTTCAAAGTTGTATGCATGCATACACATAGTTCTACCAACTGTCAAAAAACATGTTAATCATAGTAAATATCATTAAACCTACATTAAATTAGTCAAATATAGGTATGAGTATAGGCATTACAATATGTACCATTTGGATATAGTATATATTTATACTATAGTACTCTACGAAATCTCATACTATCATAGGTTCCCAACTACATAAAAACATATAACCAAACTTACAATTTTTAGGAAACAAATGACACACATACATTTACAATCATGCAAGTATATGTTTATACCACCTGGATATACCCTAAGTTTAAAATATATACTAATATTCAAGCAGCATAACTTATAAGCACACATCATGCATTTATACATATTATACCCTCATGACTTGTACTGCACATAAGTATTCACTATTGAATACATATAACTAACATCTAATCCATAATTTGCAGAGAAATAGAGAACTCACAACCCATTAAAATATTCATTTAGACATCTTGTTTTGTTTTATAGAAGACTATTTTTAAAACGGTTATATTTTTGGTTCCTCGAAATGCCTGATGATTAGATAAAATCATACTTCTAGTTACAACTTAGGCTTACGATCTATCACAACCAATTTTCATTATGCACTTCTATTGTATATTTAAATCCATATATAAATATAAATATATTTTTAGAATAATTTGTGCCACACAAATCTAATGATCACTTTTATTCAAGAGATTCATTAATCACAAATATAGGCACACTACCCAATACACCCATAATATTATAAATATAAGTAACTAAATCATCAAACAAATATATTTCTATGATATATTGGATATAGTTAGAGATAGATAGGGTCTTTTTTAGTCCCCAATCCATTATTTGGTTAATGAAATCTTATTAACAAGCTATTAATAATTTTAATAATATTTTTGTATTATTAAGGATAAGCAATTTTACTCATAAAGAATAGCATTTTCTCAATTCTCAAGTCCCATGACCCATTATTTTATCTCTGATAGCAAAACCTAGAGGCATACAACCCGGTACATGCAACTCCTTATGTCCATCTATGCATATTATTCCATGAAAGTTTGGTTTTATTCATTTGTTGAAAATAATACTTATGCACATTTAAAGATTCCAATTACATTAGATCCAACAAAGATACCACTAAATATGCAAATTTGTATATATGTATCACATGTAGTGGATACCATAAAAAGGAATACTCCAAGATATACAATGTTATAGAACACAAGATAAAAACTCTTATATTATTATATACTACATATCCTCAATAACAATAATTGTCAAAATGTTCTTAATTTGATTTCAATTTTCTCTTATTCCTATTTTATTTTAATTTATTTAGGATTCATCTCTATCTTCATGGTTCATATTACATAATATATCATATTAGGAAACTTGGCCCTATGTAAGTTGTTCCATAGTAATCCATGTTGTACTAACTATTGATTATCCATAGATTGCATTATCATACAATCATATTTAATGTGGTATACTACATTTCTTATACCATCACAAGGCACTCAATATTTAAATAATTAAATACCACATAACTGTGACATCAAATCCTTAATAAAAAACCCCTAACTATTCAACATGTCACATGAGACATCATCCATTGTGGACATAGAGAATGTTAACGGTCTGACTTTAACTCCATAGAGGACATTTGTTTCCAACTGGAAACTACATACGGCAATGCCCTTCAGTATTATAATGAGAAAGTTAATTTTTATTATTCTAGAAGTAATTTTTAATAATAACACATAGCTTCCATATAAGTTATAAAATTTGAGCTTCCAGCTTTCATATAATACACATGGCGCCTAAGGAAATGTTTTAACATGCATGGCTAAAGACATTAGTATTATAGTGATCTATCCAATAATAACACTCAATTTTTAGAGGTTAGGGCGATGTCAAACTACATAAAGTTAGCTCATTAATATTACGACATCCCAAATAATAATTAGTAAATCAATTTTATCACACATATGATAATTTTACATTTATCAGTTATATATAGCATTGTTGGAAACACATGAATGGTGATGCTTTAGTAAAGGGATCTTAACTTAAATCATATTCCTAATGAAATACACATTCCTATTTCATGTATGCCAATAAGGTTATAATTGTTAGTAATGAACTGTGTTTAGTATTTCACATATTTAATATTTCATTAGTGTAATTTAGAGTTCATACTCAATTGTCAGTAATAAAATGTGTTTCATATTTCATTATTCTAAATTATTTTCAATTATGAAATAATCATTCACTATTGTTATTTCCTCTAGAATATAACCTTAATATTCCTAATGAAATACATGAATGGTGATGCTTTAGCATATTTCGGACTCCAGTGACTATGTATGGCAAGGAAGATAGCAAACACAATGTATATAATGATATACTTCAGCAAATTAAGTTATGTCACACCCAGCAACCTTAAAATATTTCTCCCAATAATTTAAGATTTTATAATACTAAACCTAGGAATTTTAGTGATGCCAAGTATGTCATTCAATTTGCTAGCATTGACTTAAGTGATGGCATAATAAGATGTAGCATATAGAGGATAAATATAGGAACTTACACAGATAAAAAAAAATCAAGTGAAGCTAATTTAAAAATATTGTTATATATACGTAAGTTAGCCTTTTTGAATGAGAATGTGAATATGTTAAGTGGTCCTCAAGAAACTAAATGTATCATAGGTTAAATATGGTTTAATAATTTAAAAACATCAACAACTATTGCATAGGTTAGAATAATTATCAATGATGCCTTTATAAGTATTACTAACATTATTTGCTACTAAGGTAACAGTATTGTAGATAAGGTGATGGCATTGCAAGTAAGGCATCAACATTGAGACATAAGGTTAACAAATATAATAAATATATTGACAGATTGGGGTAGAATATAAGCAATACAAATATAACCATGTGTTTTAAACTTGCAGATTGGTTCATATCCAATATTGGTCAATACTTCAGTAATAAAAATATTGAAGTCATATAAAATGGAAAATTTGGTTCCTTTAGTGTGGCTAATGACACCCAATCCATAGGTCCTCCTACTACTTGCACAACCCTCATAGACTTTTCTTTCACCAATTCCTAGTCATCCACAGCCTTCTATACTTAACCCTTATAGACCCAGGTAGCTCTTTTAGGCCCAGATCCATCCCCTTAGATCTCATTCCCTTTGGACAATAGTGCCTAACTTGGATAGGATCACTGAAACCTAAGTTGTCATGTTTCTAGTGTTATTGTCCAAGTACAAATTTGGTTCAAACGATCATTTTCTCCCAGATCCTTATCCTAATTCATATCAGCCTAATATGAATTCATTTAACCCACTATCATTAAATCTCCTATAAAAGGCCATTCAAAGTCCATTTATAATGATTGGCACTCACTTCCAAGAGAGAAGCAAGAATATAAGCAAGTACCCTCAAGCACTTTTCCCTATTATCTACATATAGCCATCCAATAGTATTTTAAGTTTATTCAAACCTTTACACTAGTCCTTAGTCATTCCAAGTACACCTAATTTCATATTTACTTGCATTTTCATCACATTATTACACCAAGCACTTTAATGGGAGAACTACATATAGCTTGATCCCTCCTCAGAGTATTGGTATGTAGGTAGCCTGCCCATACATGGGGTGTGAAGTGTGTCTAACGTATCCTTTATGCACTAACCCATTCTCTCTCTTTCCTAAGTTGTCCTTTAAATTTCAAACACAAAGAGCTCTTAGATATTTAGAGATTAAAATAGATGCATAATGAGATCTATAGACTTTTGGGCTTTAATATTTTACTAACAGGATAACACAAACATACTGAGCAAAACCCAAAAAACTCAGACCACCTGGACAACAACACCAAAAAAGGACTATAATGTCAAACAATAGGGTGTTCCACTTTTGACACTCCTGTCTAATCATAAAATGAAGTTTAAGAACCTATTTTTGACATTGTCTCAATCCTGTACCTAAATTCTCAAACCTTGTCTCAAACCGAATAGCACAAAATAAGCTAAGTTACATTTCTCCTTGCTCTCTTACTATTTTTGGAAAGGTCAAATTGCAATTTAATTTCACAAATCAGTAGCCATAATTAAGACTATTATTTACTAATTTTCCCTACTCAGACATGTTTATTTAATAGGAATAAAACTCCATTATTCTCAAAAATAATAAAATAGATATATCTAATATTATTCAATCATATATATATATATATATATATATATATATATATCACAGATATATTTCATATAAATTCATCTGGTGGGTTATCGATACTCAACTTTTATATAGAGGTATATTTAATTTAGTGCAAATCATCTTCTCAAAGAACATGCATATTGACACCTCTATTAGTACATACTCTTAGGAGGTCATCTATTTAATACATTCAAGATTGTCTATGTTGTTAAACATATTGTTAGACTCATAAATTTAAGGACACATCCTACTTGGCAGTCAGTGCCTTGTTCTTCCTCTTTTCCATGCTTCTTCTAGTCTTCTTTCTTGAGCTATGTCTCTCATCTTCTCCCATTCTCTCGTCCTTTTATAACCCCCCACCATATTATGAAAAAGGGTGTAGATTTTATATTTTTTAAGTTGGCTTTCTTTCTCAATTTCCCCTATAATAAAATAGGCGTAGTCTTTATCTTTAAAAAGTTTTTCATTGATTTATTTGTTTTTTGTTATTTTATTTAATATATTTATTTCTTTTGATTTTCTTAATTTAATCATTTCTTCTCTTTTATGTTTTATTTTTCTTTTCTTTTTTTATTATTTTATTAAAAAATTTCCCTTTTCTCAAAACCATGAGATTTAATTAAATCTCATCTCTTTTATTTATATTGCTCTATTTTTCCACTTTTGAAGTTATATTCATCTATTAAAATATATTTTCTAAACAAATTAACATTTTTAATATACCACTATCCTAATGATAAATTCATAAGTCAACAAATTTAAATTTGTTCTAATTGTACAAATTGCAAAACATTAATGGTTATGAATATGACCATCACACAAACACCTCAGATGAGTTCCAAATAACCATTAAGATAAACCAATCATGAGTAAGCAATTCAAAATGCAAATAATATTAAACTTACTAGGATATTTATTTCTTTATGCATCTAATCATAAATTTTTTATGCAGTGTGTGTATGGTTTTTATCCATTCTCTGTAATCCTCTGATGTCTCTATCTATGTCACTCTCTTTGATAATGCTCTACCTTCATCACATTCTGAGGGTTGAGTTATCCTGTGTCAATCTCATAATAAAACAAGTAGTTAGACCATAACATTCATGATATATATATATATATATATATATATATATATATATATATATATATATATATATATATATATATATATATAGCTAAAATAATAAATCAACATGATCATAAAGTAAATATTTACTTACAGATAACTCATAACAGAGTGATCATGTAATCTAAGTAATATCCTACTACCCTATAATAGCATATATCTCATATCTTAGTTAAAAAAACCAAATCTAAATTTATCAACTATAGATATCCATAGATATTCTAGCAAGTTTGTATGGTAAGGAATTGGGATGTCACAGCCTTCCCCCCTAAAGCTAGTCATATTCCCCAATGACTCTTATTCAATCATAAGTTATGAATTAAAAACATTATTTAGCAAAGAAAAAACATGATATAAAATATAAAATTAACCAATAAAATAAAAATTACCTGTAAAACTCATTGTAGTTCTTTCAAGTTGCATTATTTTTGGAGTATTGGTCCCACAAGACCCTACTCAATAAAATCTCTCAATTTTGAAAATATTATTTGTGAGTATTACTCACTCTAATTGATTATGTCATGACCACCTTAGGGTCCAGAACCGTCAATACAAATCTATATATTATAAGATTGACCACTTTTGTTATCTTGAAGGGTCCCACATATCTCAGTGAAAGTTTCACTGACTTTTCAAAAACACATGAGATCGTCATAAAATTCAAAAATAAATATCCAAAGAGAGTTCCATAATACCTTCCATCCTCTTTGCACATCTCTCTAACCTAGAGAGTATTTTCTCATTCTGGAGAAAGTAATTAGGGAACTTGGCAAGAACAATGTGTATAAGTTAATATTATCATTACTCTATGTAGCTCCTGATAATTATAACATGTCAATATTATCACTAATTCAAAAAGATCATGGAAATTATGATGATGAATATGAATTAGAAATAATAAATTTTTAATTTCTATAAATTTAAGGAATAATCACTCTATCGTACACATGTATATGGCCATATGACTAAATTTGACAAGTCCATCTGTCAATCTTGGATTCGATAAGTCTGTTTGTCAGATCTAAACTTGGTAACTACTAATTAAATGTGAGTGTTATCACTTGGATTTTCACCCTTTGAGGATATGACTCAGTTCTCCTCATCCAAGTGGCACAATGGAAACATCTCACTTGTTGCGGGTAGTCAATTTGGTGAGATGAATCTCTAGAATGAAGGGCTAGCTCCCTAGATGTGCCTTGAAATGCTTTCACCTATAATAACTAATTATTTAGGGAAAAGGGTTAGAATTTGCATGAAATAAAACCTATTATAGGAGGTGATGCACCAATATTTTTACCATAATACTATTATACTCCATCACTTTTGAGACAAGGCATACAACACTAGTCTATGAATCATAAAATGCACTAACATCAATATTTCAATATGAAGGTGCCATATATGAAGACTATCCAAGATAAATGGAAATAGAGATTATTTTTTAGATTATAAGACTTCCTCTTACACTTAAAAATATGTCCATACACTTCATATAACCTATTAGGCATAGAATCACTTACATCAAACATGGAAGGATTGAGTGAAAGCAAGGATAAATGAATAGCTCTTAACCATTCACTATATATCTCTTCAAACACTTTAACAAGATGATGTATGAACTCAAAATATATTGAGTTTTATTTTCTAATACAATTAAAATTTCAAAACCAGTAGGGGTTTTCCATACATGGTGTGGTATTAGATAACAAAGGCCAAAATGGTAGCTCTTATAGAAATTGAGAGAAAAGGGAGAAGAGAGAAGTTTAAGAGTCATAAAGACACTTGTCAAGCTAAGAGAATAATTTAATTTTTCATGAGAAGAGGATATGGGATGAACCATGCAATTTCAAGAAACACAACTGTCAATTCAAGGCATAAGCTTCATAAAACATGGTAAGAAAATTCCTTGACTGGCTCAGAAAAATTGCTTTCATGATTGACCCTATTCAAACATCCCATAACTAAATAATACTAGGTATAATGATTAAAAATAATTTAAAGGGTCTCAAAAATTCCTTTCCATGCATTTTTTTTAGGCCTGGTCCTCTAGAATCATCTAGAAAGGGGCTATCATCATCTATAGTCCAGAAAACTCTTCCTTCATGCACCATGTACACTTGGTTTCCAAAAAGAGATTAGTTTATCATAAAAATACATGGGATGTATTTTATGAAACCTTTAAATTCCCTCCATGGACTTATAGGCATCAGGCATGCTTTAAAATCACTCCACTTGAAGGTTTCCACCCTTCTCACTAGTTTGTCCAATATGCTAGTTTTGACTGGCTGAAATGAGATCTATGGTTGAGGTACTTAGGAGTTTTTTATTGAAATTAAATGACCATAATTAGTTATAAAAATTATAAATATTCCCTCAAAACTTAATTTTATCTTCACACTCCTCCTGTAGCCTACACAACATAAAAAATAGTCAAAAATACCCTGTTTCTACCTTGTTCGTATAGATTCCATACAGCTAATTTTGGTGTTAAAGACCCTGACTAAGTAATTTATAACATAAAATCATCATTCATGTCATTTTAGTCCATTTTAGTGTATTATCTCTCTCATTTCTTCAAACTAGTCTTTAATCAGGGTTTGTAAGGGTTTCTGACAGTTTTGACTCTTAAGGTTGTTTTATAAAGGTTTAACATCCAATTCTCAAAATAATTCCATAAATTCATATTTAAATAAATATAATAACATCCTTAAACTTATTTGATTCCCATTCTTAACTAGGTGTCTCTCAGCTTTTCAAACCCTTTTGAAGGATCTCCTTAGCTTCTGGTTCACCATATCACTTACATTCGTCTAAAACCTGTCAGTTTCACATTGAGGGGAGTTCCCTCTATCTAAGATAAAATAAAGGGAACTCCCCTATTTCCCTAAGCAAAAATTAATTATTGAGTGTCTTTTACAAGCTGTAAGGGTGCTCTACATAAAGTTTGAACCCTTGATTTGGCATTTTGACCTCTTAAATGCTTTAAGACCCAAAATAGACCATACCAAAAGGAAACTGTGTATGCAAGATTTTAATTAGGAATGTGTGTTATAGTTTATCATTCCTTTCTTTGATACATATTCATCATGAGGGTTCTATGAGCTATGTTCACGTATTCTGGGGTCAATTATTAATCATATAAACCTTCATACTCCTTCAAACCCTGCCTATCTTGAACTGAATTCCCTGTTTGACAGTGACTACTCCTTCTAACTCTACCTGTAGGTGTATTTGGCTCATTTGGACTTGTTCATGATATGGAGAGACTCTCCATTGAACCATGAAAACCATTATTAACTTCTCAAACATTGTATTCAACTTGTATGCATTTCTCACACTCCATACACTACCTCCCTGTCAAATTGGGTCTTACCTTGGTTGTGACTATGTTTGCTTATTTAATATACCTGTAGGTTATCTTTGAATGGTTAGACCTCAAACTTGACATTATGAACCTTCTTGAGACTTTCCAAGGCCTCTTGGAAATAACCTAGATTAATTTGCCTCCTATTTATGTCATTCTCACAACAAAACACTACCTCCCTATCAAACTATCTTAGATAGTCAAACATAGTTGACTTTGTCAAGGAAACAGAGGTGTTATAGATGCATATATACCTTGAAAACTATGGAATAAGGTTTATGGTCTCCATGTAATTCCTTAAAATAATTTATGACTTGTATATGCTCATTTTTGTATAGGTCAGATCACACCAAATTACACTTCCTTGCTTCTGCCTCTCACAGTTACATCACAGTCAAACTATAGATGATTGTTTTGACCAAAAAAAGAGCCTACACATGATGGTTTCACACTATGAATTGTGTCATGATATTTTGGATGTCCATTGGTGTCTTTTTAAATCATTTTAATTTAGTCCAACTTAATGTCTTCATGTTCAAATCCACCTCAAAGGTTGATATGGACTTTGACCCTTGATTATAGATGCATTTGGTGTATAGAAGGATAGTTGTAGATGCTAATGGGAGACAAAAAATAAGTATGACCTCTTTCCTTGATAATCTTTATGTTCATGATGTGCCTTTCACTTCACAAAGCCACTCAAAGCATTATAACATGTCTAGTTAGCTGATTGAATTATTAAGATCACTTATACCTTCAAAACCTGTAGATTCAACTATCTAGATTTAGTGGTTTTATGAGCAACTTGGGGTCTCCAAAAGATTGATCTCGATTCCTCCTCTACCCTTAAAATCTTGAAAGGTCCTTCTCTATGCGAGAGACTATAAGGCCTATTCATAAATATGTTTAAAAAGTATTTGAAACCTTACTATGATATGTCATCAAAAACACTAAGGACCTCTATTTTGTTCCTTTAGGGACTTATGGCTTAAACATAGTCATTTGAGCTTTTGAAGTGGTCTAAACTCCATTTTCTAATCTATCCTTGAACACAAGTATACTAAGGTCTATTTATAATATTAAGACCCAAAGAAAGGCTTCAAAATATGTCTAAATTTCTCCAGGTGACATCTCAGATTCTCTATTAACCCCTGTAAGTGACCATTTTAATGTACAGGCAGACATGATTAACAAATTGGCAGAATACATAACTTGTGTTGTTCAAAAAACTTTTGAGATATTCTCATGATTTAACTTTGAATCCTTTCATGTACTAGAAAATTTATAAACTCATAAGATCCTTATCAACATGAAAATAACTTTCAATCACCTGATTGACTATATATGACAGTCATAAGGCAGATTGATTGTATGTGTAAATGTGATTGCAACTTTAAGGAGAATGATGATTTGGAGGATAAAATTAAAAGGTGAGGGGATTTAGAATACTTTACTAAACATGATAATGAACCTATCCTCACCTTCTTAAACCATTAACAAAGCATGAAGGTATTGCAAATAGTATAAACCTACCAACAACATAGAAAGGGACCAATCTACAAACTTGAGGTGATTTACCCATCACAACACCTTAAAATATGAAACCAAGTATGGGAAGAATTATATAAGGAGGTTAAAATACTCAAAAATCAATATCAATATCTAAATTGTACATAATTATTCAAACTAAGGCAAAACCTATAGGGTATATAGATTAGTAGGTAGATTTGAAAGGTCAACTTCTTAGGAATGGTTCATAAAGCTCAGACCACCATTATTATATAAAAAAATTCAAATTAAATCTAACTAATTGTATAAGACACCCCCAATATCATTTTTCTTGAAACCTCTCATGCTGACTATACCAAGTACAAACCTGAAGACTACTTTTGCTTGCCAAGCCTAATAGAAGGAGAGATAAGTGGTTTTCTTCATTTTTTGGATTTTTTGATCAAACTAATCACTAAATCGAGTGTATGTAATACTAAGGGACGTTATTTAAATTTTCTAAACTTTATAAGGTTGTAAAATTCTGTACACCTCATTAAATGCTCAAGTTTTGCAAGAAAATTACCTTTTTTCTGAGGAACCTATCAATTTTCAGTTAGTAAAAGTTACCAAAGATGTATTAGGATACATTTCACATGATAAAACCTCTTGAAACCTTCACACTTTCTTATAAATATGTATAAGTCATTAAATGCTCAAGTTTGACCCTTAAAATGACTCAAAAGGACATGTTGGCTGATAAAATTAATGACCAAGGCTAAGATAACATTGAATAACATTAAATGACCTATGATACACCTTATGACCAAATATTAAACTATTTAAAATACTTAAAAGTCAATTTTTTTACCTAGAGGTGCCCCAATTTGACCTAAAAGTCAAATTTGGTCAACAGTGAGACTAAGTAGAAACCACTCCTATTGCTTACTATTCATGTTCCTAATTCACCACTCTTCCTTTAGTTCTCCATGACCTATTGATCTCTAAATAGTGCACAATTTTTAATGAAGTATAATTCGATACTAATAGATCATAGAAAGCAATAATATATGCTAGATAATTCTAGATGTATCAACATATATACAAGAGAAATCATACAATAGTTTGTAATTGCATTAAGTTGTCATTATCCAAACATAATTAGTATCAGATTTCACAACTTAACATATAGCGTTATATTCATGGTTAAGAGGAAATAATGTTAAAATTAACATAACATATAAAGGCCAAGGATTACACCATCCTTTCAACCTAGTAAAGAAACAAGTGAGGCAATATCTCCTAGCTTGCTCGGCTAGAATCAACAAATTATAATATTGTCTAAACCCCTATATTGATAATATGTTTCACACATCCTATACCCTACTCACTTCTACTGAAAGGTATAAAAATAACTCTTCAAACAACATACTCTAAACTAAAAAGAGTATAATATCAATCTAATCAAGGGTGAATAATAACATAATAATTATAATCAACTTATAGATCATAATCTAGGATTTAATATATAATTCAAGATTTACCACTCCATGTAGGTCTAAAATCACAAGTTTGATAAAATAGTGACCATAAAGAATCACAAGTGAAAAGTAGAGAGCTATCATCTCAAAAACTAAAACATGTATATTTAAGTGAGAAGCATCATGTGATTATTAAACACTCATAAAACACAAAAGGCAAAGGTGACTTGATTACCAAGAATAATGTAATCATACTCAAGGTGTTCGATCTAAGTGATCAAAATATGGTAGGAATATTTTGTTCATAACTCATGAACTTCCTTATGTACTCACCTACCCACCTCATATACATCCATCACCATTGAGATACTCGATAAATCAATCCCCTATACAACTCAAAAGGGTATAAGTGTTCCTAAGGGTACACACTTAGCATTTTCCCACACATGCTTCATGAATGTCCCAAACTTACAATAGTCACCAATCCATATAGGAGCATCTATCAAGTCCCAAAACTCCAATCATGGTGTAACATGGTTCCACACTAAGGCACCACATATCCAAAATACTAGTACAATACTTCATGTCACTAGGTTCACACTGGTGAACAGAAAGATAAGAAAATATCAATGGACTCATTAGGTCCTAGAGTACGAGCCACAACTCTAATACCACATGTAACAACCCCATTGGGTTAGACATAGAAATATGTAATCACAAAAAAATAGATTACACCACAAGAATATACAAATACCATAAGAATACTCAAGATGTGATAATAACAAACATAATACATCACATATCAATGATCTCTAATATCATGAGAGTACACATCATAATGTGAATATAGAATCTAATTACATTAACTCAGCTACAACTGAACAAGTCTATAATGATTGTTATTAATATACAATAATAAGTAATTACAACTCTTCATGACAATATTCAATAATAAATATAATACAATACAATGTACATATAAGATACATGGCTTTTTCAAAGCATAGTTTTTGAACTCAAGTATCTGTGATAATCTCAAGTGTCATCTTGATAAGTATTATTATTATGGGGAGGGAGAGCATCATCCAAGTAGATATGATAATGCAAGAATCCAAATAGACAAGCAAGTATCTGTGTGTTGTATGATTTCTAAACTAAACATCTAGTGTATCATATAAAATTATTCTATTATAAGATATCACACAAACATGTAAATCATACTCATTAAATTATAATGTCTCACTAAACATACATTGACCTAAATTTTTATAAATAATAAATAATAACTATTTATAAATCAATCAAATTCATACATACCACTTAATTGAACTACCTTTAGTTATCATTGTGATACTAGTAAGCTAGTGAAATCCGTATCACTCCTCACTTTGTATCAGCAATACAGATTGGTCAAATATAATTCAACCACAAGATACATATTATTTACATCCTACTATCAAACACATCATATAATATGTTAAACATGGGAGTAACCAAAACATACATTCATTTCATCAAATGTATGAATGAATCTTACATTATTCTATATCCCATTATGAAAATAATGACCACAGTTTATACCATTCAGGTAAAAACACATTTAACTATAGATTTTTGCTATAATGATTAGTTTCCAAACATACCACACCTTATGATAACCCATGTTACCATAGTCTAGTATTCTAAGACATAACTATTAACTTTCCACAGTAAATCATTTAAAGTAGTCTTAAATACATGAAAATATAAACTTCTATTTAAGCAATTAGACATAACAAAGTAAGTCATAGTTCTCATGGAACATAATAGTATACTATCATAGCATTTATTAAACTCTTCAAATTTGCATGCACCCATACACATAGTTTTACCAATTGTCACAAAATACGCTAACATAGTAAATATCATCAAGCCTACATTAAATCAGTCAAACATAGGTATGAGTCTAGGCATTATAGTATGTACCATCTGAGTATAATATGCATTTAGAAGACTATTTTTAAAATGGTTATAGTTTTGGTTCCTCAAAACACCTGATGATTAGATAAAATCATACTTCTAGTTACGACTTAGGCTTACGATCTATCACATCCAATTTTTATTATGCACTTATATTATATATTTAAATCTATATATAAATATAAATATGTTTTTAACATAATTTATGTCATGCTAATCCAATGGTCACTTTTATTCAAGAGATCCATTAATCGTTGATATAGGCACACTACCCAATACACCCATAATGTTATAAATATAAGTAACTAGATCATCAGACAAATATATTTTCATGATATATTGGATATAGTTAAAGATACAGAGGGTTATTTTGAGTCCCTAGTCCATTATTTGGTTAATAAAATGTTATTGACAAGTTATTACTAATCCTAATAATGTTTACGTATTATTAAGGATAAGCAATTTTACTCATAGAGAATAACAGTTTCTCAATTCTCAGGTCTTGTGACCCATTTTTTTAATCTGATAGCAAAACCTAGAGGCATACAACCTAGTACACGTAACTCTTTATGGCCATCTGTGCATATTATTCCATGAAAGTTTGGTTTTGTTCTTTTGTTGAAAATAATACTTATGCACACTTAAGGATTCCAATTACATTGGATCCATCAAATATACCACTAAATATATAAATATGTATATATGTATCACATGTAATGGATGCCATAAAAAGTAAATATTCCAACATATACAATGCTATAGAACACAAGTAAGAAACTCTTGCATAGTTATCATATACTACATATCCTCAATAACAATAATTATCAAAATGCTCTTAATTTGATTTCAATTTTATCTGATTCCTATTTTATTTTACTTTATTTAGGATTAATCTCTATCTTTATGTTTTATATTATATAATATATCATATTAGGAAACTTGGCCCTACGCAAGTTGTTCCATAGTACTCTAGGTTGTACGAATGATTAATTATCCATAGATCGCATTATCATATAGTCATATTTAATGTGGTCTATTGCATTGCTTATACCATCATAGGGAACTTAATATTTAAATCATTAAATACCATGTAACTATGACATCAACCCCTTAATAAAAATCCCTTGACTATTCAACATGTCACATGAAACATCATCCATTACAGATATAGAGACTGTTAACGATTTGACTTTAGCTCCATAGAGGAGATCCATTACCAACTGGAAACTACATACGATGATGCCCTTAAGTATTATAATGATCAAGTAAATTTTTATTATTCTAGAAGAAATTTTCAATAATTTTAATAATAACACATGGCTTCCATATAAGTTATAAAATTTGAGCTTCCAACTTTCATATAATACACATGGCGTCTAAAGAAATGTTTTAACATACACAACTAAAGACATTAATATTCCAGTGATATATCTAATAATAAAACTCAATTTTAGGATGTTAGGGTGATGCCAAACTACATAAAGCTAGATCATTAATATTATGGCATCCCAAATAATAATCTGTAAATCAATTTTATCACACATATGACAATTTTACATTTATCAGCTATATATAACATTGTTGGGAACACATGAATGGTGATGCTTTAGCAAAAGGGTTCTTAACTTAAATCATATTCCTAAAGAAATACTCATTCCTATTTCATGTATACCAGTAAGGTTATAATTTTTAGTAATGAACTGTGTTTAGTATTTCACATATAGTATTTCATTAGCATAATTTAGAGTTCATACTCAATTGTCAGTAATGAACTGTATTTAGTATTTCATTATGCTAAACTATTTTCAATTATGAAATACTCATTCACTATTTTTATTTCCTCCAGAATATAACCTTAATATTCTTAATGAAATACATGAATGGTAATGCTTTAGCATATTCTTGACTCCATGTATGACAAGGAAAATAGTGAACTCAATGTATATAATGATATACTTCGGTGACTTAAGTTATGTCACACCTAATAACCTTAAAATATTTTTCCCATCGATTTAATATTTTATAATACTAAACCTAGCAATTTTAGTGATTCCAAGCATGTCATTCAATTTTATAGCATTAACTTCAGCAATGCCATAACAGGGTACAACATACAGAGGATAATTATAGTGACTTACAAAGATAAATAGAAATCAAGTGAAGTCGATTTACAAATGTTATTATATATAAGTTAACCTTTTAGAATGAGAATGCAAATAGGTTAAGTAGTCCTTCTCAGGAAACTAAATGAATCTTAGGTTAAATACAATTTGGGAATTTAGAAACATTAGCAACTATCGCATAAGCTGGAATAATTATCAATGATGCTTTTAGAAGTATTACTAGCATTATTTTCTACTAAGGCGATGATATTGCAGATAAGGTGATGGCATTATAGGTAAGGCATCGACATTGAGACATAAGGTTAATGAATATAATAAATATGTTTACAGGCTTGGGTAGAATATAAGCAATATAGATATAACCCTGTGTTTTAAACTTACAGATTGGTTCATACCCAATACTGGTCGATATTATAGCAATACATATATATTTAATATTATTCAATCATATATATATATATATATCACAATTTCATATAAATTCATCTAATGGGTTACCGCTACTCAACTTTTATGTAGAGGAATGCTTAATTTACTGCAAATCATCTTCTCAAAAAACATGCATATTGACACCTCTACCAATGCATACTCTTAGGAGGTCATCTATTTAATGCATTCAAGATCATCTATGTTGTTAAACATATAGTTAGACTCATAAATTTAAGGATATAGCCTACCTGGTAGTCTGTGCCTTACTTTTCCTCTTTACCACACTTTTTTGGGTCTTCTTCCTTGAGCTACGCCTCTCATCTTCTTTTATTCTCTCCCTTTATAATCCCCCCTATATTATGAAAAAGGGTGTAGCTTTTATATTTTTAAATCTAGCTTTATTTTTTAATTTTCCCTTTTATAAAATAGGCGTAGTCTTTATCTTTAAAGAGTTTTTCATTGATTTCTTTATTTTTTATTATTTTATTTAATATATTTATTTCTTTTGATTTTTTTAATTTAATCATTTCTTCTCTTTTATGTTTTATTCTTTTTTTTATTTTTTTGTTTAAATTATTATTATTTTATTAAAATCTTTCCCTTTTCTCAAAACCATGAGATTTAATTAAATCTCACCTCTTTTATTTATATTACCCTATTTTTCTCATTTTTGTAGTTATATTCACCTATTAAAATATATTTGCTAAATAAATTAATATTTATAATATACTAATATCCTAATGATAAATTCATAAATAAATAAATTCAAAGTTGTTCTAATTGTACAAATTTCAAAACATTAATGGTTATGAATATGACTATCATGCAAACACCTCAAACAAGTTCTAAATAACCATTAATTTAAACCAATCATGAGCAAACAATTCAAAATGCAAATAGTATTAAACTTATTAGGCTATCTATTTTCTTATGCATCTAATCATGTATTATTTATGCGGTATATACAAGGTTTTTATCCATTCTCTATCGTCCTTCAATGTCTCTATCTACATCACCCTCTCTAATGATGCTCTCCTTCTATCATATTTTGAGGGTTGAGTTCTCTTATGTCAACCTCATAATAAAACAGAGAGTTAGACCATAATAGTTATGATATATATATATATATATATATATATATATATATATATATATAGCTAAAATGACAAATCAACATGATCATAAAGTAAATATTTACTTAAAATTAACTCATAGTAGAGTGATCATGTAACTTAAGCAATATTCTACTGCCCCATAATAATAGATATTTCATAGCTTAGTTAAAAATAACCAAATCTAAAATTATCAACTATAGATATCCACAAATATTCTAGTAAGTTTGCCTGACAAGGAATTGGGATATAACATCCTTCCCCCCTAAAGCTAGTTATCATCCCCAATGACTCTTAATTTAATCATAAGTTATAAATTAAAAACATTATTTAACAAAGCAAAAACATGATATACAATATAAAATTAACCAATAAAAGTGAAATTACCTGTAGAACTCACTGTATTTCCTTAAGTTACATTATTCCTGGGGTATTAGTCCCACAAGACCCTTCTCAATGACATCTCTCAATTTTACAAACATGGTTTGTGAGTATTACTCACTCTGATTGATTCTATCATGACCACTCCAGGATCTAAAATTGTCAAGACAAACCTATATACTATAGGACTGAACACTTTTGTTACCTTGAAGGGTCCCACATATCTCAATGAAACTTTCACTAAATTTATAAAAATATATGAGATCATCATAAAAGCCAAAAACAAATGGCCAGGGAGAGTTCCATAAAATCTACCATCCCCTCTGCACATCTCTCTAACCTAGAGAGTGTTTTTCTCATTCAAAAGAAAAGTAATTAAGGAATTTGACAAGAAAAATGTGTATAAGTTAATACTATCGCTACTCTACGTAGCTCCTGATAAGTATAACATGTCAATATTGTCACTAGTCCACAAAGATCTTGACAAGTATGATGATGAATATGAACTAAAAATATTACATGTCCAATGTATATAAATTTAAGGAATAATCATTCTACCGTGTACATGCATATGGCTATATGACTAAATTTGACAAGTTCATCTATCAATCTTAGATTTGATAAGTTTATATGTCAGATCCAAACTCAGTAACTACCAAATCAATGTGAGACTAAGTAGGATCCACTCCTATCACTTAGTACTCATGTTCCTAATTCACCACTCTTCCTTTAGGTCTCTACGACCTATTGATCTCCAAACAGTGCACAATGTTCAATAAATCATAATTCTATACTAATAGATCATAAAAAGCAATAATATGTGTTAGATAATTCTAGATGTATCAACATACATACAATAAAAATTATACAATCAGTCTGTAATTACATTAAGTTGTCACTAACCAGACATAACTAGTATCAGATTTTACAACTTAAACTATAGTGTTATATTCATGTTTAAGAGGAAATAATGTTAAAATTAACATAAAATACATAGGCCAAGGATCACACCATCCTTTTAACCTAGTAAAGAAAAAAGAGAGGCAATATCTCTAGCTTTCTCGACTAGAATCAACAAATTATAATATTGTTTGAACCCCTAGATTAACAAGATGTTTTGCACATCCTATACCCTACTCGCTTCTAATGAAAGGTATAAAAAAACTCTTCAAAAAACATACTCTAAACTAAAAAGAGTATAATATCAATCTATTAAAGGGTGAATAATAACATAATAAATATAATCAACTTATGGTTCTTAATCTAAGATTTAATATATAATTCAAGGTTTGCCACTCCGCGTGGTCTAAAATCCCAAGTTTGATAAAATAGTGACCCTAAAGAGTCACAAGTGAAAAGTAGAGAGCTATCATCTCAAAAACTAAAGCACATATATTTAAGTGAGAAGTTTCCCATGTTTATTAAACACTCATAAAACACAAAAGGCAAAGGTGACTTGATTACCAAGAATAATGTAATCATACTGAAGGTGTTCGATCTAAGTGATCAAACTATGGTAGGAATCTTTTATTCATAACTCATGAACCATGATATGTAATCACCTTCCCACCTCGTATACATCCATCACCATTGATATAAGCAATAAATCAATCCACTATACAACTCAAAAGGGTATAAGTGTTCCTAAGGGTACACACTTCATGTTTTCCCATAAATGCTTCATGTATGTCCCAAACTTACAATAGTTACCAAGCCATACAAGAGAATCTATCAAGTCCCAAAACTCTAATCATGATGTAACATTGTTCCACACTAAGGCACCACAAATCCAAAATACCAATACTTCATGTCACTAAGTTCACACAGGTGCATAAAAAGACACAAAAATGCTAATTAACTCATTACGTCCTAGAGTTTGAGCCACAACTTTAATACCACATGTAATAATCCTGTTAGGTTAGACAGAAATACATAACTTTTTTTTAAAATACATATACCAAAAATAGATTACACCAAGAGAATATATAGAGACCATATGAATACTCAATGTGTGATAATAACAACAAACATAATACATCACATATCATTGATCTCTAATATCATGAGAGTACATGTCATAATGCAAATATAGAATATAATTGCATTAACTCAGTTATAACTAAACAAGTTTATAGCCACCGTTGTCAACAGACAACAACAAGTAATTATAACTCTTCATGACAATATTCAATAATAAGTATAATATAATACAATATATATATATAAGAGACATGGCTCTTCGAGAGCATAGTTTCTGAATCCAAGTATCAGTGGCAATCTCAAGTGTCATCTCGATAAGTAGTATTATTATGAGAAAAGAGAGCATCATCCAATTGATTTTTCACACCAACCATGGACCAATGATCCCCTATACTAATCCTATCAGGAAATGGCCATCCCTTCATAGATGAGTAGATAGTGATGGTACGTGAATCCATGGAGACAAGCTAGTACCCATGTGTTGTATGATTTATAAACTAAACATGTAGTGTTTCATAGAAAACTATTTTATTGCAAGATATCTCACAAACATGTAAATCATCTTCATGAAATGATAATGTCTCACTAAACATACTTTAGCCCAAAGCTTTATGAATAATAAATAATAATAATATCTACATCAATCAAATTCATACACCCCACTTGATCACACTACCTTCATCTATCATTGTGATACTAGTAAGTCAGTGAAGTCCATCTCACTCCTTACTTCATATCAGTAATACAAATTTATCAAATACAATTCAATCACAATATTTTTTTTATTTACATCCTACCAACAAATACATCATATAATATGATAAACATAGAAGTAACCAAAACATGCATTTATTCCATCAAATGTATGAAAGAATCTTACATTATTTTCTATCCCATACTGGAAATAATGACTACAATTTATACTATCTAAGTAAATACACATTTAACTACATATTTTCACAATCATAATTAATTTTCAAACATACCACACTCTATGATAACCCATATTATCATAGTCTAGTATTCTAAGACATAATTACTAGTTTTTCATGGTAAATCATATAAAGTAGTCTTAAATACATGAAAACATAAGCTTCTATTTAAGCAATTAGACATAACAAAATAAGTCACAATTCCCATGAAACACAATAATATACTATCATAGCATTCATTAAAGTCTTCAAGGTTGTATGCATGCATACACATAGTTCTATCAACTGTCACAAAACATATTAATCATAGTAAATATCAGCAAGCCTACATTAAATCAATCAAACGTAGGTATGAGTCTAAGCATTACAGTATGTACCATCTGAGTATAACATATATTTATGCTATAGTACTATATTATATCTCATACTATCATAAGTTTCTAACTACATAAAAACACATAACTAAACTTATAATTTTTAAGAATCAAATGGCACACATACATTTACAATCATGTAAGTATGGGATTATACCATCTAAATATACCCTAAGTTTAAACTGCATGTTAATATTCAATCAACATAACTTAAAAGCACGCATCAAGAATTTATATATATTACACCCCTCATGACTTATATTGCACATAAGTATTTAGTATTGAATACATATAACTAACAGTCATTCCATCATTTGCAGAAAAATAGAGAACTCACAACCCATTAAAACATGTATTTACACATCTTGTTCTATTTTTTAGAAGACTATTTTTAAAATGGTTATAGTTTTGGTTCTTCAAAATACCTAATGATTAGATAAAATTATACTTCTAGTTACGACTTAGGCTTACGATCTATCACAACCAATTTCTATTATTTACTTATATTGTATATTTAAATCCATAGATAAATATAAATATGTTTTAAGCATAGTTTATGTTGCACTAATCCAACAGTCACTTTTATTCAAGAGATCCATTAATCATATATATAGGCACACTACCAAATATGCCCATAATGTTATAAATATAAGTAATTGAATCATCAGACAATTATATTTTCATGATATATTAGATATAGTTAAAGATAGAGAGGGTCCTTTTTAGTCCCCAAACCATTATTTAGTTAATGAAAACTTATTGACAACCTATTACTAATCCTAATAATGTTTATGTATTATTAAGGATAAATAATTTTACTCATATAAAATAGCATTTTCTCAACTCTCAAATCTTGTAACACATTGTTTTATATCTGATAGCAAAACCTAGAAGTATACAACCCAGTACATGCAACTACTTATGGCCATCTATGCATATTATTCCATGAAAGTTTGGTTTTGTTCATTTGTTGAAAATAATGCTTATGCACACTTAAGGATTCCAATTACATTGGATTCAGAAAAAATATCACTAAAAATGCAAATTTGTATATATGTATCGCATGTAATGGATGACATAAAAAGGAAATATTCCAAGATATACAGTGTTATAGAACACAAGTAAGAAACTCTTGCATAGTTATTGTATACTACATATCCTCAATAACAATAATTGTCAAAATGCTCTTAATTTGATTCCTATTTTCTTTTACTTTATTTAGGATTCATTTCTATCTTCATGTTTCATATTACATAATATATTGTATTAGGAAACTTGGCCCTAGGCAAGTTATTCCATAGTAATCCAAGTTGTATTAACTATTGATCATCCATAGATCACATTATCATATAGTCATATTTAATGTGGTCTACTACATTTCTTATACCATCACAAGGCACTCAATATTTAAATCATTAAAGACCATGTAACTATGACATCAACCCATTAATAAAAATCCCCTAACTATTCAACATTTCACATGAGACATCATCGATTGTGGACATAGAAACTATTAACAGTCTGACTTTAGCTCCATAGAGGAATTCATTTCTAATTGGAAACTACATACGATGATGCCCTTAATTATTAAAATAAGCAAGTCAATTTTTATTATTACATAAGCAATTTTCAATAATTTTAATAATAACAAATGGCTTCCATATAAGTTGTAAAATTTGAGCTTCCATCTTTCATATAATACACTTGGTGCCTAAGAAATTGGTTTAACATACACCCCTAAAGACAATAATATTCCAGTGATCTATTCAATAATAACACTCAATTTTAGGAGGTTAAGGCAATGCCAAAATATATAAATCTAGCTCATTAATATTATGGCATCCCAAAAAATAATCCTTAGATCAATTTTATCACACATGACAATTTTACATTTATCAAATATATATAACATTGTTGGGAACACATGAATGGCGATGCTTCAGCAAAAGGGTTCTTAACTTAAATCATATTTCTAATGAAATACTCATTCCTATTTCATGTATGCTAGTAAGGTTATAATTATCAGTAATGAACTATGTTTAGTATTTCACACATTTAGTATTTCATTAGCGTAATTTAGAGTTCATACTCAATTGTTAGTAATGAATTGTATTTAGTATTTCATTATGCTAAACTATTTTTAATTATGAAATACTCATTCACTATTTTTATTTCCTCCAAAATATAACCTTAATATTGAAATACATGAATGGTGATGCTTTAGCATATTCCTGACTCTAACAACCATGTATGACAAGGAAAATAGCGAACTCAATGTATATAATGATATATTTTAGCGACTTAAATTATGTCATACCCGACAACCTTAAAAGATGTCTCCCATCAATTTAATATTTTATAATACTAAACCTAGCAATTTTAGCGATGCCAATCATGTCATTCAATTTGCTAGCATGGACTTCAACGATGCCATAATAGGTTGCAGCATATAAAGGATAATTATAATGAGTTACAAATATAAATAGAAATCAATAAAGTAAAATTTGTTTTAATTGTATAAATTGTAAAACATTAATGGTTATGAATATGACCATCACGCAAACACCTCAAACAAGTTCCAAATAACCATTAAGCTAAACCAATCATGAGCAAGCAATTCAAAATGCAAACAATATTAAACTCACTAGGCTAGTTATTTATTTATGCATCTAATCATGAATTATTTATGCGGTGTACGTAGGGTTCTTACCCATTCTCTGTCATCTTTCAACTTTTCCATATACATCACCCTCTGCGATGATGTTCTCCCTCTATCACACTCTGAGGATTGATTTCTCCTACATCAACCTCACAATAAAATAGATAGTTAGACCATAACAGTCATTATATATATATATATATATATATATATATATATATATATATACACACACACACACACACACACAAACATCATAAAATATAGCTAAAATGATAAATCAACATGATCATAAAGTAAATATTTACTTATAACTAACTCATAGTAGAGTGATCATGTAACCTACATAATATCCTACTACCCCATAACAACATATATAACACAACTTAGTTAAAAATAACAAAATCTAAATTTGTTAACTATAGATATCTATGGATATTCTAGCAAGTTTGTCTGATGAGGAATTGGGATGTAACATATCACATGTTGCATCCTTATACACACACATGACAACACAAAGGGATAACTACATAAGTCTTAGGCCCTTTTCATAATATTAGCTATGTAGGTTATATTCATTAACAGAGATGTCTTTGGAATAGATTGACACTATGTTCCCACTAACCTATTTTTCCCACAACTAATATAAAGATGAAGAACTAGGGTTTTTTTATTTGATAAGGAGCAACAACTAATGATCTATATTTGAGCACACCATAGTGAAGGCAACATAAAACCTAGCATATTCTAGGTGGTCACATTAAGATCAAGTAAGTATTTCATATAGGAAACCTACATCTAGGTTAGATAGAAGTGTTGATGCAACTATTTGAGGTCAATATAGGCATCTAAGGCCACAAAAGCACTTAATCTAGAACCTAACAACTGATCTAAAATATATTTCTAGTCTTATTCTCTCATGTTCTATATCTATATTTATATTAGCATCAAAACTAGCTAAGTATATTGCTTTCATTATCATTAAAATATCTAGAATAGTTATGATTTTTATTTTGAGTGTATCTCAGCATAATAAATTCAACATATGTTTATCTGAGTTTGTAAATTAATTGGTATGATGTAGAGATAGTCTACCATATTTGTGCCCTAGGCTGCCTATGTCCCTTTAACCCTAATCCCTCAATATATATTTTAGGGTTAAATAAAAACATCATTTACATTTGCTACTTATTCACCTTCAACAAATTTTGTTTGCTACATTTGCTCCATCTTCTGCATAATAGCTTGAATATCTTCCTCATTTAGCTCTGCCAACCTCATTATATTTTCTGCAACACTAACTTCATCTTCTTCAACATGGAATGCTACAATTGAATTACTATCATTGGTTAATGACTTAGGTTTTTGGGGACTAATTCTTGTCTTTTTAAATCCATATTTTATATTTTTATGAGTTTGTGCCATATTCAATACTATGCTACCCAAAGTGGCTAATTCTTGTCTCTCAATATCTAGACCATGATGTGTATTCATCCATGCCATCATCTCACTCCTAAAATAGGTCTTAAATAGACCAAACACACTTGCATCCAATGGCTATAAGTTTTGGCTAATGTGTGTGGGTAATGTGAGCATGTCAATCCCCAAAATGTTAGCCTCTTCAATTGTTGATAGTGCAACATGGCTATCATGCCTATCAAATTTGAGAAGATGCCTATTTATAAGTGAAACTCATCCTATTACATATATAAATAAATGATGCATCCAATTCATAAACAATTCTTTCATCATCCATGCATGGGTTTGGCCAACCATACATGCATCTACTTCACAGCCTAAAATGAAAATTTGTAACTACTTTTTTACTTTGAAGAGGTGGAACCCTGAGATATTTTGGCCAACTAGATTAACACTTGTTAAAATTATGATCCATTATATACTCTCAACATTATATGTGGCACATTACTTGCCCCTTTTTTTCACAATGGCTCACATGCCATAATTGCTTCTAGTTTACATCCCCATCTCATCACAATTCTTTTTTATGTGGCCCATAATGGTTTTTGGCATACATAATTTTCAAGTTATCATAAAAAATAGTCGTTATGGACAACCTTAGCATCACAACCCTATCTTTGTCCAGTCCTTCTTTTATTCTCATAGACAAATAAAAATGCCTCTTTTTGAAGCCTACCCACCATGACTTTCCAATGATCTCATCATTGAAAGGGTTAGGATTGGTTTCACATATATGGGAAATTTGTGCCTTAAAATGCAAGATGCCCAACCCATGGCCCATATCGGCTAAGTCCTTGCATCACTACATGATCTCATCTTCTTTTGCATCTCATAAAATAGTGGGTGGTCCACTCTTATTAGCTATTGTAATTCCTTTTAGTCAATTGGATAAAGTGTTTAGTTTCATGCCCCACTTTACTCCTACAACATTAATCGAGTAACCATTATCCTCCACATATCACATTTCACTTTACATATAATAGCTTCTCCACACTCTATGTAAGGGGTTGGTAGGGGGTTGGTCTTGAACAACTTCATTATTTGCCTCTTCGATAATGGGTTTCTCTTCAATTAATTTTGTATGTTGTTGGATGGTATTGGGTTTTGCATAGGTGGGAAACATGTGCCTTCAAATTCAAGATATCCAACCCATGGTCCATGTCAGCTAAGTCTTTGCACCACTACATGATCTCATCTTCTCTTGCATATGATAAAATAGTTGGTGGCCCCCTCTTGTTAGTTATAATTCCTTTTAGTCAATTAGATAAAGTTCCTAGTTTCATGAACCACTTTACTGCTATAACATTTATTGAGTACCCACTATTCTTCACATCTTGCATTGTACTTTACATATCATAGTTTATCCACTCTCTATGCAGGGGGTTGGTCTTGAATAACTTCATTCTCTACCTCCTTGTCAGTGGGCTTCTCTTCAATTGCTTCCCTCTATCATTGGTTAGTAGTGGGTTTCTCTTCATTAACCTCTTTATCAATAACATCAAGAAATTTCACTCCTCTTTTCTTCATTTTTGCACGTGGCCATCATCTAAAAAATTGTGTCTTCTTCTTAGCATTACTCATGTTAAACTACAACAATCAATAAAATATATAATTAATTGAGAATGTAATGGAAAACATATCAACAATAATTATGACAAAGAATATTTGTAATGTTGAAAATGTGAATGAATAACACAATGACATAAATTCACAAAAACATATAAATAACACAACAAAATTAATTCATATATGAATTTTTTTTGATACATCCAACTCAAAATATCCTCGTATGCAAATGAAAATCTTAGTTTTGATAGAAAGATAATAAAACATTTATCAGTATCTGAATGAAAACCTTCGGGGCTTCCATCCAAATATTAATGAATGTTTAATCGTGTAGACACATGCATATTTCAACATGGCCCTTCATTGTATATTAATGACCCATATTAACTGGACAATGATCCTTAGTGCACATATTTTTAAGCCAATACAAAAAAAAAAATTATATATTATGGGTATGTGCACAAAGTTGGGGGATAATTGCATAGACATTTCCCATAATGCGATCAGTTATTTAATAATGTGATCACATTATTTAAATAATGAAATCATGTTATTTAATAATATGATCACATTATTTAAATAATGTGATCATGTTATTTAAATTATGGCTTCATAATTACTGAGCCATAACGTGATCATTCTTAAAAAAAAATCGAATGCAAAATTTTCTCATTTTGCATTTGTGTTCTATCTTTTCCCTCACTCTCCACTTTATGATCACATTTTGCCCTAGTGAGGCCAAACCTTGCTGCAATTCATCCTAAAAATCTGTTAATTGATAATGCCACCACGTAGAAGAGGTAAGTGCTAAAAATCTATTCGTTGTTTATTAATTTTAGTGATTTTTGTTATTTTCATCATTTAATTAGTATTTTTTTTGTTTTGAATAGCCCATCCTACTAACTCTCATGTTCCTCTATGTAACCCTCCACTAACTCTCTTATTCCTCAGCCTAACCCTCCTCCTAACCCTCTTGTTCCTTAGCCTAACCCTCTTATAGTTCCACAAAATCTCTTAGGCAATTAGGAAAGTTTAGTTGACCACACTATGAAAAATAAAATTGAAATTGAAGAATTAATTGGGAGAATGAGGGATCCCACTTCCATCAACACCTATTGTACCTATCTATCTAATTCCTTAGAGACATTATTAGGTCAAATTGATAGATGAGACTCATATCAGTATAGTTGTAGAGCTTATTATGCTAAAAATTTGTCAGCATTTGAGGTCAAGAATAAATACATATCAAAATCCTCCATTTGCACCTTATTCATTGACCCAACCACTAATGCACCATTTCTAATAACTACTAAACATTTTCCAATCCATCTCTACCAACATAATTTAATCATAGTCAATTTATGAGATCGATGGTAGATGGTGTTTGATTATACACTGTGCAATAACCACAAGGTCCCATTGTATTTTTTGATGAAACTCTACTGTGAGTTTTTCTTTAAAGAGATTTTGAACTAGTTTGATTATAGTGAGTTTTAGGGATGAGGGAAAGGCTCTACACAAGATCAACATGGTGCATCACCCTACAAGGATCCGTATCCAAAATCCACTTGAACTCAATATCCTTTATGTAATTCAACAAGTCATGGAGATCACCACTCTTCATGTACTTAGTTTGCTCACTGATATACTCATTCAGGATACAAGTAGACTCTCACAGATCGATGCTAGAGATACACCACTTAGTGTGTATACCCGACCTTACCCTTATAAATCTTGTATAACTATATACACTAGACCTTCTAATTACAATGACACTGGTGGTTCAGAGGGCTTGGATAATATACTTATGAGTGATGAGTTTTTAGCACACATTTAGTGTACAGATATTAGCCATTACACAGATGCAGGTATATTTTATATAAATGTCATGTTAAATTTAAGTTATAATTGCAAATTTAATTTAACTAAAAATTAATTTACATAGAAATTGAATAATATATGTCATTTTTTATGTCCTAAAATGTGATGGTGCCTTCATCATCATAGTCAACATTTTTAGCATTTGATTTGACACAACCATTATTTACATTTATGGATCCAGCTACTAACCCATCCACTACTACATCTATCTCTATTAGGATGACACAGTTTACTTATATAGAGGTAAAATATTAAGTCAATCTTATGATCTATGTACATTTAGTCTATGTATATTTGTCTTGTAAGTTTAAGTTAAATTTATCTATCAAAGATCTCAAAATTTAAGTACAATGTTATTAAATACACTCTTGATTTAATAAAGGAGAAAAACTTGCCATATATATTGTTGATACTTTATAAAAAATTAAGTGAGACCTTGTTTACATCTAGTTGATGGCTCAAGTAGACACTCATCCATCAATGTCAGTCGAAAAAGACATAAACATTATTGTTGTAATGTCATCCACACATGCACTGATGAAGGTATATATTAACCTGTAAATTTGAATTGTAAAAATAGACTTTTTAAAAATAGTTTACTACATACTTGGAACAAATATAACTTACATGAATGTATTGTTTATGTAGGGTTGTCCCATGACATCTAATAGTCCTAGTCAAATGATTAGTAGGGAAAATTCTCGTGTTTATTCCCTATTTTATATGTCTATTTAAATAATTGAGCTTGCCACTAATTCATTGGAGCATAAAAAATAGATTGAGTAGGACCACAAGCTTGCAGTAAGGGCATGTTTAAATGATTTTTTATTCTAGTTTAAAATTAATTAAGTGGTTGAATGTATTTTATGTTAATTTTGTAATAATAATTGTATTTGAATAAGTTTAGCTACAAACGAGCTATGAGCGTAGGACCTGCAATCAGACCTTGGAGCAATCCAAGGCATTAAAGGGATCTCCATCTATCAATAGGGCATCCCAGGGAGAGTCTTCCTTGAGGAAGGCAAAGAGAGAGATATTATTTGATAATTAGGATGTCTTATAGGAGATGTGATTTTTTGTATGCTTATATGGTAATGTACACATTTTTGGCATTGTATATGCGTATATGACATTCACCTAACATTAGATACTATGCTGGTAGATGTTGTAATTTTTTGTATGCCTATCATGGCAATCTATGTATTATTGACATTGTACATGTGCCTATATGATTTTTTTGGAGTTTTTACTTGAATTATGTTAATCTATTTAATTTATTTTTAGTTTTAATTTAAAATGTTATCATATACTATTGTTTTGATCTTCCAAACTATTATCTATAGGATCTCATATTTAATGTTGTACATAAATGAGGATTAAAAAAATGTTCTTTTTATTGCTATAAATCTTTGATCTCCCATATTTTTTTAAATTAAAGTTTTTATTTACTTATGTGTAGTGGAAATAAATGATGACATTCTTATCTATTTTCCATTTGTCATCACCCATTTACAACTTTTTAATTGATCATTAACATGAAATTTTATTTCACTCAAGGCCCATACCTAATCATGTCCATACTTGTATAATGCAGAGACATAAAAGCATTCATAAATCATTGCAAATTTATCACTCTAATATCTGTAACTACAAACCTGATCTTTCACCTTCACCTAGCTCTAATGCCTTTTTGGCTAGCTTTTCTTAAAAGTAGGCCTAATACTTGTATGCCTTCTATGATTCTTGTTCCTTTATATTTTCCCTCACTTATCAAGGAATCTCTATCAATACCTCTTCTACACTCAACTCCTTTTGGTGACCATGTACATGGTCTACATACTTCTTCCTCTTTATAACTTTATCTTTGATAAACTTGTAATATGAACTTATGCCCAACCTGTTGGCATATAGTTGTCATTGATGTCAAGGTGGTCATGGTGCATAGTGAATTAATGACAAAATGATTAGTTTTGTTGCTTGGAGAATGTTTGTCTTATGTGCAGGTCTTTGGGATGATAAATAATGTTGTTGATGTTATGTTCTTATTACAGAGGTCATATGAGGTGTTAAGAGTTATTATTGTACCTATGGAGGTGATAGGAAGACTTTGGAATACTTATGTGCTTGTCTAGATCATCCTTGTTCATTTGTCAAATCATGTTGAGTAGGCAAATTGATGACATCATCATTCACACGTGGGAAGGTCTCAAGAGCAGTTTGGTATATAGATGGATTAACCTATGAGAGGAGATCATGTGGTCCAAGTTTTAGGTCTTGACTTGATGTCTATCAAAAGATATGTTGGTGAAATTTTCTCTCCCAGGCAAATTTCCTTGTTTCCAAACTTAGCCATTTTTGTATGAAAATATGACCATTGAAATTTGAAAATTCAAATTTATCAAAGGAAAATAGTTTACAAAGAATGGCTTGTAGTAACCATGGATGAAGTTTAATAAAGATGAGGTAAGAATCAAAGTTTAAAAGGACTCAGTGAAGAAGAACCCCAAATTGATTAGAAGGTTTGTCCATCCATACAAGTGCAATAAATACAGGTAAAAGTTGACTATAGTTGATTGGGTTTTCTCCTTGTAAACCCAGAAAGAGTAATAAGGGATTATAACTTATCATTTGATTATGTTTTGATGTTCTAAGTATTGATTATTATTTATGGCTTAGTATAGCATTTCTTCATGCCTTAAGAGTGATCTGGAAGTGTTCATTTGAGCAAGAAAAGCTTCATAGAAGTAGATTGTTCTTAAAGAATCTTGTCTTTGGTAGATAGAGGTTACTAGGTGAGTTGTTTAGTGACTTTGGTCACTCAAGGTGATTGATATAAGTGTTTGAAAATGACCTCAAGGTCATGATATATTTTTAGGTGTTCCATGCAGGGTTAGATTGATCCTTTAAGTGAAGTTCTAGCTCAAAAGGTGAAAGGTAGTAAGTTGAGGGTTTCAAGATGATTTTTGTCTACAAACCTTAAGTGTGTTCTAAGGAGGTAAATGAGTTCATTCTTGGTCTTTAGAGCTCAGATAATGTCATAAGGACTTAGGGAAAAGTTTTACTCAATAGTTTCATACTCGTAATGCAGGTTTGAATTCAAGATAGTGATCAAAGAAGCTAAAGTCCAGAGTAAGCGTATGAAGAGTTGTTGGTTGGTCTTGAAGACCAATGCTAGTATAGGAAGTGTTGTTTTCCTTATGTTTCAAGGTTTGAATCTATCTCTAAGAGTAATATGATAAGTTTTTAGTGTCATGAGGGTGTTCATGAAGTCTTGATTATGGTTATTGTCCTATAGCATCACCAGGTTCTTGTGATCTTGAAGAGGAGTCTGTAGAAGTATCCATGAAGGATGTGTCTTGGTTTGTAGTGTTATTTTGGTGTCTATATGACTTAAAAAGGTCATGAAGTAATGTAGTATCTTGTTTTCATATTTTTTAATCCATTAATATGTTCTTAGTAATTTGAAAGTGACAAATTATGAGTGTTCATAACAAAATCTTGACTGAGTATGCAAAATTGATTCTTTGTGGTGTTTGGAGCCTTGATGGCTTAAGGGGCTTGGAGAAAAAAGATGATTGAAGGCATAAGGAGTTTATAAAATATGTTTAATATTTGTTATTATTGATAGAAGGCTCAAGTAGTCTGTATTTGAGCAAAGAAAGGAATAGTCCTTTGTTTTAGGTCTCCATGAGACCTAATGAAGAGATAAGGCCTAATGGTGCCTTGATAGTGTATGCAAGTGATTTGAGGACTATTGAGCATGGTAAGAGATATTATAGGTTTTATTCAATATATTTGGCAAGAGTGAGTCATTTTTAAGAGCTTTATGGATCATCTTGGTTCATTTGGTATTCATTGAGTAAACGGGGGTAATTGGAATAGGTCTCCATGAGACATAATTAAGGCTTGAGGCCTATTGGTGTCTTCGCAAGGTAAGAGAGTGGTATATGGATTGAAATACATGGATAAGCTATATAAGACCTATTTTTTATATATCTAAAAGTGATCTTATGTTTAGTGAGTTATATTGCATTATGAAAAGGTCTTAATGTAATGTGTGCCTAATGGAGGGCTAATTGCTTAAGCCTAGTGAGTGGGTTAGTGCCATTTGAATAATGAACAACCTATTTAGTGGATATGTATTGTATGAAACGTGTTCTAGTTGATTTTTTATGGTGTTTCAAGATTCTGTAAAGTGTTGTGGCTGATAAGTAATGTATGTAAACAAGTATCGTGTATAAGAGAGGGCTAATTAGGCCTATTTAAGGTTGTTAGACATGGAGGAGTAGTGAATAAAAGAAGGATTTGAAGAGGTATGAGATCCTATGAACACTATCATAATATAATGTTGAAGATGAGGTAGATGTTTGACAATATGTGTGCAAGTGGTGTGATATTCGATTGCTTGTTTCAACGCTAAATAGGCCTATTTGTCTAGTTGAGTGATGTAGAAGAGGAAGAGGCTTGTATGAGGTAAAGAGGAAGGTTTGAAGATGTTAAAGCAAGATAATTCCATCATTAGGTTTAGAAGACATCAGATTAGAGGTGGATATTAGTTTCAAGGTGTTGTGCGAGTGTTTAACATCTAAGGCAAGTTGGTGTTGTTCCATCCTTAAGGGTTGGTGCTCCTTGTCAAGTTAGTGCTTGACTAAATCTTATTTCACTATTTATAAGACAATAGTCCAAAGGTTGTGATAGTTGGTTTTATCTGCCATGAGGGTTTCCCACATAGATGATGTGTTGTGGTATGTTTTTCATGTTCATGTTTTTTATGTGATCTCTTTGTTTTGATGTTAGTCTAAATGCATATGCTTTGTTATGATGATTCATGAATGATAATGAGTGTATGATAAGTGGATTGAAAGGGAAAGATTGAATGAATAATTCAAAACCCCCCTCTTAATCATCTTATACCTCCAACAATTGGTATCAGAGCAAGTCCTTTGGTGAAATCTTGATATCTTGAAGGTGGTCCTAAGAAGCATGAGATGGATAAGCAGTTGAGGAGAGACAATCAAGTTTTTAAATTTGTGACCAAAGCTCTTGAGAAGTAGGTATGTGATTTGAATCTTAAACTAGATGATGAAGTAAAAGATGTTAAGCATGAAATATACTGAGAGGGGGCATGAATCAGTACATTATATATCTTTTTATTAATCTGATTTATTTTCTTTAACCACTCAATCATACATTCAAGATATGTAATAAAGATAAAATAATAATTTTCACCACACAAGAGAGAGAGAGAGACCAAATTTTTACGTAGAAACCCAAAATGGGAAAAACCATGGAGAACAATCTCAAGTATATAAATGAGCACCAAATCAAAATACAAAGTTTGTAAGCACCAACTTGCAGGAGCACTAACCCCTCTTGTGTATAAAACACAACTATCTCTTAATGTTGCTTACTCAACAAATGATAGAACTCTACAATATCTCCTACTTTTCTCTCTTTGAAAACAAATACAAACCATGCACTCTCTTGAATATTATAAATGGCTTCTCAAGCCTTTATTTATAGCTTTCCAAATGACCTTTGTAATTCACCCTTTGTGACCCTTCAATCCTCATGGAAAATGGTGCCAAACTTGCATGACCCTTCGTATCCTTGCATTTGAAAAGTCATATGGTGACCCTTCATAAGCAAAATAGTCCTTTCCTATTTTGTCTTTATATTGGTGACTTTTAATACTCTTAAAAGTGTCTATTCATAGAAAAATGTGCCACACCTCTTTTGTCTTTACATGGTGACTCTTAAAATTCTTAAAAATGACACTTTATGAGAAGATACATCCCATTCCTCTTTCGTCTTTTAGCTCGTGACTATTTGACTTTTCTATGGGCCCTATTTTGACTTATATGCAACCAAAAATATATTCATTAATATTAAATAAATATTAACATACATTAGCCAAGATATGAATATTAAAAATACTATTAAATGTAATAGGGCCTTTATTACCAATAATGCTAGACCATTGACATCAATGACAATATTTTCAATAATATCCCCCTTTGTCATTGATGGCAACCTCAAACTAAAACTGCCACATCTTGAAACTTGCATATATTGCCATCTAAAAAACATACAGTACTCCCCCTTATTGTAGCAACTTGTATATGTTCCCTATACCTATTTTTACACCTGTACCTGTACCTATTATTCTCTCTCTTTGACATCAATGGCAAATGGCCTTCTTGGAGCTAACACTTAGCTCCCCCTCAACTGATGTTGAACCTCAATGGCATGAAGTAAAATAAATTACACCTAACTTCTCTCACAGATACTTAAATATGTCTTTTGGTAGTGCCTTTGTGAAAATATCTACAATCTACTCTGTAGTACTAATATACTCCATCTTAACCTATTGATCTGCAACCTGCTCTCTCAAGGAGTGATATCTAATGGGAATATGTTTTGTTTTTGAATGCATCACTAGATTCTTTGAAATAATTATAACACTTGTGTTATCACAAAAAATAGAAATAGGTTCATCATACTTTACCTTGATATCTTCCAAAGTTTGCTTCATCCAAAGGACTTGAGTACAACACAATACTATTACAATATATTCTACTTCAGTTATAGAAAGTGATACTGAATTTTACTTCTTACTTAGCCATGATACTAAGCTATCACTAAAGAAGAAAGCTCCTCCACTTGTACTCTTTCTGTCATTCAAGCACCCTACCCAATCTGAATCTGTATAAGCAACCAAAGTAAAATTTTGTCTGTGGAATACCATAATCTGTAATCCAATGTCCCCTTGATATATCTGAATATTCTCTTCACCAACTAAACATGACTATCTTTTGGAGATGATTGATATCTTACAACCATACCTACTGCATGCATGATATCTGGCCTCGATGCTATCATATATAAAAGACTATCAATCATAGATCTATATAAATATTGATATGTAATAGGTGAATCTTCATCCTTGTTCACCTTATTTTCTATACACATTGATGTGCCAACTGGTGTACAATCCTCAAAACCAAATTTTTTCAATATTTTCTTGGTATATTTACTTTGAGATATAAAAATTTCTTTATCTGACTGAAATATTTGTAATCCTACGAAAAATGACAATTCTCTAAGCATAGACATCTTAAATTATTTTTTCATATTATCAAAAAATTCTTTTGTTATCTTTTCTATATTTCCTTCAAAAATGATATCATCAATACATACCACAACAATAAATTGATTCTCACCTTGTATTTTGATATAGAGATTACTATCAGTAAATCCTCTCTTGAAACCTTGATCCTGCAGGTATTTATCAAGTCTTGCATACCAAGCTCTGGAAGCTTGTTTCAATCTATACAATGCTTTCTTCAATCTGCATACATGGCTACTAATATTTGAGAGAATAAATCCCTCAGGCTGCTCAATGTAGACTTCTTCTAGATTCTCATTCAAGAAGGCAGATTTGACATCCCTCTGAAACACTTTAAATTTTTTAAATACTGCATATGCAAGAAACATTCTAATAACCTCTAACCTTGCCACTAGGGCAAAAATTTCTTTAAAATCTATTCTCTCAATCTGAGCATATCCTTTACATACTAATCTTGCTTTATTTTCGGTCACTTCTCTATTTTCATTTAACTTATTTCTATAAACCCATTTTGTTCCTATCATATTATGATCTTTTGGTCTAGGCACTAATTTTCAAGTATCATTCTTTTCTATCTAATTTAATTCTTCATCCATAGCCTTAACCCAATGCTTATCATGTCTACCTTCTGAAAAAGTTCTAGGCTGAATTTTGGATAACAAATAAAAATTAACTTGCTCAAATTTACTTACCATCATTCTTCTGGTACGAATTCATTCATTTATGTCCTTGATGATGTCAATTTCATTATGATTTCTTTGAACATATTTGGATGGAGTTTTGGTGCCCTTTTTCTCCTTCTTCTCATCTTCATCTGATTCTTCAAAACCTTCCTCTTCAATAATTTCAGGAATGTCTATTGAATCACTGATTCTTTATGTTCCATCTTCTTCTATCCTGACACTTGCACTTTGAACAATTTTCTTCATTCTTTTTTTATAATATTTATAATCATTAATTTTGCAAGAATAACCAAGAAATATACCTTCATCTACTCTGGATTCAAATTTACCAAGTTTTTTATCTATTCTTTTTATGAAGCATTTGTTTCCAAAAACTCTGAAATAATCAATTGTTACTGGTTTGTCTTTTCATAGCTCATAAGGAGTCTTGTCACTATTGACTCTCAATAATGCTTTATTATGAATATGCACTATTGTAGCAACTATCTCTCTCTGATATTTATCTACTATCTTGGATTCATTTAGCATTGTCCTTACCATCTCCTGAATTGTTCTATTTTTTATTCAACTACTCTATTTTTTTGTGAAGTTCTAGCTACTAAATAATATTTTTTTATTTTACTATTTTCACAAAACTCAATAAATTGATTTGACATGAATTCTTCTCCTTGATTTGATCTTAGACACTTAACCTTCAAACTAGTTTCATTATCAACTAATGCTTTGAATGCTTTGAAATATCTAAAAGCTTCTAATTTTTTCTTTAAAAATATTACCCAAGTCATACATGAAAAATTATCAATAAGCAACATGAAATAATTCTCACCTTGAGTACTTTGAGTTCTCATAGGTCCACACAGATCAGTGTGAATAATCTCTAGCATCTGAGTATTCGAGTACTCTTTTGTTTTGAACTGCCTTCTAGCCTGCTTCCCATGCTGACAAGGTTCACAAAGCGTGTCAGATGGCTTTGTAATCTTTGGAAGATTTTTGATTACTTGCTTCTTAATTATATTGATAATATTGTCAAAATTTATGTGCCCCATTTTCTTGTTTCATAGCCAACTTTATTCAATCTGACTCAAACAACGTCTTTGACCTTTGAAGTCTGATAGCATATACAAATTATTCTATGTTCTCTGAGCATCTACAACCAACATATCTGAATCTTTTCTTCTAATTTCACAACCTTATACATAAAAATTTAGTGTGTTCCCCTAATCATACATTTGACTTACACTCAAAAGATTATGCTTAAGACCTTATATATACAAAACATTTTTATTTCTAGATCTACCATTATTGAAACTTAGTGTACTTTTTTTAGTAATTCTGGTAATAGTATTGTCTCTGAATTTCACTATGTCACCATTGATCTTATTCAAAGTTATGAACTTGCTCTTATCTCTTGTCATATGCCTCAAACATCCACTATAAATGAACCATGGCTTTTCTTTATTTCTTGCATGTAAAGCTATCTGCACCAACATAGATTTTCTAGGTTGTTTCTTTTGCCATGAACTTGTCTGAACTTTCTTTTTGATGAATGGAGCTTTGAAACTCTGATCCTTCTTGACTGACTCAAAAACACTTCTATAGTACTAGGATATGTATTCAAAGTTGTTTCACTTGTAACGTATTATGTCTTCTTCATTAAAGCCTGATAGAGGAGCAAAAGAGTTGTGGCTTCTACTTGACTCTGCATGACTTGACTTCTCTTTATTTCTAAAACTGTTATCTCTTTTTTGACATTCTAATTTATTGTGACCATATCCATTACAATAAAAATAGTTACCATAAAGTAGGACTTGTTTGTGTATATCTAACCTGATTACCTTTTGTAGCTTTGTTCTCTCTAGCCTTTTTTATTTGAGATGTCCTCTATATTCTTAACTTCTTCCCTTTTTATTTCTTCTTTTGTAAGAGTTCTAGCATAGCTCTTTATTTTTTCTTTATTTGTGAAAGTAGTGGCCTCCCCTTTCTTTTTTTTAAATCCAATACCTATCTTATCTGACATTGATCTTTTATTTTCTAATATCTTATTCAACATATTAGTATTATTCTCAAATTTTAAATCATTGGCTACTCTATCATTGATTACTTTATTTATTTTCTCAAAATCTACTTTTAAAGAAGTAATTTCAATAACATACCTTTCACATTCTTTACTTACTATTTTCAACTGTGCCATTAGATCTTCTTCATTCTTCTTGGCTTCTTCAAAGTATGCTTGTAGATCTTCAATTATTTCCTTTGACTCCTTTTCATTTTTCTTGATTTGGAGATTTAATCTTCGATTCTTCTTTACAAGAGCTTTTAACTCTTCTAAGGCACAAATGAGTTCTCCTTCCAGATTCACTTTAGCTTCATCATATTTTTCTTCTTGATCATCTGTACTTTTACTTACAGAGACATCTTCATGTTTAGCCATGAATAGAATCTCTTCTTCTTCTGAGTCATTGACTCCACTATCTTCAACTGAGCTAAGATCTTTAGAATATAAACTCTTCTTCTCGAATCCCTTCTTGAATTTACCTTTGAAATTCTTCTTGTATGTATACTTTCCTTCTTCATTGTCATCATTACCCTTATTTAAGCATTTAGCTACAAAATATCCAATCTTTTTACAATTAAAATATTTAAAAGGTAATTTTCCTTGATATTTACCTGTATCTTTTTTCGTCTTGCGAATGAATAGAGCTCCATTGTCATCTTCATCATCACTAGAATTATTACTTGATTCTTGAATTTTAGCCTTCTCGTTCTTTGATGTCTCGAAGGCCATTTCTTTCTTTGAGGGTTTATCTTGTTCAGTCCATATCTCATATGCCGTAAGAATACCATAAAGCTCATTCATCTTTAGCTTGCCTAAATTTTTCATCTCTTCAATTGCTAAAACTTTTGCATCATATCTCAATGGTAGAGATCTCAAAATACTTTAAACCACTGTCAATTCTTCTAAATTTTTTCTAAGACCTTGAAGTTGATTAACTATTTGATTAATCCGTAAGAGATAACTTGCTATATTTTCTTCTTCTTCTATTTTCAAACTCTCAAGCTGTCTTCTAAAAATTTGAAGCTTAGCTTGTTGAACCTTTCCATCACCTTTGTAAATATTCTTAAATTTTACCCAAGTTTCGTGAGCAAATTTACATTGAATAACTTTAACAAATTCAAATTCACATAAACCACATAAAATATCATTTAAAGCTTTAGCATTATTTTCACTTGCCTTCTTTTCTGTTGGAGTAGTTACAAGTCTCTGTGGCTCTTCATATTCCTCCACCACTATGTGTCATATGTTGAATCCAAGGGCCATCAAATAAATCTTCATCTTTATGCTCTAAAAAATATAATTCATTCCATCAAACAAAGGTGCCTTATTTATAGAAAATCTTTCATGTGATCCAGCCATCATGCTTTCTTGATCTTCTTTCAAGCTGTAAAACTTTTTCAAAAGGAACCTACTCTAATACCAATTTTTAAGCATGAAATATACTGAGAGGGGGGGTGAATCAGTATATTATATATCTTTTTCTTAATCTGATTTCTTTTCTTTAATCACTCAATCATACATTTAAGATATGCATTAAAATTGAAATAATTATTTGCACCACACAAGAGAGAGAGAGAGAGAGACACCAATTTTTTACGTGGAAACCCAAAGTGAGAAAAACCACAGAGAACAATCTTAAGTATATGAATGAGCACCAACTCAAAATACAAAGTTTGCAAGCACCAACTTTTAGGAGCACCAACCCCTTTGCCAAGCACCAACATAACAACTATTTGTGAGCACCAACCCCTTACAAATATTCATGAGCACCAACCCACAGGAGTACCAACCCCTCTTATGTATAAAACACAACTATCTCTTAATGTTGCTTACTCAACAAATGATAGAACTCTACAATATCTCTTACTTTTCTCTCTTCGAAAACAAATACAAACCATGCACTCTCTTGCATATTACAAATGGATTCTCAAAACTTTATTTATAGCTTTCCAAATGACCTTTGGCATTCACCCTTTGTGACTCTTCAATCCTCATGAAAAATGGAACTAAACTTGCATGACCCTTCATATCTTTGCATTTAAAAAGTCATATGGTGACCCTTCATAAGTAAAAGCATCCTTTCCTCTTTTACCTTTATCTTGGTGACTTTTCATATTCCTTAAAGTGTCCCTTCATGTAAAAATGCACCATACCTCTTTTGTCTTCACATGGTGACTCTTGGAATTCCTCAAGATGACTCTTCATGAGAAGATGCGTCCCATTCCTCTTTCATCTTTTACCTCATGACTCTTTGACTTCTGTATGGGCCCTCTTTTGACTTATATGCAATGAAAACTTTATTCATTAATATTAAATAAATATTAACACACATTAGCCAAGATATGAATATTAAAAACACCATTAACTGCAATGGGACCTTTATCACCAATAATGCTAGACCTCTGACATCAATGATAATATTTCCAACAAAAGAAGATAGTGTAGCTATTTAGATCTTAAGGATAAGCTAGAAGTTGCATATGCAAATCTAAGCTAAGGAAAAAAAGAGAGTAAGGAGCTCAAAATAAGCTTGGAGTAGCTCACTATCAAGTTGAATGAGAATGAAAAAGGAAGTGAAAAGATCATCAAAGGATTGAATAATCTTTTAGAGGCTGCTAATGCAAAGTCGTGGACAAAGAAGGATGAGTGTGACCAATAGAAGGCAGAGTTGGTTTCTATGAAGGATGAGCATGAGAAGTTCATTGTCAAGTTGAGAAATTTAGAGAAATAGTGTGACAAATTAGATCAGGATAAGAACAAAATAAATAAGTCCATCAAGTAGCCAAGTACATTCAGGTATGCCAAGTTTATTAATGGCCATTACTATTCATGTATTTTTTTGGTCATAGGGAAAAGGACTACTTTAGGAGTAACAACTAGTCAAAGGGAGAAAAATCTTCATCAATCTAGAGGTATGAAAGTAGTTATGTGTTTTTATTGTCATAAGATTAGAAACATTGCTATATTCTGTCCAAAAGGAGTTAGTAGGTCTTCAAGGCATGTCAAAAGCTATAAATTTCCTAGAAGGTATGAGAAAGGTCAAAATCAGGTTTAGATATCTAAGATAGTAAAGGAAGATCAGATTGAGCCCAAGGATCAAAAAATATTTCTTGTCAAGGTAAAGGAAGAATCAGATGTAAAGGTATGTAAGCAACACTTGTTGTTGGGTATGGTTGAAGAAACAGTATACTCTAGTTTTAAGATGTTGATTAGTCAAAGTGAAACTCCTGCTATAGTTGAGAAAGTTTTCTATCAAGAACATCTGATGTCTGCTTTTTGTGATATTGATTTAGAAGAAAAGGTAGATGCTTCAATTGTAGAGGTATGTCAAGAACATGTGATATCTGCATATGTTGATTCGTCAGCTAAAGAGAATAAAAGGGATGGTAAGAAGATCAAATTCAATGTTCCCAATAGACCTAGAAAGATGATAAATAATACTCAATCTTGCAAGGATGCATAGATATGGGAATCTCTAGAATTCATGGTGTTTTAAACCCTATAGAGTGGGGTGTCTCTCTTGAGGCTTCAAGAATTTACTTGTTAGTAAGAGGAAGCTTGGTGGTTTTCAGATGTTGCATGATAAGAAGGTATGAAGAAAAGGGGATTTGCAAAATCAAGATGTGTATCAATTGTGAAAGAAGCAAGATGTGCCTAAAGTGTAGGTCCTTCTTCTAGACCTAATCTAAAATCATGCTAAGCCTTTTGATGCTTGATGATAGTTGTGAACATGAATAGTGATTAGGTATGTTGATAAAAGTGTACTTATTCTTTAGAAGTCATAGTTAAAGAGTTCAAGGTGTTTAAACATTAGATTTGGTATTGTGTTTTTGAAAAGCATAAAATAAATTAGTAATGGTAGTGAGATTCATATGTGAAGATTTGTTGATTCTTAGGAGAGGTCTTATGGACCGTAGTTGTCAAAATATTGGTATGGAATTGACAGAGTTGTTTCAATCCATAAGGAGTCTTGTTATGGTGTGCAAGAGGCAGTTTCTTTGTGTTTAAAGATGAACATTTCAGTTCTAAGTCCTTAAGGTTAGTGTGTAGCATGATGAGAGATGTTAGAAGGAAGGTTTGGTGATCTTTGGTAGCCTATGCATTAATGATGTTGTCTTCAGTCAAGGTATGTTTTTTATGTGAGGAATTGTTTGTTCAGTTTGTAGTATTTTGGGTCAAAGAAGTTTAGATGGAATATGGATTTAGGGGGAGCTAACTTAGGTTTCTTAAGAGAATTGTGAAGTATGACAAGAATCTTGTGTGAAAAGAGTCAAGGTGTAATTATTGACTATCTTGGTAGTCATGATCTGAAATTTGTTAGTCTCGTCAATCTTCAAAGCTAATATATAGCTCTTATTTGAAGTCAAGCAATTGAAAATGAAATGGAGCATTAAGCCAAGGCGTAGGTTTGGGTTGTTTTTTGTGATCATGGACTAAGGGGGAGCTATTAGCTCTATGATTTGATGTTTTAGGTCATCTTAGGATGAATCTCAAGGTCAGATCAATCTTCAAAAGTTTCCAGGGGTAAGCTTGAGCATAGTGTGAAGTTAGCTTGAAGAGTATTGAGAATGACTATGTCAGTTTGAATGATGCTACAAGAAGTTTGATCAGGTTTATCCAATTCAAGTGAATCAAGGAGTGCATGGTGATAAGGGGAGTATGCGAGATGCTTCAAGATCTTCAAGAAGTAGGTTTGAGTGTGGATTGATTAAGAATTACATATCAGGTCCAATGATCAAATGGGATAGTTGGAGAGAGACCCTTTGTCATTAATGTCAAAGGGGGAGAAAGATCAACATGATGGAGAAGAAAGATCAATTTGAAAATCATTTTGAGAGTGGTTTGCCATTAATTATAAAGGGGGAAATTATTGTCATATAGATTTCATTGATGTCAAGGTGGTCATGGTGCATAGTGCATTAATGACAAAGTGATTAGTTATATTGCTTGGAGTGTGTTTGTCTTGTGTACAAGTCTTTGGGATGATAGAGAATGTCTTTGATGTTATGTTCCTATTATAGAGGTAATATTAGGTGTCAAGAGTGCTTGGTGTACTTGTGGAGGTGATAGGAAGAATTTGGAATACTTATGTGCTTGTCTAGATCATCCTTGTTCACTTATCAAATCAAGTTGAAAACGCAGATTGATGACCTCAGCATTTACACATGTGAAGGTCTCATGAGTAGTTTGGTATATGGATGGATTCCCCTATGAGAGGAAATCATGTGGTATAATTTTAATGTCTTTACTTGATGTCTATAAAAATATATGTTGGTGCAAATTTGCTCTCCCAGGAAGATTTCCTTGTTTCCATACTTTGCCATTTTTGTATGAAAATATGACCGTTAGAATTTGAAAATTCAAATTTATCAAAAGAAACTAGTTTGCAAAGAATGGATTGTAGTAACTATGGATGAATTCAAATAAAGATGAGGCAAGAAGAAAATTTGAAGAGGACTCAGTAAATAAGAACCCTAAAGTGATTAGAAGGTTTGTCCATTCATACAGGTGCAATAAATACAGGTGAAAGTTGATTGTAGTTGACTGGGTTTTCTCCTAGTAAACCCAAAAAGAGTAATAAGGGATTAAGACTTGTAATGTTATTATGTTTTGATGTTATAAAAATTGATTCTTATTGATGTCTCAGTATAACATTGCTTCATGCCTTAAAAGTGATATGGAAGTGCTCATTTGAGCAAGAAAAGCTTTATAGAAATAGATTGTTCTAGAAGAATCTTGTCTTTGGTAGATAGAGGTTACTAGGTGAGTTATTTAGTGACTTTAGTCACTCAAGGTGACTGATAAGAGTGTTTGGGTATGAACTCAAGGTCATGATATATCTGTAGGTTCTTTATGTAGGATTAGTTGGATCCTTGAAGTGAAGTTCTAGCTCAAAAGATGAAAGTCACCAAATTGAGGGTTTCAAGATGAGTTTTGTCTACAAACCCTAGGTGTGTTCTAAGGAGGTAAATTAGTTCATTATTTGTCTTTGGATCTCAAATAATGTTATAAGGACTTAGTGCAAGTTATATTTAGTATTTTCATACTTTTAATGCATCTTTAAATGCAAGATAGTGATCAAAGAAGCTAAAGTCCATATCAAGGGTATAAAGAGTTATTGATTGCTCTTGAAGACTAATGTTAGTGTAAGAAGTGTTCTTGTCCTTATGTTTCAAGGTTTTAAGTTGTCTCTAAGATTGATATGACAAGTTTTTGGTGTCTTGAGGGTGTTCATGAAGTCATGATTATGGTTATCATCATGTAGTATCACCAGGTTCTTGTGATCTTGAAGAGGAGTCTTTAGAAGTATCCATGAATAATGTGTCTTGATTTGCAATGGTCTTTTAGTATCTAGATGACCTAACAAGGTCATGAAGGAATGTGGTATATTGTCATCATATTTTTTAATCCATGATTATGTTCTTAGTAATCTAAAAGTGACAAATTCTGAGTGTTCATAATAAAATCTTGACTGAGTATGCATAATTGATTCTTTGTGGTGTTTGGAGCCTTGATGGCTTAAGGGGCTTGGAGAGAAAAAATGCTTGAAGGAATAATGAGTTTGTATAATATTTTTCCTATTTGTTCTTATTGACAGAAGGCTCAATTAGTCTACATTTATGCGAATAAATGAATAGCCCTTTGTTTTAGGTCTCTATGAGATCTAATGAAGAGATAAGGCCTAATGGTGCCTTAATAGTGTATGCAAGTGATTTGAGGACTCTTGAGCATGGTAAGATCTATTAGAGGTTGTATTCAATATATTTGGAAAGAGTGAGTCCTTTTTAAGAGCTTTATGGATCATCTTGGTTCATTTATTATTTTTTGAGTAAATAAGAGTAATTGGACTTGGTCTCCATGAGACCTAATGAAGGCTTGAGGCTTATTGGTGTTTTCACAAGGTAAGTGAGTGGTGTATGGATTTAAATGCATGGATAAGGTCTATAATACCTATTTTTTATGTATCTAAAATTTATTTTTTGTTTAGTGAGGTCTATTTCATTGTAAAAAGGTCTTAATGTAACTTGTGCCTAATGGAGAGCTAATTTCTTAAGCCAAGTGATTGGATTAGTGCCATTTGAATCATGGCCGACCTATTTAGTGGATATGTATTGTATGAAACATGTTATGGTTGATTTTTTTGATGCTAAAAGATTATTTAAAGTGTTATGGCTGACAAAGAATGTGTGCAATCAAGTAGCATATATAAGAGAGGGCTAATTAGGACTATTTGGGTTTTTAGACATGGAGGAGTGTAGTGAATAAAAGAATGATTTGAAAAGGTATGAGAGCATATGAACACTATAATAATATAATTTTTAATATGAGGTAATGGTATAATAATTTGTGTGTAGGTGGTGTGCTATTAGATAGCTTGTTTTAATGCTAGATAGGCCTATTTGTCTAGTTGAGTGATGTAGAAGAGGAAAAGGCTTGTATGAGGTAGAGAGGTAGGTTTGAAGGTGTTAGATCAAGATAAGTCCATCATCAGGTGTAGAATAAATTATATCAGAGGTGGAGATTAGTTTCATAGTTTTTTTTTGGGTACTCAAAATCTAGGGCAAGCGGGTGCTTGTCCATCCTTAGGAGTTTGTATTCCTTGTCAAGTTGGTGGTTGACTAATTCTTGTTTCATTATTTATAATACAATAGTCCAAAGGGTGTGACAGTGTTTTTTTATCCCCCATTAGGGTTTCCCACATATATGATGTGTTGTGGTGTGTTTCTCATGTTCATGCTTTTTATGTGATCTCTTTACTTTGATACTATTCTAAATGCTTATGTTTTGTTATGATGATTCATGAATGATAATGAGTGTATGATAAGTGGAATGAAATGGAAAGATTGGTTAATTGTGTTGGGAGGAGGATGGTAAACCGGAAGCACACAATTTGATTACGAAACCAAGCAACTTAATATGCGGAAATTAACCAGATTCACCAAGTAACTAGAATTCAGAATAACACAAGATATGAGAGACAATACCAAATTGTATTAACACTTTATACAGAAAAGAATACAATAAAGAAGATGCCACTTCTTCTCCACCACCTTACAGAGGTTTCCCACACCTCAAGTGAACAGTAATTCTTCTCCCCAAAGCTCTCCCTCTCACAGGTCCCAACACCCAACTCAAATACAGAGTTGGTGTTCACCTCCCGTGCTCCACGCACACCACAAGTGCTCCACGCACTCCACAAGCACTCCACGTGCTCCACAAGTACTCAAGGTACTTCAAGTAGATCTCCCATGAATCTGCAACAACCTGCAATTCAACAGACCATACTTATGGAAGGAACTCCCTTGCCTTCCTCTTGCTCTATCCGAGTACACACCTGTACTCCAAGTAGATCCTGCCTGATACTGCTCCCTGTTGTGTTGCTGTCTGTATGACCTTGCACACCTGCAAATCAAACAATGGTTCTATTCACCTGTGAACCTCGACCTTGCACACACATACACCTGCAGATCAACGATCTTACTTACCATGTAGATCTCCTATATAGGCCATACAACTGTGACCAAGATCCTACACTCTTGAAGAACCCAGCTGGCTCTCCAATCCAGCACCAACACACCTGGTACTGTGGCACTAGGAGGAACGCACCATAGCTCTACCTCACACACAGAAGGAGCTTATAATTATGCTCTCTTACTCCCTAGCACACTTTTCCAATACAACCATGAGTCTATTATATAGATCTCATCCAAACAATGATTAGACATCTAATTACAATAATTAGATCCGCAGCTATGAGTCTAAAATTAGCGCTCATCATGCAAACTCTTGGTTCGTTAGCTAACTGCCCGTAAATAGCTCGCAGTCGAACCACACAGGCGACCGACGTCGGTCCCTATCCGCCTGGGGTCGCCGACGCCGGCCGATATATGACCGACGTCGGTTGCCTTCCTGTCTTACCCTGCCGACGCCGGTTGGCCAGACCAACGCCAAACACTTCTGACACTCAGCAACTCATTCTGCAACCTCCTCCATGTCTGCATCAGTGAAGCTTTTAGCTCCACAATCCTAACAATATGGTGTGGGAAACCTCTGTAAGGTGGTGGAGAAGAAGTGGCATCTTCTTTATTGTATTCTTTTCTGTATAAAGTGTTAATACAATTTGGTATTGTCTCTCATATCTTGTGTTATTCTGAATTCTAGTTACTTGGTGAATCTGGTTAATTTCCGCATATTAAGTTGCTTGGTTTCGTAATCAAATTGTGTGCTTTCGGTTTACCATCCTCCTCCCAACAAGTGGTATCAGAGCCTTGGTTGTAGGTTCTTGAGCTTGATACCAACAAGTGGTATCTGAGCTGAGGTTGGAGGAAGCAGGTTTTGTGTTTGGTTACAGGGCACTCTCAGGGGTTTCTGATCGAGTGGGAGTAGAGCAACTGCAGATCAAAGTAAGCTAAGAATGGAGGAGTTGAAAAGCACAGATGGTCACTCACGGTCCTATGGAAAGAAAGAGCAGGTAAAAGATTATTGTTGGTTGGTAACAGATCAGCATGAAGAAACTGAAGATACAGATGTAGCAGGTGTTGTTGCACAGGATGTGTTTGCAGGTTTCTTGGATAAAGTTGAATCTTGGATAAAAGATTCAGTTGCCTCTTTCCATGCAGTTCCAGGTAGAGGAGCTGGTGAGCCTTGCCAAAGGATTGGCAAAGGAGAAGTGAAGCTGAAATTGCAGGCGGCCAACACACAGGTGTTGATGAAGGTCATGCAGGTCCCAGGTTTGGAGATATGGCTAATTTCTTCAGAAAGATTGGGTGATGAGAGATGCACAAGAACTCTCACAGCGGATGCACTTGAATTAGCTGGTGGTAAGAAAACAGGTATCCTTTATCTACTTGTTTATATTACTGATTCTTCTTTTGTTGCGGAGACGTGGCTTCGTAGGCTTGGTCACATGAGCAGGAAGGAGATGCATGTTCTTAAGCGGAAGACAGATATATTTGACAGGCTTAAGAACTGGAAAGCCTTGGTGTTTATGGAGGAGATGGCGGACAGAACCCAGTGGATGTGGCTGGATACTTCTGAGCAGGGCAGTTTGGACATGGATTTTGATTCAAAGAAGCTCGCGGGTAAAAAGTCATCACTCACAGGCGAACACAGGTACCGATGTCGGTCAGGAGGAACCGGCATCGAACAGACAGGTGCCGATGTCGGTCATGTGCAGACCAAAGCCGGCGATGTCGGGTAGGGTAAGACCGATGTCGGTCATGGGACCGACGTCGGCAGTATGTAAGACCGATGTCGGTTAGGAGGACCGACGTCGGCAGCAGGGACACCAGCGCAGGCAGGTTGGTAGTCAGGTACAGACGCATGGAACCGACGTCGGTCGGATGCAGACTGTGGAGTGACCGAGGTCGGTCACTGTAATAGATTTTGGGTGGACAGCACGCTGTCAAGGAGTCTCAAACACCCATACGGAGGACTGAAGGCGTAAGTAGGCCCTCAAATTCGTTGTTCCTCTTCTTTATACATGTTGCTAATTGTAGAGCAGGAAGGATCTAGGAAACAGGTGTGAGCTTGGCATGGATGAGGATGTGATTCCTTGGAGGAGAACCAGACAGGTTTGTTTTGGTAGGGTTGCCAGCAGGTATGAAAGCACAGAGACGAATGGATACCTTAGTAGAAGAATGGAGAGAACGGATACATGAGACGGAAGATCAAGGATATGGTCTTGTGGAGCTGCAGGACAGTGGTACAGGTTTTGACAGGTGGAGGACGAAGCATGGCTTCAGTCAGTGTCAGGTAACTACTGTGGTTTGCCTTACCAGGGGGATGATGAGTCATGACATCATTCTGTTGTTGTATGTGGATAGTATGCTAGCTAGCAGGGGTGTACATACAGGGTTTTGCTGAGCTAAGGGTAAGATTAGTTCAGTGGCATGTCAGGAGGAGTTTGGAGCAGCGGAATTCTTTGACATGGGAGGCATGGAGATCACAGGTTGATTTTGTCTCGAGTGGGAGCTGATGTGAATCAGGTGTTGGCGAGGTTCGGGATTCAGAACTAGAGCACACTAAGGGCTGGACAGGTACAGTGTCCGAAATCACATGAGGTCTGGTATAGACCTGAGTATTCCCATGCAGTGGGAGCTGTCAGAGAGTTAGGAGCCAATTCAGGGAAGTGGATTCTCAGGTTTTCTGAGAGGGACCGGCAACAGGTGTTGCTATGCAGGGTCAGGACTTCACTACATGTATTTGTAGGTTCGGATGTGGCAGGGTACTCGGATGACAGGTGGTACACCACAGGTTGTGTGGTGGGTTGTCTTCAGGTGGGAGCTTGAAGAGGGATACAAACCAGGAAACAGATTAGACAGAGTACAGGTACAGGTATAGTGCAGCTGTTTATCTCCAAGTGGGAGATTGTTAGGATTGTGGAGCTAAAAGCTTCACTGATGCAGACATGGAGGAGGTTGCAGAATGAGTTGCTGAGTGTCAGAAGTGTTTGGCATTGGTCTGGCCAACCGGCGTCAGCAGGGTAAGACAGGAAGGCAACCGATGTCGGTCATATATCGGCCGGCGTCGGCGACCCCAGGCGGACAGGGACCGACGTCGGTCGCCTGTGTGGTTCGACTGCGAGCTATTTACGGGCAGTTAGCTAACGAACCAAGAGTTTACATGATGAGCGCTAATTTTAGACTCATAGCTGCGGATCTAATTATTGTAATTAGATGTCTAATCATTGTTTGGATGAGATCTATATAATAGACTCATGGTTGTATTGGAAAAGTGTGCTAGGGAGTAAGAGAGCATAATTATAAGCTCCTTCTGTGTGTGAGGTAGAGCTATGGTGCGTTCCTCCTAGTGCCACAGTACCAGGTGTGTTGGTGCTGGATTGGAGAGCCAGCTGGGTTCTTCAAGAGTGTAGGATCTTGGTCACAGTTGTATGGCCTATATAGGAGATCTACATGGTAAGTAAGATCGTTGATCTGCAGGTGTATGTGTGTGCAAGGTCGAGGTTCACAGGTGAATAGAACCATTGTTTGATTTGCAGGTGTGCAAGGTCATACAGACAGCAACACAACAGGGAGCAGTATCAGGCAGGATCTACTTGGAGTACAGGTGTGTACTCGGATAGAGCAAGAGGAAGGCAAGGGAGTTCCTTCCATAAGTATGGTCTGTTGAATTGCAGGTTGTTGCAGATTCATGGGAGATCTACTTGAAGTACCTTGAGTACTTGTGGAGCACGTGGAGTGCTTGTGGAGTGCGTGGAGCACTTGTGGTGTGCGTGGAGCACGGGAGGTGAACACCAACTCTGTATTTGAGTTGGGTGTTGGGACCTGTGAGAGGGAGAGCTTTGGGGAGAAGAATTACTGTTCACTTGAGGTGTGGGAAACCTCTGTAAGGTGGTGGAGAAGAAGTGGCATCTTCTTTATTGTATTCTTTTCTGTATAAAGTGTTAATACAATTTGGTATTGTCTCTCATATCTTGTGTTATTCTGAATTCTAGTTACTTGGTGAATCTGGTTAATTTCCGCATATTAAGTTGCTTGGTTTCGTAATCAAATTGTGTGCTTCCGGTTTACCATCCTCCTCCCAACAAATTGATTCACCCCCCACCCTCTTAGTTATATTTTACCTCTAAAATGACTTTGAATATAATATCTTTAGTTTGATAAAATGAAACCTTACTGACTTGAAACAAAATATTCACTCATGAGACAATGATCTATCTTTGTCCAAAACCCTTTATCATCCTCTAATACCACCTAATGCACAGTTTGCTCTTCTATGTTTAAAAAGGATATGAAATTCATTTCAATATTATCTAAGATCATGAATAATTCCAACCTCACTTATCCACTCTTGTTCTCAACTCGATTCAAAATCCACTCTCAAATAATCTTCTTTTAGACTAGTCAATTACTCATTAGGTCTACTCTTAACTAGTCACAAATCTCTTAGATCTGCTTGCCTTCCTTTGAATAATTATTCTTTAAGACACTTTGGATAATTTTTAGGAAAAATCAAGTATTTATCTAGGTTTTAAAACTTACAATAAATCAACCAACTATAGGTCTCTAAGAGATTGAGCTTTCATTCTCAAATTCTATCTTTTTAAGTTTATAGGTCTCTAGACCTATTTGTTGCTCCAGTAGGTCAATTTATAAAAATAGATTTTATAGCTCTTAAAAATTATATTTATATTATTTTTTTATCAATTTTAACATGTTTTAACCCTTACCCAAGTTTATATAACTTAAATCAACCAAAAGCTCATTGTACCTTATGCATAACTTTTTCAAAAATGGTCTTCTATTGGTGTACAGAAAAATAGTCCTCTATACCTATAATTTCAAAAATATTCTCAACCAAATTATATTTTTAATAATTTATAATATCCATTCCCTAGCTTCTCACAAATTTTCATACCTTATTGTTCAATTTTTTGAGTTTTAGAGGTGTTTTACTCATGAAACCCTTACTTCGAATTTACTCAAAATTTCTATAGGTTGAGAGCTAATTGTTCATAGTTCATAGAGCTCATTGGGATTTTATACAATATAACACATGTATATTAGTATTAAAAATCCTATTCAACTATTCAAATACTCCAATTGAGTTCATATAATAGTTTCCATGTGTAAATAAGCCTCTAAAAATGATTGTAATAGTAAAAATGCATAATTCTTTAAGGTTTCAGAATATAACTGAGATTTAAGCTTGTAGTCAATATGAAAGGATTAGAATCATATTATAAAAGTATAATATAATGTAAAAAATGTAATAAGACTCAAAAATATTTATTATGTGCAACAAGAAAGCATTTACACAATCCTTCTCCATTGAGATAGACCTACAACAGATGCTCTAACCTCTTAAAAAAGGTATTTTTTGTCCTTTGAAGCTCTTTATTTGGTCTTGTACGGTTCCATATCTTTAGGAGTGAGGATTATAAATTTGTTATATTTTAAACCAAGATTAGTCATTTAATAAACTTGATCAGATTCTCTCTTACTCATTCAAATTAAACTTACTAAATTGACCTAGTTTATAGGTCTTAATAATTACCTAAGACTATCGTCAATGTAGATTATACATGTATTTGGTGATGTTCCTACATCACCTTTAATATCTTCCAACCTACCCCTTTTATCATTCACTCTTCACATTAACTCACTATACATTCCCTAAGCTTGGTTATGCCTAGATGCCTTCCTCTTCTTTAATTGTTTCAAGAACACTTCCTCTAGCTCTTATATCCACCTATCCAACCTTCATTCAACCCACTCAATCTACTTTCAAAGGCCTCCACACTCCTTTACACTTTCTTTAACTTTTTCCCTTCAAGGGCTATTTGGCCTAATAGGCTTAATTCTCGTTCTTGAGATTGGTTTCTAACCCTTCAACACCTCACTCCTTCAGTACCTTCAACAACTCATTCTTGATGTAATTAAACTCCCCATTGAGGTCTCTAGACCCAATTAAATGCCCATTAATAGTTTTATTGCTTTCTAGGCCTGCCCCTTAAGGGTGTTAGTCCTTCTATAACTAACCTTTGACAATATTAGAAACCTATCCTAGCCTCCAAATCACCTTGAACAATTAAAATACACTTTCATACAAAAGTGGGTGAGAAAAGGGAGAGAGAGAGTTGTGTGTGGGTGTGTGGTTTAGAAAAGTACGGGGAAGTAGTACGAGTCAATAGAGTAGGTAAGAGGTTCAGGAAAGAGGGATAGATGGAGTAATAATATGGAAAACTATGTCAAGGATTGAGTGGTTGTAGGCAGACAGAGGGGTAGTTTTACCCTTAATTAAATGTGGTTTGAGGAATAGCAATCATGGAGATACAATTTACTACAGTCCTATGGAACGAGTTTGATTAAGTTGTTGGAATTCAAAAAAATTATAGATACTTTCAACTAGCAAATTGAATTTGCTACCCATATATTCCTTACATCATTCTAAAAAATAATAATTAATTTCCATTTAACCATACAAAGATTAACAATAAGTGCAAGCATAAAATATTAGTTCCAAGTAAAATGTCAATATGTAAAGACTTCATTTTGACCAAACATTGGCACTTCCAACATGTCTAGGGGGAAATAACATCTAGGACTAGGTTCTTGGCCTCCCATAAGGCCCAATCGATAAACCTACCACCCATTCTAACCTCAAGAATGCCCTTCCCAATACAAAAAAAATGCAATTTTTTCGCCTAAGTTTAAACATACATAAAATGAAACATGTGAGTCATTTATATGAACTACCAAATCCCTCCCATACCTCTTTAAGCCCTCTAATCAAACCTAGAGCACTCAAGAGTAACCTTCGAGAACAATTCATTATATAAGTTACAGTGACAAGTCCAAAAATGTAACCTTTTGCCATTGAATAAGTAAATCATCGAGCTCTAATTGCCATTTGTGCCTTCAGAACCTCCACTTGAAATTCTATCACTTTGATTGCATCTATTTAGGTAAATTACACATGATCACACTGCCATGACATTCAAATCCACCTAAAAGTGCATTTTCACTACTGTTCAGGAGCGTAAAAACACTAATAATAAATGTTATCAAAGTTTAAGTTTTGGTTACATAACTCTGATTCTGATGCTTCTTGACTAAAAACTAAAACTACCAACACATCCAAGGGGGAAAATAACATATAGTACTAGGTTTTTGTATTAGAATTCATAATGAATTCATAACCAATAGGATCTCTCCTACAAACCATTACCACAACACTAATAACATAGACATTATGCATAAACTAATCTATACATTATTTCCTCAAATTAATAATACAATCTGTTAATCTATCTCTCTCCACCAGTCTAGGCTAAGCAATAGGAGTGCCTATAAAATAGGCATAAAATATTGCTACACACAAAAAATAATTTATTTTGTGAAACAAATATTAGTTGATATGGAATATTTTCACACACAAAATAGGTGTGCAAATATTTGACATATAAAAACTAATTAATTAAATCCTTTTTAAGCTTAATTCCATGGGTCGGGGTGTGTAGTCGGTTGGACGGGTACTTCCGTTGCGGCTCTGCCCACCAATGTTTGAGTCCTTCCCTGGCCTTGTGGTACTGGTATTAGTCGTGTCTAGCCAGCAGCACCGGTCACGTTAAAAAGTTTACCAGGCTTTCTTTAAAAAAAAAAAAATTAAGCTTAATTCCATGAGTGAGTTTTAATGCTAACTCCAACACCCTCCCTTAAGTGCAAAATAGGGAGTAAGAAAAGAGAAAGTAAAGAGATTGAATGGGTCCTGACAACAAGGCTTGATTAGGTACCCATGTACAAATCATAGTGAAATACAAAGTGTACCTATGGTAACCAATCCATCTTACCAAAATACATGGATGATGAATCATTGTAACTGCTAAGTCAAATAGAAACTAGTACTCTATATGAGGCTAACTCTGTAAAAAACACTGGGAAAAAGAGTCACTAAGGATGAAATATATCACCGTAAGGTACCCAAAAACTAGTAGAACAATAGTGAGAGTGAAAAAGAGAACATATGCTGCAAAGCAACCCAAGAAGCATGACTCAAAAATATCAGCATAATCTTGTAATAGGTGCACTTGATGGAATGAAGCCCATCAAATAAAAGATGCACTCAATTAACTACCTCCAAAATAAAATGTTTACTAACAATGAGCACAACACCTGAAGCAGTATGTGCACACACCCCCCTAATGCTGAAATGGGTATAGTGACATAAAAAACCATCTAAACGAGTGGGCCAATCCCATGATGCAAACATTGAAATGTTGACATTAGGCTGCACCAAACTAGCCATGCTCTAGAAAAAGAACAAGCTCCAAAAAATTTGAAAGAGACTGTTAATATACAAATGAAATTTCTCAAGAATATGTCTGTGGTGGTGATGGGATAGTTAACAACTAGATAAGCAAGTGCTCAAACATGGAGCACACACATGAAGGAAAAATCTCCATGAAACCTAATGTGACTATAAACAAAGGTCCCATCCTACAAAAATATCACCAAGGAATGCATGAATGTCCATAATGCACTCAAGCTGTGTAAAATGAGAGATGCAAGCTCAAAAATAACACATCTACCTAATCAAGGAGCTCAAAATAATAAGGAGCATCAACAAGCAGGAGTAATGTGCATTCGAAGAGGCTAAATAATGGAGGAATGATGTTTGTAGTGTCCTCACCAAGAATGCTTCTTATGTCACCAAAAATGATCATAAATCCACCCTAAATTAACAGGAATGGTCGATGAAGATGCCTAAATATGTGTGGGTGAAAAGTCCACAGTAGAAGAATGTGAGGTAACATTTAAAAGAATGTCAAGTAGATCATGTCTGACCATTGTAATCTCATGTTTCTCAGGTCTGAGTGAAGGTGCAAAAGAGCCCATATGTAGCTCATAATCCTCATGAAGAGTGGAGTGAACAAAAGATGGAACTCTATCAACAGATCCCAATGAAGATGAAGAACCTGCATCATAACCAAGGCCATGCCAATCAGTCCACATAATAGGCTGAATAAGGCATGCAATGCCCTATAAATGCTTCTCAATGCTTGTAAGTCTGGAAGTATGACCCATGGAATTAAGCATGTGGTAGCTAAAGCCAGTGGTATGCTTTTCAAAAGAAGTAGGCATATATGCAAGTGGAACTAGAGTGGGATATTTAGAGTGAGCAATAATAAAAGTAGTATGAACAATGGGCTACTCAAAATCTGGTAAATCATACTATAAAAGAGCATCAAGTGGATGCATACCATATTCATTAAAACTAAATGATGGCATACCAACTAGTTTCTTCTGTATAGAATATATGAGGGAATCCTTTCCATGAATTAGGGAGTGAAGAAGAGAATTTTGCATCAAAATTTTCTTATTTGCTTCCTAAAGTGCTAGGAAAGAGGTCATATGATTAATGGGTTACTTAGGATTTGGTAGGGTACTATCAAGATTCATACCAAAATCAAAAATAGGATAAAAAACCACTGTATCAGAATGTGCATCTATAAGTGGAGGAGGTGAAGGTACCTCATCCAAATGACCACCAATAATAAGTGTCTCATCCTCAAAAAATATGTCTTCACTAACAATGGAAAGGGGACAAGAACTAATAGGAGAAGATGAAGATGCCAAAGATTCCTCATGCAAACAACCATCAAGAATCATACCTGCACAAGTGGGAGAAGATGGTGGAGAAATAATGTCACCAATAGAAGAATCCTCACTCAAAGAGGAAGGAGAAGAAGGAGGGACATGTGAAGGTGATGTGGCATGCTCAATATGAGATGCGAGAAGGTGGGTTATACAGCATCCATAATCTAAAAAAATACAGATATTGGAGACAATAGGTGTTGTCTGCTATGTGACTAGTAGTTGTCCAAGTGATGAGTAGAAGCCATTAAGATCTATGGTTGTATAGCAAGAATAGATCAAGGGAATAATGGGTGTCATTCCTCCCAAGGATTTGTACCAAGCAGGAAATTGATAATGCAAACAAAGACTATGAAAAAATGGGATTGTCGTGTACCTTAAGTCAAGCTATGGGCTGAAATGATGAAAAAATTTGGCCACATACAAGGATCAGGTCAATGAAAGTTGATCTATCAAATTCAAAAAACCATCATGTCAATTAGTGCCATGACCAAGTGGTAGTAGCATGCATGCCATGAAAGGAGGTCAAGTTCAAGGCTAAGATAGAAATAGAAGGTGATACATAATATTTCAAATATACAACTGAAACATAGCATAATAAGTCTCATATAAATCTCCTCTAAGGTAGACAGATAACCTTCCAATATACCAATCAACTGATGGTAGTCTAAAAATTTCTCAAAACCCTGCTAACCAAATCTCATATTGGTGTGAACTTGATAGGCAGCAAAATGGATGCCAATCTCAAAGATAATAGTTGTATGGCATAGACGATATATCATATTTCAAATCTGTAGCTGAAATATAGCACAAGAAGTCTCATAAATGTTAGGTACCCCTAGAACAACAAACATGCTCTGGTACCAATTGATGGGGAATCCAAGAACACACTTGTTAGGATCTTGCTCCTCAGAAAGAGCATAATATGATTACCAAACTTAAGCAATTAAACATGCATAAAATATACCAGAAACACAAGTAACTAGAATTCACCAATAGCACAGAATATGAGAGACAATATACAATCTTATATTAATACTTGTACAGAAAAGAATACAATAAAGAGCCGCCACACTCTTCCACCTTACAGAGGCTTTCCACACCCCAAGTGTATAGTAATTCTTCTTCAAAACACTCTCCTACCAAAAAATGGTCCCAACAACCAACTCACACACAGATTGGTGTTCACCTCTCCAACCAGTCAGTAATAACCCTACCAGTACACCAAGCACTCTATATTACTTCAAGTTGATCTCCCATGAACCCGCAACCTACAATTCAACAGACCATACTCACAATGGAAGGATCTTCCTTGCCTTCCTTTCTAGCTCATTAGTGGAACTAGGAGAAACACACACTTTGTTCTCTTCACTAGCACACTATACAATACATGCCAATGGGTCTATAAATAGATCCCAGACTTAAACAATAACTTAGACTCTTAGTTTACTATAATTATCCACGCAACTCAATACTCACAATAGCCTTTGCATGCAAACACTTCGTTCACTAAACTAATTGTTCGTGCAACGAACAATTCTGAAACACACAAGCGACTGACGTCGGTCCCTGCTTGCCTGGTTCTGTGGACGTCGGCCGACTTCCTGCCGATGTTGGTTGCCTTCTGCACTGATCATGACCGATGTTGATCATGTTGCCGACGCCAATGCTTCTGGGTCTTTAGCAACCTCCTTTTCTTTGTCTGCAACAAGTTGAAGCTTTTAGCTCCACAACCTAACAATCTCCCACTTGGAGATAAACAGCTACAACTGTACATGTACCTGTACACTGTCTAGTTAGTTCCATTGGCTCTATATCCCTCTTCAAGATCACTCTTGAAGACCAACCACCACAAAACCTGTAGTGCAAAACCTGTCATCCAAATCACCTGCCACATCCACATCTACAAACCAGGTAGAAAATAACTTGAACCTACATAGCATGTGCACCTGTTGTTGGTCCCTCTAAGAATCCACTGAACTGCCCTCCAATGCTTCTTTCCTGGATTGGCTCCAAACTTGTGACAACTCCCACTGCTTGGGAAAACTCAGGTTTAGTACATACCATGCACTTAACCTCATTATGTGAATCAAGACACTGTTCTGTGAACTGTCCAACCATCGGCGTGCTAACCGGTCTCACACAATCATCCTGAAACAAAGTCAACTTGTGACCTTCCATGTCCCTAAAACACACTCATGCCAAAGAATCTTGCTGCTTCTAGATTCTTCATGACATCCCTCTTAACTAGCTTGACCTTTAGTTCAGCAATACCCTGTATATGTAACCCTGCAACAAGCACATCATACAGTAATAGGATAATGTAGCTAATATTATCCAACCTGGTAAAGAGAAACACAATGATCAAACCTCCATTGCCCTGTAGCTTATACAAGACCATATACCCTGATCTTCCGTCTCACGTATCCATTTCTGCTCTTCTTCATCCTGAACATCCATTCGTCTCTCAGTGCTTACTTCTAGCTAGCAACTCCACCAAAAACTCCTATTTGGTTCTCCTCCAAGGAATCACATCCTCCATCCATGCCAAGCTCCCACTGTTTCCTGGATCTACTTATTCTGCTTCTTCAACAACTTCCTGGTTTTTTACCATAAGTGAGCAACAAGTAGTGTAAAGAAGGGAAATGATGAATTTGAGGCTTACATACCCTTTAAGTCCTCCATATGGGTGCTTGAGACTCCTTGACAGCTTGCTGTCCACCCAAAATTTATTTCAGTGACCGATGCTGGTCACATTCCAGTCTGCACCCGATCGATGTCGATTTCCTGTGACTGCCTCATCACCGACATCGGTTTTCCCCTTGTCGACGCCAGTGTTTATCTGCCCTAAGTCACCGACGTCGGTCTGCACATAGCCGATGTCGGTCCCTATCTGGACGTCGACGCTAGTTTTCCTGCCGATGTCGGTCTCTGTGTTTTGCTTGTGAGAACTAACTTCTACCCGCGAGCTCCTTTTGGATCAAACCCTTGTCCAAATCACCCTTGCTCTGCTCAGAATTCTTCTATCCCTTGTGCTAAACTTTGTCCGTCACCTTCTCCTTGAAAACCAAGGCTTTCTTGCTCTTGTCACGAACATCAGATTCCTCAAGAAACGTTACCTTCTTCTTCTGCATACAGAAACCTCGATCTATGCTCTTCAAATCCGAAAGCATACCCTTTGATTCAAGAACATGCATCTCCTTCTTATTCATGTGACCAAGCCTATTAAGCCATATCTTCGAATCTACAGCTAAAGTAGATAACCCAGAAAGAGAATCAGTAATACAAGTAGATAGATAAAGTGTACCTACTTTCTTACCTCTTGCTACAAGTGCACCCTTGGTAACCTTCCAAGAGTCTACTGTGAGAGTTATTGTGCAACCCTCATCACCCAAACTTCTTACAGAAATCAAATTCCGCTCCAGAACTGGGACATGCATGACCTCCTTCAACACCCATGTGTTACCTATCTGCAATTTCAGCTTCACTTTCCCTTTGCCAACCATCTGACAAGGCTTACCATCCCCTACACAAATTTCTCCAAAGTCTCCCTGGACATACTCATGAAAAAATTTCCTAATTGGGGATGCATGAAAAGAGGCACCAGAATCTAAAACCCAAGATTCTACTTTATCTAAAGAACATACCAGAGCACCCTGTGCAACGAAATCTACAACATCTGTTTCTTCTTCATGTCCTTCATGCTGATCTGCTACCAACCAACAATCTTTCTTTTCCTGCTCTTTCTTTCCATATCTCTAGCAGGTTATTCTGCCATACCTGAACTTGGACCTCCTGCTATTAAACTTCTCCATTCGTAGTCTACTTTCTTCTGCCATTGCTCTACTCCCACTCAAACAGAAACCCCTGTGAGTAACCTGTAATCAACACACACTAACCAGATCTAATCCAACCTGTTAGTATCTCAACCAAAAGCTCTAATACCATTTGTCAGGTACCCCTAGAACAACAAACATGCTCTGGTACCAATTGATGGGGAATCCAAGAATAAACACACTTGTTCTGATCCCACTTGTTAGGATCTTGCTCCTCAGAAAGAGCACAATATGATTACCAAACTTAAGCAATTAAACATGCAAAAAATATACCAGAAACACAAGTAACTAGAATTCACCAATAGCACAGAATATGAGAGACAATATACAATCTTATATTAATACTTGTACAGAAAATAATACAATAAAGAGCCGCCACACTCTTCCACCTTATAGAGGCTTCCCACACCCCAAGTGTATAGTAATTCTTCTTCAAAACACTCTCCTACCAAAAAATGGTCCCAACAACCAACTCACACATAGAATTGGTGTTCACCTCTCCAACCAGTCAGTAATAACCCTGCCAGTACACCAAGCACTCTATAGTAATTTAAGTTGATCTCCCATGAACCTGCAACCTGCAATTCAACAGACCATACTCACAATGGAAGGATCTTCCTTGCCTTCCTTTCTAGCTCATTAGTGGAACTAGGAGAAACACACACTTTGTTCTCTTCACTAGCACACTATACAATACATGCCAATGGGTCTATAAATAGATCCCAGACTTAAACAATAACTTAGACTCTTAGTTTACTATAATTATCCACGCAACTCAAGACTCGCAATAGCCTTTGCATGCAAACACTCTGTTCACTAAACTAACTATTCGTGTAACAAACAGTTCTGGAACACATAGGTGACTGACGCCGGTCCCTTCTTGTCTGGTTCTGCCGACATCGGCCGACGCCGGTTGCCTTCTGCACTGATCATGACCGACGTCGATCATGCTGCCGACGCCGGTGCTTCTGGGTCTTCAGCAACCTCCTTTTCTTTGTCTGTAACAAGTTGAAGCTTTTAGCTCCACAACCTAACAATAAAAATCTCCTTTGAGGTAGATAGACAACCTTCCAATATGCCAATCAAATGATGGTAGTCTAAAAAGTTCTCAGAACCTTACTAATCAAATATCATATTGGTGTGAACCTGATGGGCACCATAATGTATGCCAATCTTGAAGATAATAATTGCATGGCATAGACTGACAAAAATCCCACATGACAAGGTGGAGACCGAGCCTAGGATGATTGTTCAATGGTGTGTTTGAACATGCAAATTTTCACAGATATGTAGGTCAAGGATGTTACTCTATATGCTTAGAGAAATTGATGCAAGGGTTTGATTTGATAGATCCATAAAATTTTTGATATAACATATGACAAAGGATCATGATGAAAATTTCTTGAATGATATCATATTTAAGATATTCGTATGGTAACCGATCAATCCATACAAAATGTCATAGAGAAAAAAACAAAAAAAACATGGTCTACAACCAACTTATAGAAACCTTCAAATAGAAGATTAAGAAAACCTTTGATAAGCAAAATAACTAGGCAATGGCTACATGAGCTGCTCTGATACCATATTGGAATTCATAATGAATTCATAACCAACAGGATCTCTCCTGCAAACCATTACCACAACACTAATAACACAAACATTATGTGCAAACTAGTCTCTGCATTATTTCCTCAAATGAATAATACAATTTATAAATCTCTCTCTCCATCAGTCTAGGCTAAGCAATAGGAATTCCTATAAAATATGCATAAAATATTGTTACTCATAACAAATAATTTGTTGTGTGAAACAAATATTAGTTGATATGGAATATTTGCATGCACAAAATAGGTGTGCAAATATTCGAAATATAACAACTAATTAATTGAATCCTAATTAATCTTAATTCCATGAGTGATTTTTAACACTCACTCCAACATTTTGGCCTCCCATTAGGATCAAATGACAAACCCACCACACATTCTGGCCTCAAGAACACCCTTCCCGATACAATAAAAATGTAGCTTTTTAGCCTAAGTTCAAACATATGTAAACCAAAACCTATAATTCATTTATGTGAACCATCATATATTTCCCCTACCTCTTTAATACCTCTAATCACACCTCAAATCACTTGTGTATAACCTTCGCTAATAATCCGTTGGACAAGTTGTAGTGATGGATCCTAAAATGCAACTTTTTGGCATTGAATAAGCAACTTCTTGAGCTCCAACTACCATTTCTACCTCTGAGACCTCTAATTGAGAATATATTACTTTGATCAAATCTAAATAGGCAAATTACACTTGATCACACTTCCATGACATTTAAATCCACCTAAAAGTGCATTTCACTATAGTTCAGGAGTGTGGAAACACTGACAACAAATGTTGTCAAAGTTTAAGTTGTGGTTGAAGAACTTTAATTTTGATGCTTCTTAACCAAAAACTAGCACCACAAATATGTATAGGAGTGGATAACATCTAAGACCAGATTTTTGGCCTCTTATCAGACCCAAACGACAAACCCACAACCCATTCTGGCCTCAAGAATGCCCTTCCCAATACAAAAAAATGCAATTTTTAGCCTAAGCTCTAACACACATAAAATTAAACATGTAAGTCATTTTTATAAACCATCATATCCTTCCACTACCTCTTTAATCCCTCTAATCACACCCCATATCACTCATTTGGAACCTTTGAGAGCAATCCATTGTACAAGTTATAGTGATGGGTCCTAAAATGCTAATTTTTGGCATTGAATAGGCAACTTCTTGAGCCCTAACTACCATTTCTACCTCTAAGATCTCCACTTGAGAATATATCACTTGTATCACATCTAGATAGGCAAATTACATGTGATCACACTTATATGATGTTGAAATCCACCTATAAGTCCATTTTCACTATTTTTCAGGAGCACAAAAATACTGACAATAAATGTTATCAAGGTTTAAGTTGTGGTTCCATAACTCTAGTTATGATGCTTCTTGACCAAAAAATGGCACTTCCAACATGTCTAGGGGGTCATATAACATCTAATACTAGGTTCTTTGCCTCCCATTAGGCTCAATCGATAAACCCATCACCCATTCTAGCCTCAAGAATGCCCTTCTCAATATAAGAAAAATGCAATTTTTTAGCCTAAGCTCAAACACGAGTAAAACAAAACTTAGAATTAATTTATATGAACCATCAGATCCCTCCCTTACCTATTTAATCCCTCTAATCTCACCCTAAAGCACTCAAGATGAACCTTCGAGAGTAATCCATTGGATAAGCTACATTTATGGGTCCTAAAATGCAACTTTTTGGCATTGAATAGGCAACGTCTTCAGCTCCAACTGTTATTTCTGCCTCTTAAACCTCCATTTGAGAATCTATCACTTTGATCATATCTAGATAGGTAATTTACATGTGATCACACTGCCACAATGTTTAAATCCACCTGAAAGCGCATTTTCACTACCGTTCAGGAGCACGAAAACACTAAGTACTTGAAAAGATAGCTTCTCTTAGCTTGAAGAATATGGAATTTTTTATTGACTGTGCCAACCACTTGAAGGTTAAGAATCAATAGAAGCTTGATCTATACACTATCCATGTGAAGTGAGGATCCTACATTGAAAATGATGCAATATCATGAAGATGGTAGTGAATGCAATGAGAGAGTGGCAACTTGAGAGTTGGAAATCAATTACATGTAGGTAAGAAGGAATAAATGTTGAATGGGGAGATAGTTAGACCATGATCTCCTAGGAAATAGGCTTTCAATAATGTCAAACATGATAACCCTATGCCTTGAGCAAGAAAATAGTCATTTTATGGAGTCAAAGAAGCATTGAAGGTCTTTCAAACTACTCTATAATAAGTGAACTACTTCATGGGAATTGAAAACAGGTTAGTTGAAGAATAAGTGAAGCATTTAAGGCAAGGAAATGGTGAGTTAAGATCAAAATGGAATCAAATAGATCACCATCCCCAAATATATGTCAACTCATGAAGGCATTTGACCACATCAAACACTTAAAATATCCATGATGTTCCTTCTGTGCCTTCATTCAAGGTAACCTCATTTCAAGGACAAATGCTAAGTACTTTTAGCAAGCTTTTTTAGCTTCAAGAATATGAAATTCTTTACAGACAGTGCCAACCATGTGAAGGTGGAAGCTTATCTGACACCACTAACCTACAAAAAAATGTTATTAAAGAATTAATAAAAAATCATATGTACTACCTAGAAAATAAAAAAAACATTTGGTAAAATTGATTAATTTACATTTGAAAACTCGACATACCTACATATTTCAATCCAATGAACCACTAGGATCTACTCTAACCTTGATAGTATCAAGAATAACTTCATGGTCTGACTCTTGAACTTTTCATATTTTTATGTTTAATGACCTCCCATGATATTTTTATAATTGAATATTCATTGCAAGAATCAAATTTGAATAGTGCAGTATCTTATTATGCATTTCAATCTCTTTAAACAATCATCGATCCAATTTTTTTATAGGATATCATTGAAACCAAGTTCCAATGACTACCACTGATCCAGTGGGATAGTCAATGTTTTCTCCATCTATAACTAGGGAAGTCAATTTTTTCTCTCTGCACACTGACACAAGTAGCAATACATGCCCTCTTCATTATCCTCATCTGCAATAACTATAAAAGCATGCCCTGTATCATAAAAAACCATTTTTAGTGACACTACGAAGATACATAATGAGAATAAATTGTACATAATGAAAATTATTATAACTGATTGCACTAAATCGAATACATAGTCAAATTCATCTAATAATGTCATATTTCTAAGTTGAAATATTGTTAGAACCTGATATGTGTTGATTGGAATTAGAGGTTTAGAAATCTAATCATCCACCCACTCTTGTGAGTCACACTAATTTTAAACAAAGTCCATGCATGCTAAATAAAAACATGCCAAGTGTCTCGTATGAACAGTCTAAGAACTTACATTTGAGCTATGAAATGAGTGAAGCTCACTTAAACCCATTAGAGTCATACAATCTTCATACTTTGCCAAGTGTTATTCTTCCATTAACTAAAAATATCTACAAACAATAGAATCTGGTTGAGCACCATGACAAATGTGCTCATTACACCATTTAACAATGGTTTTTACATCTGTCAAATCACCACCTTCTTCAAATATCAACTTCTCCCTTACAATAACTCTTTTTACACATGCTCCAACACCATCATGATTCCATTTTCCATGGCCAGCCTTGGTGAATCTCTAAATGTGTTCTAAACCAGTGGTAATGTGCATCATGCTCAACCAATAAAACATCCATGCATTTTTGAATTATGATGTGCAATTGTCTGACCAAATATAACGATGATTGAAAGTAATGCTCCTCTACCTCATCTCTTCATAGAACTTATGAAAATAACCTTGCACATACTCTAAACAATGTGATCAGTCATTGATGATATAGAAATGGTACTCCTTTAATATTTTTCATTATTGCTTTGTACTATCAGGTGCATGCATGAATGTTATATGCATGAATATGGAAACTTGTGATGAGTTGTAATAATATGATTGAACTTCTATTCGGGGTTTGAATGTGTAATTTTCAGCAAAGCCAACTACTGAAATAATAGAACCAAGTGGGACTATATCATTGCTTAACTTGAAATCTTCATCCAACCATATAGTCTTATATGTGTGCCTTGCATACCCATAAACAGTTTTCTCCCTAAATTTGACCAAAAATTCAAAAACATGTATCTTGTTTGTAACAAGCTCACACCTTTTATATTCTTTGCCATCTTTTACTATATAAGTCATTGATTTATATTTGCTTAAACTAATTAATTCTTATCCAATTGCACTTGTACTCTCTTCATGGATACAATTTTAAAATTTTGAAAATCCACCACAAATGCTACAATTTTTATCTAAACATGATTTGTTATAAAATAATTGTTCATCCAGTCTTTTGCAAAAAATAATTGGAATAAATTCCCTAGTTGATTTTGGTGGAAATTTAATGGTGCACTCCTGCAAAAAGTTGTTAGTATGCTAAGTACAATGAATATGGTGAAAAATATCATAGTGCATTGAAAATTCAACATGTTGCCTACAACAAGTGGTGTGTGTGTGATTTATTTTTACAAAAAAAGGTTTGGCCATCTCAAAATATCTTTGACAAATAAAAATTTGTGGATGTTTTTTCCAAAAACGTAGAGTATAATTGTGTTTTAGTCATATCCAATTAATATTTTGGATGTGGTTAGCTGATTTTGGTGGAAATTTAATGGTGCACTCCTTCAAAAAGTTGTTAGTATGCTAAGTACAATGAATATGGTGAAAAATGTCATAGTGCATTGAAAATTCAACATGTTGCCTACAACAAGTGGTGTGTGTGTGATTTATTTTTACAAAAAAAGGTTTGGCCATCTCAAAATATCTTTGACAAATAAAAATTTGTGGATGTTTTTTCCAAAAACTTAGAGTATAATTGTGTTTTAGTCATATCCAATTAATATTTTGGATGTGGTTAGCTGATTTTGGTGGAAATTTAATGGTTCACTCCTTCAAAAAGTTGTTAGTATGCTAAGTACAATGAATATGGTGAAAAATATCATAGTGCATTGAAAATTCAACATGTTGCCTACAATAAGTGGTGTGTGTGTGATTTATTTTTACAAAAAAAGGTTTGGCCATCTCAAAATATCTTTGACAAATAAAAATTTGTGGATGTTTTTTCCAAAAACTTAGAGTATAATTGTGTTTTAGTCATATCCATTTAATATTTGAATGTGGTTAGCTCATTTTGGTGGAAATTTAATGGCGCACTCCTTCAAAAAGTTGTTTGTATGCTAAGTACAATGAATATGGTGAAAAATATCATAGTGCATTGAAAATTCAACATGTTGCCTACAACAAGTGGTGTGTGTGTAATTTATTTTTACAAAAAAAGGTTTGGCCATCTCAAAATATCTTTGACAAATAAAAATTTGTGGATGTTTTTTCCAAAAACTTAGTATAATTGTGTTTTAGTCATATCCAATTAATATTTTGGATGTGGTTCATAGTTACAAGAACCAACTCTTATTTTAACTACATCTCTTGCATTGGGTGAAACTCTTGTATTGTCTTTCCAAAATTGAGCAAGTAACTCTTTGAGAGCATCGTCTATAGCCTTGTCCTTTCATGGAAGTCTACTATTTAGTATTAGGTTCATTAATTCTTTCACGTATTTAAATTACTTTTATTAATGTTTTTATGTTTATATTAAGTGTTCGGCTTGTTTTTTAAAGCATTCATTTCCCTTGTTTGACCACTCACTACACAAGTTGTAAGTATACGCTAGGCATCATTATAATCTTGGGTGCATGATTTTGGGCCAATATTATGATATGCATCATGTATATTTTCAATAATTTCATTATTTTCATCATCCATGTTAGATGTTCTTAGTCCTAATGCATACATTATAGGTCTCATCTTAATCAATTTTATTAATGAAACAAATAATTGACATCTTTGACTATCATAATCCAAATTATGAAATAAACTATCCCTAATTTATCGATCCAATCCTCTTGAATGGCAATCAAACATTTTTTTATGCATTGGTTCTAAAATATTTTCATTGACTTCAATTAAAGTACTTTTTTTTTCTATGCACAATTCTTGGAGGTGTTGTTAATGGTGAAATTTGTTGAGAGGGTGTTTCAAAATCATTATTAATTTTATTGATTAGAGGTGGGATGACATTTTCTTGATTGTTTATTTCTTCATTATAAGTTTTCATGAAATTTTATTGATTGTTAATTTCATCATTGTTTGATTCCATTGAATTTTCTTCATTCACGGGGGGTGAAGTATCATACATAGACTCATCATCAACAAAATCAAAATCTTGGAACTTTGAATCTAAACGTCCAACATCATCTAATTCATTATTGTCAATTTCATTAGTATCCATTTTATTATGGTCAATTTCATCATTATTCAATTCATTTTGGTCAATTTCATCATTATTCAATTCATTGTTGTCAATTGGCTCATTATCTATGGCATTAGGTTCATTAGGATTAGGGTTTGTACCTTGTCTATCATGAAGTTTTTGCATTCATATCTTGTGTTTCTCTCTCAACTCTTCTAATTCCTCTGATGTTTCGTTCTTCAACATATTCCTCTTTCTCGAATGTGATCCATCACCCATCAAGGACAATTGATAGCTTTTCAAAGGTGGGTCAAAAGTACACGTCTCATAGGTCATGCAGAAGTACATAAATAATGTTTGTGGGGATAGAATTCTCAATTTGGGTTAAAATAGATGTTAAAAAGCAAGTTTTGTCTATATTAAGAATAACATGATCGTATTATGCAATAACATGGTTACATTATATAATGTGATCGCATTATTCAATAATGTGATCATAATATTCTTAATACTCAATTCAAGTTAAACATAAACTTTGAGAAGCAAGTTTTATCTATATTAAGAATAACATGATCACTTTATTTAATAACATGATTGTGTTATACTTAATATATATTAGCGATTAAGGATTAGGGCATTAGTGCATAGGGTTTAGAGATTAGGGATTAGGGAATTAGGGCATAGGGCTAACAATTTATGTTTTAGGGTTTAGGGATTAGGGCATAGGGTTTATGTTTAAGGGTGTATATAAGGTCTAATTCCTCTATGCCATGTGAACCCAAATCTTAATACAAAGGATGTTAATTACGGCTAAATTGATTGGTAAATAGGAAAAGTTTGTGGTTTACAATTTAGGGTATAGTGTTTAGGGTTTATGGTTTAGGGCTTAGGGTTTAATGTATATATGGTTTAGGGTATACATAGGTTCCATTATGTTTTTGGGCTCAATTAGCCCCCACATCATCACAAATTGAGCCAATTAGTCAATTGGGACAATGAGTAATGTAATTTGAGCCAAACTAAGTAATATAAATACCTAATTATTACTCTAAATGATGTTAATTAGTGCTAAATCAATTTATTGGGTTTTAAATATATGGTACATAGGGTTTATGGTTTAATTATTAGTGTTTAAGACCTATAAGGTTTAGGGTTTAGGGTACATAGAGTCAATCACAAAGATAATCAAGGATAATTTGAATCACTTGGACATATTTATGCCCATAAAATGTGTTTTTGGGTTGTCATTATACCCCATGTCATCGTTTAAATTGACTGAATAAGTCAAATGGGGTAATCAGTCATGTGATTTAGACCAAACTGAGCCCTATGAACTTAATTATCAGTCTAAATGATGTTAATTTGGGCTAAAATGATTGGTTCAGGGTTTAAAGAATTTATATTCATGGTTTAGAGTTTAGGGATTAGGAATTTTAGGGATTGGGGCTTAGGATATAGGTTTTAAGGTATATAAGGTACAATATTAAAGGCAATTGGGGTAAATTTGATCTCCTTGAACCTCGAACTGTGAGTAAAGAATGTGATTTTGGCCTTAATTAGCCCCCACTATAGACACTCAAAAACTATGTAATGCATTTATGGTCATCAAAACACCCCTTGGCCCCCTTTAGCCCCCTTGGGTTAGGATTACCTATTCAAATCCTTATATTTACCCCTTTGGCTAAATTAATTAAGATAATTAATTCAATAAAGCCTATTTATAGCTCACCTACCTAAACCCATGGCTAGTTGGTCGACACCTAGCCTAGAGACCATTTCTACCCTAACAATTAATAACCCTGACACTATAGACTTGTTTTTTTCATGTCCCAATGCTCCCATTATTAACCTCAAACTATTTACTAGGGAATTAACTGCTAGTTATTAATGGAATTGGATAAATTTAGCTTATTTTGATTGTCCCCTCGACCATCGATGGTCAGCCCTCGATCATCGATGGTTGACCCAACCCGTCGATAGTTACTGAAAACATCATCTCAGGAGTGTATGATCGAAGGAGTCAACTACAACTCAACTGTAACTCACTTATTGATTACTAGATATTTAATTTTAGTTTGTTGTTTGCATGATCAATGCATGTTAGACTACTTTGTAACCTATTTGTTAAACTATCTTATTTCAACGCTTCTTTGCTCTATATTAAGATGAGGAAGAAGAGGTTGAATTGATTTAGGTACAAGATATTCTTACTCCTAGGTGAATCCAAAATCTTCCCAGTGAATCAAGAACTAGGCCAGAGGTTTAGGTGCTTTTATAACTCACTCTCTTGAGCCAAGGTATCATTACTCTGCTAACATTGCTCTAGGATCCACAATAACTTTCAGCTAACCTCAACATTCCTCAAACCAACAACACCTAAAAGATAAGTATCTATGTTTTTTATGAAGATTCAATAATTAGTTTTATTTATTTTAGTGTTTGGGTCATTCCCATTCTTTACACTTCATTCTCTGTGTTGGATTTTTTCAACTCCAAACACTTCATCTCCTACCCAAAACCACCCATAGCCTATTCTAATCACCCAAACACCCAACTCTTAAACTAGATACCTCTAAGCATTACTTTCTATCTCAAAACAAACATTCAACCCAAACACCACTTTTAGAACCTCGCTACAACCTCCCCAATAGACTTCTTTTCTCAAACCAAATCTAATAGTAACTGCCATGGTTGGCCCTAATTGTCGATGGTAATACCCAACCACGGACTATCACTATGTGTCATTTTACAACAACAAACTAATTTGACCCATCTACCAATACCCAAATCTCAGTTTATGAGTTTATGTTTATCACAGAACTTCCACTTATTTTTTAAATCAAGTTTGAGTAATTTAACATTAGTATTTAATCATTTATTGATATTTTTAGTCAAAATCACTTATCTCTCTTCTAGCATTTCTTGTATTACATTTTATTACCCTCTGTTATTCATGAAAGCATCTATCTTTAGTTTATCAAAACTTAAGTGTTTTAAAAGTGTGGATTGACAGCCTCCAAGAAAGCTTGTGCTTCTTGGATCTAGCTCACAATAGGCAGTCCACCCTACTGTCTCATTAATCCACCATTTTCTAGATTGCTTTCTTATATATAGGTCATCCTCCTCAAACAAAGAGGATTATAAACAATCATCTAGATTGATGCATGCACAACATGTCAGGTTTTTCTACCACACCCATCTTAAGTTTCTTTTCATTCTCTTAGAAACAAGGTAAAAAATAGTGAAACATCCTGGCATGCCTAGTGAGACCCTTGAGATTTTTATTAGGTTCATAGTTATAGGACATTTAGTTATATTAGATAAAATTCATTCATTACATTCTTTTCTGAAAATTAAATGTTCCTTATTTCCTTTCTTCCTTTCCAAAATGCAAGTTCTAGTTTCCTTTGCTTTCTTAGAAAAAAGTAAAAATTGTCATTTTGCTTTCATTTTTGAAAATCAAAAGTACTCATTCTTGGCCTAAGCTTTTGCATCATAATATCACATATAGGTGCATCTTAGTTATTTTATATTCATTTGAAAAGACACCAAAATTTTATTTTGGATTAAAATTAACTATGCATCCATTGTTTGTTTGTATTGATTAGCTCACATAGCATAATTTAATCAAGTAAATTAATCGTAGTCTCACATCTTATCACACACATAATACCAAACCACACATTCAATAAAACATCAAAACATTGACATAAGGCCTGACTAGGATTTCATCACCTAGTGGTCACCTTTCTTTGGCTATCTTACTTGTATTTCATCACCAAGGTGAGAACTAACTCACTATGTTGGCTAAGTATAATTTCTAGCAACTTGGTATATTTTGGCTAAGCACCTAACACCCTTATCGTTGCAGTGTGTGAAGTGAAGGGGTAGGCCCCAATATCAAGCCACGTACCAAGTTATAGCATAGATTCTTGAGAGCCTTAACTACTTGAAACCAACCTTAGACATTTTTTTCTAGTACCCATTCTACAATCCCAAAGTTTATCTTCATAACTTATTTAAAATTGAGGCATAAGTCCAAAAAGAGATAAAGGTATCTTAGGATTTTAACGCATTTAAATGTATGCATTATGTTGGGGATCAACCAACAATGTTGATTATAATATGAAAGCAATTAAACACGGAATTAAACCAGAAAGATAAGTAACTAGAATCAGAAAATAGCAAAGAACAAGAGATACAAGAAACCACCCTGAAAATTTGTATTAAACTCTTTACAGAAGGAATACAATTGAAGAAACTTCTTTTCTTCCACACCTCTCTCAGATGTACAGATCTCTCTCTAGATCACTTTCCCTCAAGAGCTCTCTCTCTCAATTACAATCAATTCTAACAACCTGGAATGATTCACATATACAATCCTGTACTGTTCAACATTACTCATACAATAAGCTAAGAAGATCTATCCTATTATATAATAATTAGGAAACATGAGCATACAACTACAGCCATTAGATGCACCTCCTAATCAAGGGCTCTAAATAGTCTTAATAATAATAGAGATGCAGACTTAAGACTATCACTTAATCCTCTCATGCAAACACTCTGTTCTGTCCACGAAAATAGCTTTCTAAATGCACAGGTAACCGACGTCAGTTCCTGCCTGTTTGCCTGTGACCGACGTCAGTCGATCCATGACCGACGCTAGCATCTCCTAGTCTGCTCCTGACCGACATCGGTCGCTCCTGACCGACGTCGGTGACTGTGTAAACCTGCAACTTTGCAATCTGCTCACTTGGTGAAGCTTTTAGCTCCACACCTTAACAATCTCCCACTTGGAGATAAACAGCTGCACTAGTACCTGTACAGCAACATCTTCTAGCTCCTCCATCTTCAACTCAATCATGAAGACCAACAGAAGTTGAATGAAGATTCAACTTCTCTTTTGTAACTGGCTTGGTTAACATATCAGCAGGGTTCTTATCTGTATGGATCTTCTCTAGCTTCAACTCACCATCCTCCAATACCTATCTAATGCAGTGGTACCTAAGCTATATATGCTTTGTTCTTGAATGAAAGGCTAAATTCTTAGCCAAATGAATTGCACTCTGACTATCACTATATAATCTGCAACTCTCTTGCTCCTTTCCTAGCTCTTCCATGAACTGTGTCATCCATATCATCTCTTTGCTAGCCTCTTTGACTGCAATATATTCTGCTTCTATAGTTGACAAGGCAACAACCTTCTGCAACTTTGATATACAGCTAATCGTCGTTCCACCAACAGTGAAAACATATCCTATGGTGCTCTTTCTGCCATCCAAATCACTTGCCATATCTGAATCTACATAACCATGTAGAGAAGTATCTGAACTTCTATAGCACAAATGCCTACTATTGGTCCCTCTCAGATATCTAAGGATCCACTGAACTGCTTTCTAGTGCTCCTTCCCTGGATTGGCCATATACTTACTTACAACTCCCACTGCTTGGGCAATATCCAGTCTAGTACAAACCATTACATACATTAAGCTCCCTACTGCGGAAGCATATGGAACTCTACTCATGTACTCTACCTCATCATGTGAATTAGGACATTGTTCTTTACTCAACTTAAAATGTCCAGCCAAAGGTGTGCTTACCGATTTTGCATTCTGCATATTGAACCGTTTCAACACCTTGTTCACATAATCTTCTTGAGACAAAATCAACCTGTGATTTTCCCTGTATCTCTTAACGATCATGCCAAGGATTTTTTTTGTTGCTCCCAAATCCTTCATGGCAAATGTGTGAGCTAATTGCTTGTGTGATCCTGCAACCAACATATCATCTACATACAACAACAGAATAATATATCTACCATTATCCAATCTCTTAAAATACACATAATGGTCAGATTGACACCTACTGTAGCCATGCTCAGTCATAAACCTGTCAAATCTCAAATACCATCGTCTAGGAGCTTGCTTGAGGCCATACAAGCTTTTCTTCAATCTGCACACTAACTTCTCCTTACCTTTGACCTCAAAACCTTCCGACTGATCCATATATATTTCTTCATCCAAATCTCCATGAAGAAACGTTGTCTTAACATCAAGCTGCTCAAGATGCAAATCCTCAATAGCAACTAAAGACAATACAGTCTGTATAGAAGTCATTTTAACAACAGGAGAAAAAATCTCACCAAAATCAATACTTGGTTTCTGTGCAAATCCTTTCACTACCAACCTGGCCTTATATCTCATCTGTCAATTCTCACCTTCTTTCAATCTGTAGATCCATCTGTTCTTCAGTGTCTTCTTTCCTGCTGGCAACTCAACCAAATCCCATGTTTGGTTCTCTTTCAAGGAATCAATTTCCTCATTCATGCCTAGCTCCCACTGATTCTTGGATTCCACTTGTATTGCTTCATCAAAACTTTCTGGTTCTCCACCATCAGTAAGCAATAAATAGAATAATGAAGGGAAATATCGAATTGGAGGTTTACTTACCCTTTTTGACCTCTTGATGGGCATCTGAGACTCATTCACAACACGTTGTCCGCCTAAATTCTCTGACAGTGACCGACCTCGATCACTTCCAGGCCTGTTATTGGTCGACGTCGGTTCTACCTAACCGACATCAGTTCCTTCCTGGCCGATGTCAGTCACTGTATGATCGACATCAGTTCCTGTATTACCGACGTTGGTTCCTTCCTGACCGACATCGATCTCTGTGTTTTCCTGTCTGTGATTAATTTTTCCCATGAGCTCATTTTGGACCGTCACCTCATCCAATTCTCCATTGCTCTACCCAGATTGATTCAGCTTCCTCAGCTGATCACTATACATCACTTTTTCATTGAAAACAACATCACGGCTCCTAATTATCTTGTTAGTTCCTAGATTCCAAAACCTGAATCCGAAATCATCAGAGCCATAGCCAATAAATGTGCACCTCATAGACTTAGCATCCAACTTCTTTCTATTTTTCTTATCAACGTGCATAAAGGCTTCACAACCAAAAACTTTGAGAAATGAGAGATCTACCTTTTTACCTATCCATGCCTCTTTTGGAATTCCACCATCCAAAGCTGTAGAGGGTCCTTTGTTAATCAGGTACACTGTAGTATCAATAGCTTCTGCCCAAAACTCTAAGGGCAAACCAGCATGCAATCTCATACACCTTGCACGCTCCATTATTGTTCTATTCATCCTTTCAACAACTCCATTTTGCTGAGGTGTCCTTGGAACTATCCTTTGCCTGTGGATTCCATGCATATAACAATACCAGTTGACCTTATAGCTGCAAAACTCACCACCATTATTAGATCTCAGGCACTTCAATCTTCTGTCTGTTTCATTCTCAACCATAGCTTTCCAAATCTTAAAAGTCTCAAATACATCAGATTTCTTCTTAATACAATAGACCCATACCTTTCTTGTAGCATCATCTATGAATGAAACATAGTACTGTGATCCTCCAATAGAAGCAACATAAGCTGGTCCCCACACGTCTGTGTGAACAAGCTGCAAGTTATGCTTCTTCTTTGTTGACTCAGTCTTGAGAAAACTCACTCTCTTCTATTTCTCAAAAACACAGTGCTCACAAAAATCTAGATCTATGCTTTTCAAATTTGAAAGCTTGCCTTTTGACTTAAGAATAGACATTCCCTTCTCACTCATGTGGCCGAGCCTAGAGTGCCACAATTTTGCATCTACATCTGAAGTAGATAATACAGAAGGAAAATTATTAGTAACACAATTATATAAATAGAGAGTACCTACTCTCTTACCTCTGGCCATTATAAGTGCACCCTTGGTCACCTTCCAAGATTCAGCTGTGAGAGTTACTATACAACCCTCATCCCCTAACTTTCCTGCAGAAATCAAATTTCTCTTCAAACTAGGAACATGCATGACATCTCTCAACACCCATGTGTTGTCATTCTGCATTTTCAGCTGCACTTTTCCTTTGCCAATAATTTTACAAGGCTCATCATCCCTTAAATACACTATTCCAAAATCTCCATGGACATAGTCACTAAAATATTCTCTATTAGGGGTAGCATGGAAAGATGCACCAGAATCTAAAACCCAAGATTTTATATTATTATGCAAAGAGAATATAAGAGCATCTTGTGCAATACCTGCAACTTTTGCTTCTTCTTTACCTTCATGCTGATTGTCCTCCTTAGGCTTTGACTAGCAATCTTTGCTTATGTGCCCTATCTTTCCACAATTCCAGCATTGTGGCTTCCTACCATTTCTAGATTTGGATCTACCTCTCACCTTTGACTTAGATCTTGATCTCCCTTTCTTGCCCTTCTCTTTTTGCCTTCCCCTGCTCTCAAAACTTAAAGCGTTCCCTGATGTTTCCTTTGTGTTTTTCCTGCGAATTTCTTCTTTCAAGATTACACTAACAACATCCTCTACTTTTAAAATATTTGAAGCAGATGTAGTATTACTAATTGCCATTACCAAGCTATGCCAGCTTTCAGGCAAAGAACATAATATTAAAAGAGCCTTAATTTCATCATCAAACACTATTTTGACTGAACTTAATTGATTTACAATTCCATGGAAATCATTCAGATTATTAGATATAGATCCACCTTCCTGCATTCGCAAATTAAATAACTGCTTCATAAGATATACCTTATTTGAAGCTGAAGTTTTTTCATACAAATTTGCTAAAGTAGTCATTAACTCTACCATTGACTTTGCCTGTGATAGATTAGATATCACAGTAGATGCCAGACTCAATCTTATAGATCCAAGAGCCTTTCTATCAAGAACTTCCCATTCTTCATCATCTATGTCTGTGGGCTTCTTTGCAATCCCACCTAACGGTAAGTATAGATCTTTCTGATATAGATAATCCTCTATCTGCATTCTCTAATGTTGATAATTTTTGCCATTCAACTTCTCTATTCTCAGTTTACTTTCTTCTGCCATTGCTTCTCCCACTCAAACAGAAATCCCTGCAGAAACCCCTGTGAGTACCCTGTAATCAATACACACTAACCAGATCTGAAACACCTGTTAGTCAACCTGAGCTCTGATACCACTTTTTGGGGATCAACCAACAATGTTGATTACAATATGAAAGCAATTAAACTCGAAATTAAACTAGAAAGATAAGTAACTAGAATCAGAAAATAGCAAAGAACAAGATATACTAGAAACCACCCTGAAAACTTGTATTAAACTCTTTACAGAAGGAATACAATTGAAGAAACTTCTTTTCTTCCACACCTCTCTCAGATGTACAGATCTCTCTCTATATCTCTTTCCCTCAAGAGCTCTCTCTCTCAATTACAATCAATTCCAACAACCTGGAATGATTCACATATACAATCATGTACTGTTCAACATTACTCATACAATAAGCTAAGAAGATACAGTAGTCAGGATCTTGCTCTACCAATTAGAACACATGTGATTACTTCTTGTATTAGCAACTAAACACGAAATTATACCAGAATCAATAAGTAACTAGAAATATGAAACAACACAGGAATTAAGAGACAATACACAATTGTATTATATACATGGAAGAATATACAATAAGGAAGATGCCACTTCTTCCTCCACCTCAAAGGTTCACCACACCTCAAGACCTTCTTCCCTCTCTCTCTCGGTCCCAACAATCAACTCAAATACAAAATTGATGTTCACCTCTCCAACCAGTCAGTAACACGCTGCCAATTCACCAAGTACACAACCGTACTCCAAGTAGATCTCCTCCTCTCTGCTGCTACCTGCAAATCACTAGACCTTACTCACCATGTAGATATCTCTACACCCCTGAAGAACCCTTGTCCTTGCCTCACCAAGTCCTTATGATTCTTCAACCAGTACTCCAGTGGATCAGCTCCTTGACCTTGCAGACCTTGCAACTCTCCCTGATCATACACACTCAGCACCCCTTTGGAACTAGGAGGAGCTACACTAGCTCTCTCTAAAAGCTCTATGGCTTTTTAGCACACTTTTACAATACAATCATGAGTCCATATATAGATCTCATCCAAACAATAATTAGACAATAATACAATAATTAAATCCGCAGCTCTCAGTCTAAGAATAGCTCTAAACATGCAAACACTTGGTTCGTCAACCAACTGCCCGTAACATACTCGCAACTCGAACCACAGGTGACCGACGTCGGTCCCTGACTGTCTGGGGGTGCCGACGCCGGCCGATCAATGACCGACGTCGGTTGCCTTCCTGTCTCCCTCCTGTCGTCGTCGGTTGTCCTAACCGACGCCGGTGTTAGTGACACTTCGCAACACTTCCTGCAACCTCCATAACTTCCCCTGTTTGCATCCTGGTGAAGCTTTTAGCTCCACAACCTAACAATCTCCCACTTGGAGAAAAATAGCTGCACCTGTACCTGTATCTGTAGCCTATCTAATTTGTTTCCTAGTTTGTATCCCTCTTCAAGATGAATCCTGAAGACCACCCACCACACAACCTATGATGTTATACCTGTCATTCAAGTAACCTACCACATCCAAACCTACACATCCATGTAGTAAAGAACTTGACCCTGCATAACAAGAATCCCTGCTGCTAGTCCCACTGAACTGCCCTCCAGTACTCCTTCCCCGAATTGGCTCCATACTTTTCGACAACCCCCACTGAATTGGAAAAACTCAGATCTACAATAGATCTCATGTGATTTCGAACCCTGTTTCAAGCTAAGCTTGAACTGTCCAGCCATTGGTGTGCTTACCGATTCTGTATCCTGCGTAAAGAACCTCGCCAACACCGTCTTCACATCAGCTCTCACTGGAGATAGAATCTCCATGTCTCTTATGCCAAAGAATTTCGCTGCTCCAAATTCTTCATGACACACCTCTGAACTAACCTTACCTTTTAGCTCAGCAAATCCCTGTATGTACAAAACCTGCTAGCAAACCATCCACATACAGTAACTAGATAATGTCGCGACTCATCATCCACCTGGTAAGATTAAAAAAAAAAAAACAACACAATAGTTACACTGACATTGACTGAAGCCATGCTTAGTCATCCACCTGTCAAAACCCGTACTACTGTCCTGCAGCTACTTCAAGACCATATGCCTTGGCCTTCTGTCTCATGTATCCATCCACTCTCTTCTTTAAAACAGGAATCCATCTCTCTCAGTGCTTTCTTCCAGCTGACAACTCTACCAACAAATACCTGTTTGGTTCTTCTCCAAGGACTCACTCCTCATCCATGCCAAGCTCCCACTGTATCTGGACTCTACCTGCATTGCTTCTTCACGTCCTCCTGGTTCTTGACCATCAGTAAGCAATATAAAGAAGGTGAACAACGAATATGAGGTTCACTTACCCTTTCTGACCTCCACATGAGCGTTTGAGACTTGCTGTCCGCCCAATATCCGTTCCAGTGACCGATCTCGGCCATCTCCCAGTCTGCTCCCAACCGATGTCGGTTCCCTGCACTGACCCTGACTGCCGACGTCGTCTCCCTGGCCGACGTCGGTATCCCTTCTACCGACGTCGGTTCCCTTATGGCCGACGTCGGTCTTCCTGTTGCCGACGTCGGTTACTGTGTGACCGACGCCGGTACCTGTGTCCATTTGTAAGTGACAACTTTTTACCTGCGAGCTCTCCATGGATCAAAGTCCTAATCAAATCAACCTTGCTCTGCTCAGAATAAATCAGTTCTCTCACCTGATCTATGTCTGTCATCTCCTCCATGAACACCAAGGCTTTCCAGTTCTTTAGCTTGTCAAAAATGTCTGTCTTTCGCTTCAGAACCTACATTCTCCTTCTACATATGTAACCAAGCCTACAAAGCCACATCTCTGTAACAGAAGGTGAATCAGTAATATAAGTAGATAGATAAAGGACACCTACTTTCTTACCACCATCTAATTCAAGTGTATCCGCTGTGAGAGTTACAGAACATCTCTCATCACCCAAATTTCTTGAAAAAATTAGACCCATCTCCAAGACTGGTACCTGCATGACTTCCTTCAACCACTGTGTGTCATCCATCTGCAATTTCAGCTTCACTTCCCCTTTGTCAATAATCTGACAAGGATCTCCAGCTCCTAAACCTGGGGCTGCATGAAAAGAGGCAACATAATCTGTTATCCAAAATTCAACTTTATCCAAGAAACCTCCCAAAGCATCCTGTGCAACAACACCTGCAACTCTGCATCTTCAGTTCCTTCATGTTGATCTGCTACCAACCAACAATATCTTTTTCTCTGCTCTTTCTTTCCATCAATCAGACCATTCGTGCTATTCAGTTTCTCCATTCGTAGCTTACTTCTTTCTGTCATTGCTATACTCCCACTCAATCAGAAACCCCTGTGAGCAACCTGTAATCAACAAACACTACCAAATCTGAAACCACCTGTTAGTAACCCAACCTGATGCTCTGATACCACGTGTCAGGGAAACCCCCAGAACAATAAACATGCTCCTATCCCCCCTTAGTCAGGATCTTGCTCTACCAATTAGAACACATGTGATTACTTCTTGTATTAGCAACTAAACACAGAATTATACCAGAATCAATAAGTAACTAGAAATATGAAACAACACAAGAATTAAGAGACAATACACAATTGTATTATATACATGGAAGAATATACAATAAGGAAGATGCCACTTCTTCCTCCACCTCAAAGGTTCGCCACACCTCAAGACCTTCTTCCCTCTCTCTCTTGGTCCCAACAATCAACTCAAATACAGAATTGATGTTCACCTCTCCAACCAGTCAGTAACACGCTGCCAGTTCACCAAGTACACAACCGTACTCTAAGTAGATCTCCTGCTCTCTGCTGCTACCTGCAAATCACTAGACCTTACTCACCATGTAGATATCTCTACACCCCTGAAGAACCCTTGTCCTTGCCTCACCAAGTCCTTATGATTCTTCAACCAGTACTCTAGTGGATCAGCTCCTTGACCTTGCAGACCTTGCAACTCTCCCTGATCATACACACTCAGCACCCCTTTGGAACTAGGAGGAGCTACACTAGCTCTCTCTAAAAGCTCTATGGCTTTCTAGCACACTTTTCCAATACAATCATGAGTCCATATATAGATCTCATCCAAACAATAATTAGACAATAATACAATAATTAAATCCGCAGCTCTCAGTCTAAGAATAGCTCTAAACATGCAAACACTTGGTTCGTCAACCAACTGCCCGTAACATACTCGCAGCTCGAACCACAGGTGACCGACATCGGTCCCTGGCTGTCTGGGGGTGCCGACACCGGCCGATCAATGACCGACGTCGGTTGCCTTCCTGTCTCCCTCCTACCGTCGTCGGTTGTCCTGACCGACGCCGGTGTCAGTGACACTTCGCAACATTTCCTGCAACCTCCATAACTTCCCCTGTTTGCATCCTGGTGAAGCTTTTAGCTCCACAACCTAACAACTACAACCATTAGATGCACCTCCTAATCAAGGGCTCTAAATAGTCTTACTAATAATAGAGATGCAGACTTAAGACTATCACTTAATCCTCTCATGCAAACACTCTGTTCTGTCCACAAAAATAGCTTTCTGGATGCACAGGTAATCGACGTCGATTCCTGCCTGTTTGCCTGTGACCGACGTCGGCCGATCCATGACCGACGTCGGCATCTCTTGGTCTGCTCCTGACCGACGCTGGTGAATGTGTAAACCTGCAACTTTACAATCTGCTCACTTGGTGAAGCTTTTAGCTCCACACCTTAACACATTATTTTCTTAGAGATATTTTTATTTTGATTGCTTCTCTTTCGAGTTGTGAGATCACTTTTATCTTTTTTCCCTTTCTTTACATGGTTTTAACTAGACAACAGCTAAGAAACCAAGCAAATTATGATCCACCTCCCAACCACCCATCTTCCTCTTCTTCTTCATCTATGGAGTACGTCTCAAATATAGAAGGTTCTCCCCATCCTTTTAGAAGTCCTAGTATCCCTTGGATGGTTTCCCAAGGTGATATGGATTTTGCCACCTTTTTGGATAACAACCCCATAGCCCTCTAACACTACCTTAATACCATGTCTTACCGTACCCCCGCTTTGGTTCCATCTATTGATCCACCTTATGGTATGCCATCCCATATTATGGGTAGTGCCTTTATTGCCACCATTTCCACCCAACTCTTAGTCACCCAAGCATCTTCTTCTACCAACAATCCCTCCAATACCACCATCCAAGACCAACCCATCCAACCGACCAACACCTAAATGCCTTCCACCTCAACCAATAGCTCTTCTAGTTTAGGAGCAACCCAACCTTTGGTCACCTATACTCTACTTACCATTGGAGTACCCTCTACTAGTGTTGCCACCCTTCCTCTTGTTATCTCCAACCCACTAACCTCCACTCCATTCTAAAGTTTGGTGGTTTCCATACCTTCTACCCTTCCACCCATTAGTACCAAGGTTACCACCCATCCTCAAACTATCAACCCAACCATACCTCCAACCTAACCCATGTCAATTCCTCAACAAGTGCCCATTACACCCAACCCAAGCTATATTCCTAACCCATAAGGGTATATGGCTTCACCTTCTACCCAACCTCCTATATCCACTGACCCATACATGGCATCTTCCTAACCATCTATGTCCACATACCAATATGTGGCATCTTCTCAACCTTCCACTAGATATTTGTATGTTGCACATACCCAACCCCAATAGAACATACTATACAACTATGGGAGTACACAACCGCAAACCGATATAGTTAAGATGTTAATGGACAAGATGACCAATTTAGAGTCATCTATTTCTGGTGCTAATAACCTCTTATCATATGATTGAATTTTCAATAAACCAATTAATCCATCCATCCCAATCCAACCCTATCCTCCTCAATGGGAACTTCTGAAATTTTTGAAAATTTTAGAGCAAGGAAGATCCTCAGCAACATCTTCAAGCATTTAAACACTCTTGATATTTGATTGCTTATAACGATGCTCTCCTTCTTCGCACCTTTCCCATGTCCCTATCTGGTGTGGCATTAGATTGGTACAGTTTTATTACCAAGCACTCCCTCTTTTCTTTTGCCCAATTATCTTGAACATTCGTAGATCATTTTTCCATAAATATATCTAAGTTTCCATCACCAACCTCTACTCTATTAGACAATTTGAGGATGAGTCAATTGTTGATTTTGTATCCCATTGGAGAGGTTTGATAAACCAACTCTCTTTCTCTTTGCCCCTACAAGAAATGATTGAGCTTTTCTCTCAGGCTTATGCCAAACATATTTCCTCCACTTTATAGGTTCATACTTTCAATACCTTTGATGAGGCTTTCACCATGGCATGGAAATTAAAGATTAGAGCCATTGATGAGGGGAAGCTAAAATTGAGAAACAAGAACTCTAGTTTCAACTCAAATGAAACTTCCTCCTCCAAAACCACCAACCACTCCAACACCAACACCAAAACCAAAGGAATTGTGAATGTAGTTGTCCTTAAAACTGCCCCTCCTCTAGTTGTTAACAACCTACCTCTTCTAATTCTTCCAACTAGAATACCTAAAACCAAAACCATAATAGCTAAAATTAATATACTCCGCTAGGGGAGTCATATGCTTCAGTATTTGAAAAGTTGTTGAAATAAAATATCATACAAGTTCCCCCAATTAAACCCCCACAACAATTTGATTCCTCTCATCTTATACCCGACAGGTATAAGGAGAATGAATTATGTGGTTACCACCATGTCATTGGGCATGATGTTAGTAGATGCAATACTTTCAAAAGCATTGTCCATGGGTTGATTGACAAGGGGGAACTTGTGTTAGATAACCCCAATGCACCCCCAAATCAATCACTTGATATTTTTAGTCAATCATTCCCCAACCATGCCCCTTTCGCAAACAATGAAAATAATAAAGCATAATCTTCTCACAACCATGAGGCCCATACTGTTAATGTGGTTCTTAGTGAGCTCATTACTGAGGAAACCATTGCCCAAACCACTTCTTCTTCCACTCCACTTATTTAGGTAGTGGAGTCAACTTCTATTCATTTGGAAACCAAAACAAAGGAAGCAACTATTCCCTTTTCTCTACTTATTAAGTTAGTGGAGATACCAACCTCTCCTTTGGAAGACATACCAAAGGAGGCAACCATTACCACCATACCTTTCTCTTCCATCATAGAAAAATCCACTCTTCCTTTGGAAAGCATTCTTAAGGAAGAGGTCACCCTACCTACCCCTCCCATGGAAGAATCACCTTCCAAAACCTTGGAGCCTTTAATTGAGGAAAAGGACAAGGAAAACACTTCCCTCTCTCAATCCATGAGCTTGTCCTTTGAGTCTAATACCAAAGGAACCAAACCTGTCTGTAAGCCTTTCTCTATACTGGTTCAAAACTTGGAGTTCCTATCCCAACCCAACATAGATCGGGCCACATTTTGGCACCATCTTAGGATTATCTATCCAACCAAGAGAGAGCCCTCAGCCATACAATTGTTAACCCAAGCATCCACTTCCACTATTGAACTTGCCATCATCCCAACCAAACCATTAGAAACCTCTACCTCTCAAACCATAGTTGAACCAACCAAACCAACTCTACCTAAAGTAGCCCAAGTACCTTCTATCATCTGAACCAAGCCCATAAAAAACCTAGGCATGCTCCATACTCAAAGCCTTGCTCACCCACCATTAAAGTTGGATTTAACTCAACCAAACCAACCAAATAAACTCCAAGTTAAACCAACCAAGAAAGTGTAGCCACCGAGGATCCCAAGATCCAAAACCTTGCCTCCCATTTCTACCTTGCCTTCCATTTTAAGACTTCACCCCTCTACCTTGGTTAAGAGGATGAATCTTCCCAAGAAAGCCCAAACCTAATCTCTATTCCTAGCTACACCTTCACCAATATCCACCAAACCATTCATAACTAAATCATATATATCCCAACTATCTACCTCCAAACCTTCTACCTCTCAACCATCTATCTCCAAATCTTATACCTCTAAACCTTCCACCTCTAAACCATTAACCCCCAAGTGATCTACTCCAAAACCACCTGTCAAGAAAATTCCTCCCCCAAAAGCTCCTATTACCAAACCCACTCCTAAAAAGGTTTCCACCCCAACTACAAAATCCAAAACCTCCACTCCCTTGCCACTGTTTCTTGAGTCTTACTCAACCATATTAAAAAGGTTATTGCAAGCCTCTTGCTTGACCTTTCCACCCATCAAACCATTCAACCCTCATAGTCTTAAACCATCCTGGTTTAATGACAATATGGTATGCTCATGCCATAGAAAACTTGGGCACGATACGAAGAACTATAAATCTTTCCAAGTCCCAGTCTACTAGTTATGTGATGAGGATGACCTATTGTCAAATGAACCTCCCATAAGCCCACTGCCAATCCGAGAACCAAAAGTAACCATCCAACACTTACCTACTCCCACACTCTCATCTAAGAGTGAGGAAGAACTGAAGCAGTCCTCTAGACCAACTCTTCTCTAAATCCATACCATCCATGTGGTCACATAATCACAAGCCCAACAAAAGGATAATGGGAAGGCAAAGGTGTCCATTACATGGACATACCCTTCTTCCACCACCTAATCACCCAATCAAACCCAAACACCTTTACCTTCACCCAAACCCAAGGTGTCCATCTTGGGTGCCTCCCAATCCAACCCTTTCAAGTCAATCCAAATAGTAGTTATAAAGTAACTTCACCAAACACCAGTGAAGATGAGTTTATATGAACTAATAAATACCTCGCCCCATGATCACCAAGTGATGATAGAGGCTTTACAGTCTATAGAGGTTCAGCCAGAAGATCCACAAACTCTAGCAACCTTTATCAAAACTCTTTAGCTTTATACCCTTAGTACCTTTAGGGATTCAGAAATACCCTTCATTCATCCCCATGATCCGGATTCACCCCTCTTCACTACCACGTACATTAACCAAACCCACATCAAAAGGGTTATGATTGATGGAGAAGCTAGCATCAATATTATCTCCTCCCATACATATGACCAGTTGAAATTATTGGAGAATATTATGTTGGAAACCACAACGGTGCTTTGATCCTTCAATGACACTATGGCAACAACTCTAGGAACTGTCATCCTCCACTTTTGTTTAGGACCTCACACACTTCCTGAGCTTTTCTACATAGTATAAGGCGAGTTCTATTACAATGTTTTACTTGGACTGATCCATAAACTGGCACTGATGTCCATGCCAAAATGTTTATGTTGGATAATTTGTAGGTAATTTATTAAATATATTGATATTAATCTATAAAATTATCAACTTAAATGAAAATCAATGCAAGAATACCAACCACATTGCACAGGAGTTGATTACGAAGTTCGATAATGCCTACGTCTTTAGGTTTGCCTAAAACACAAACCAATCCACTATAAGATGATTAAAAATACAACAATATAAATGCTTACAATCAATAATGGATCCACATGTGTTTTGGACCTTCGAATAATCTCGATAAATACTCGAACAGATTATTCACCTTCTCGAAAACACCTCTGAATGTATTCTACTCAAAAATCTCACTTTTAGACATCAAAATTGGTGACAAACAACCTCAATTATGGACACTCAGCATATCATTAGAACCATCTCGAAACTAAAATATTTCACTAGTTTACCTTGAAGTCCAAAAATGAATCTAGATGCCTCAAATCGGAGCAAGAGTAGAAAGAGGTCCTTATGCCTTAGCAATATTAGCTGAGGACTCTTCTTTGTTGTATTAAAATACAATTTCGTGCACTTTATATGGTGTTTGAGACTACGGATATAAGAATTCAAATCCCATTATCATAGAATTTGAGATAAACTTTATCTCTTTAATCCCACATTGGGAAATATGAAAATCCGTTAATTTTTTTTAAGGCATGATCCACGTAGTGGATAATGCCAAAGTATTGGCATTTGGAATATTATTTGGTGGCATTTGAAAACCATGAACTTTGACATGGTGGTTGGTGTGTTGTCATCTTCGAACCCTTCGCGCTCCACTGTGGCATGTTAAGCTCGCACCAACTTAGGAAATCTGTGAAATGTGACACATTTACATTTGGCAATATGGTGACTTAGCCCCTCGTACTCCAATTGGCATAATAAATAATTGATTATGAATAAATATTATGGTGGCAAGCCACATGGTGGCTTGAGGACCCACCATGTGGACCATTCACCATTCGACACTTGTCGACCTTCCACTGGTGCTCCATAGCTCTATCGGCGGTAGGGTCCCCCTTCGAGACAAAAGTGGACTCCACCGGCTATGGTCCCATAGCTAGCCTTTTTTTTGACTGAATATGCTTGTCAAAGACAAAGTCATGAAACCAACTATTTTTTCATGAACTAAATGCCACATGTCATGTTCTTGTTGGTCCATGTTTTTGCCATGCCATCTTCTTAACCAAGTTTGACCATAACTTTGACCAACCATAACTTGCACATACAAAATCTATTTCATGAACCAAAAATTATGTCAAAAAGATCATGATGAGCTCTTCATAGTGTAACTATTTTATAATTGTTTTATAGTGGTCATTTTATGTAGTTTGACCTACTTTGGCCTACTTTGACCAGTTTGACTAGGACATTGACTAGCTGCATAAGGAACATACGAGCTCCATTTTTTGCATTCCACATACCATTGGGAAGGTCTCAATAGGCCCTATGTGATGGTGCAAGTTTTGATCTAATTTGGGACCTTTTCCAAATTGACCTCCAGATCATGGATGCCCTTAGATCTGCTCCATGATTTGTGTACCATCCACCCTACACTGGTGTGTCAAGTTTGAGCATGAATGTCAAATAGTTACCATACAAAATGACCCAAGTAATTTTACATCATGAAACATGAAATACCATCCCAATGATGTTCTCCTCCTTCCATCCACCAAACCTTCACCAACCAACGATGAATCCACCTCTTCTACCCACTAAGCTTCCACTAGTTTGATCATCCCTTCTTCCCAAATCCCAATGAAAGACACCTTAGAATCGACATTCCAATGTATTTCACTTGGGGAGTATCACCTCTTAACCTTGGACACCTTCCCTACTCCCTAAGAGTATGGAAATCTTGACTAGAGTCCTGGCTATGATGCCAATGTTGGAGCCGTTATACCTTTTAGGCCCCCTACTTGTCAAACTAATCTCATTTATGGGGGACTTGATAAACCTATTTCCACCTCTACTACCTCCTCTTCCACTAAAATATACACCTCCAATTTATCTTATTTGGATAAACTAGAATTTTCCAAGACATACCTTCATAGGTGTCCTTGGAAGGGATTTGGGTTAGGTTACTATGAGCATGGATAACACGAGATACTACCTTGTAAAACCCAAAAATATGGTGAATGGTTTGGTCTTAGATACACTCCACTAGAAGAGCAAACCAACCCACCTCCCTCTACCATTGTTGAGGAAGACATCCCATCCTTGTCAACCTATTCCTTATCAAAATCTAAGGATTTCAATGTCATTCCCCCTAAATTTTTTTTCATCAACATGATTAGCCTTGGACACCTGACTTATCACAAGGATGAGGAGACTATAACCTTTCCTCTAATTCATTCTAAGATGGTAGAAGATGACTCTCCCACCATTCATACCATTCGATGTCAGGATGATGATTCTCTTCTCACCTACCTTGGTACAAAAAAATTATCTATCCATAAATCTCTCCCTCTTGAGACCTCAACCATGTTGAACGAATCCATTATGGATGTCAACTTAGGTACTCAAGATAGCCCATGCATTATCAAGATCAAACATTCACTATATTCCTTAGAGCATTAGGAGTTCCCCTCATTCCTATAAGATCGTAGCATACCATTTATTTGGTCTTACAGTGACATGCCAAGAATCGACCCTTCCATCACCACCCATAATATCATTACTACCTGTGATGCCAAGCTTGTCAAGCAGAAGCTTCATCAGATGCACCTTTGCATAGCCTTTCTTGTTAAAGAAGAGCTTCAACACCTCTTATCCATGAATTTCATTCAACCCATTAATTATCCCCAATGGGTCTCGAATGTCATCCCTATCACCAAAGCAACAAGGGGACTTTGCATTTACATGGATTTCCATGATCTTAACCTTACTTGTTCAAACGATGACTTCCCTTTGCCAAGTATTGATCAACTTGTTGATCTTACAACCGACCATGAGATGTTATATCTTATGGATTGGTTCTTAGGTTATAATCAGATCTTGATTACCCTTGAAGATCAACATAAAATTGCCTTTATTACCCCTTGGGGGACTTTCTACTATAGGGTCATGCCTTTTGGTCTGAATAATGATGGTTTAACTTACCACTACACTATGGCCTACATCTTTCATGACCTTATTCACAATATTGTAGAGGACTATGTCGATGACCTTCTTGGGAAATCTAAATATTGTAAACACGATTTAGTTATTCTTAAGGTTATCTTTGAATGTCTTATATGTTACCATGTTTGCCATAACCCCAAGAAATGCATTTTTGGGCTCTTATCAGGAAAGTTCCTTTGTTTTATCATCTCTCTTCAAGGAATAGAAGTCAATCTTGCCAAAGTCAAAGCAATACTTGACATGCCTCCTCCAACCAACCTCAAGCAACTCCAAAGTTTTTAGGGGAATCTCCAATCCATTCGTCACTTCATCTCTTAGCTATCTGATAGATGCCAACCTTTCTATCACCTTCTTAATAAAGATATATGTTTTAAATGGAATAAAGATTGTCAAAAGGCTTTTGACTCAAAATAATACCTTCTTTCTCCATCCATTCTTGTTCCTCCCAAAGAGGATCAACCTTTCTACCTTTATATTTCTGCCACCAATCACTCTTTAAAGTCAATGCTTGTACATCAAGATGAGCAGCATAAAGAGCAAGTTGTATATTATATAAGTTGAATGCTTATAGAGTATGAGACTCATTACATCCATATTGAGAAGCTTTGCTTTTCCTTGGTATTTATGGCTTCCAAACTCTACCACTACCTTCTCAACCACTAGACCTATGTTATAACTAACATTGACCCGCTCTAGTACATGCATTCCAAGCCATACCAAAAACAATGTATGGATAAATGGCTCATGCTTTTAGTTGATTTTAATCTTGAGTTCCTCTAATAAAAGTCAATTAAAGCACAATTTATTTTTGACCAACTGGTTGAAGCACCTTTATCGGATAACTAACCATCTCCCCTTGAGTTTCTCGATGAGTCCATTGTGACTCTTTCTCAAGAAGACCTCACCTATCAAATGACCATGTAATTTGATGGATCAAAGTGTCAACATGGTGGGGGTGATAGTATCATTCTCATCCCCCTTGATGGTGAACCCCTTTCCTTATCTTTCAAGCTTTATTTTGATTGTACCAACAACATCGCTGAGTATGAAGCCCTAGTGACAGGTCTCCAAACTGCTTTAGCCTTAGGAATCAAAATGATCATCATCTTTGGTGATTCCCAACTCATGGTCAATCAAATTAATGGATCTTACCAGTGTAAAATTTATGTCTTACAATAGTATAAACAACTAGTCGATATGTTATTGATGTCATTTGATCACTACTTTATCCAAGCCACTCTATGATCTACGAACAAGTTCGTCGATACAATGTCTTCTCTCACTTCCCAGATCCCATATGCACCTTTCAAATCTATGTTATTTGTCATTATCCATCATCTTACTGAGCTTTATTATACCAAATCAAACCCTCTTTCCATCTTTAATATGGAGAAGAACCAACTTGACCTTTGGTATAAGTAGATTTTTGACTATATCAAGATAGCCATTCTTCCTTCCCATCTTCCTAAGAATGGTTGAAGAGCATTTATATAGAACACCTCGTGTTATACCATATTAGGGGGAATTATTTATAAACATGGCTTTGATGGTCTCCTCTTTCGTTGCCTACATAGCCACAAAGCCTCTCATGCTATCAGGGAAATACATGATGGGAATTGTGGAGGACACTTTAATGGTATAGTTGTCGCTAAATGTATCCTCTACCTTGGCTACTATTGCCCTACCCTCAACTAGGACTATTGTGATTATGTGAATAAATGTGTTAAATGTCAACAACATGCCAATTTACATCACACACCTAGCCATAGTCTCCAAGTATCCAAGGATTTATGGCCCTTCTCGTAATGGGGACTGGATCTTATTAGTGAAATTAACCCATTCTTCACAACAACGTCATTCTATCATCATTTTAATAAAATATTTAACAAAATGGGTGGAGGCTATTCCTCTCATCTCAACTAAGGCCAAAAATATCATTGACTTTATTAACCATAACATTATCTATTATTTTGGTGTTCCTTAATCACTGATAATGGTAAATCTTTTAAAAATCGAAAAGTCCAAGGTCTTTGTGATGCATTCGATATCAAGTTAAATTTCTCATCACCTTATCATCCATAAGCTAATGCATATGCTGAAGCTTCTAACAAAACCCTTAACAAAATGCTAACTAAAATGGTTAATGCATTTGGTCGAAATTGGCATTTACACATCCATTTCTCCTTATGGGCATATCGTACTAGCATTTGAACCCCTACAGGCGATACCACTTTCTCTCTTATCTTTGGAGCAGAGGTTGTCTTGCCTCTTGAAGTCCAAATTCCCTTTCTTCACATATCCTTACAGGATATCATTTCTAAGGGTGATTATCATCAAGAACATTTAGCCCAACTTGAGCTACTTGACGACCGTCATTTGGCTAAATTTAACCATCTTTGTGTCTATCAAAAATGAATCAAGCAAACTTTTAAAAAACACCTAAGAGAATGAGAATTCAATATCGAAGACCTCATCTTAAAGGAAAATCAAAATAATACCAATATGGAAAAGAGCAAACAAGGCAAGTTTTCTTTTAATTGGCTTGTACCTTTTAATCATCATGCACAAGGATGGATTGGGAGCTTACCAATTATCCTCTCTTGAAGGGAAATCAGAACCTGAGCCTCTCAATGCTTCACATATGCATCCTTTCTTTTGTTAAACAAGATTAAATTCACCTTTTATCTAACTTAAGCTCATCCCTTGGTTTATGATATTTTCCCCTTTACTCCCCTCACTTTGAGGATAACTGATTACAACATAGGATCATGTGATTATTTGTCACAGTTATAGCCTTAATCCTAAATATGGGTACCACAGCTCTACCCATGGCATGATTCTCATGGATACTTTTCATCCCTAATAGGGTGGAATCCCATGGTCGTTGTCTCTCAAAGAATCCTCCCACCCACTATTTTAACCTTCTTGCACTTTAGTTTTGCCTTCGTAAAGGTAATATTTTAAGCCTATATAAACAAGTCTATGTTTAAACAAAAAAGACAAAATCATATATTCTATGGGTCATTCCTAACATTCACATACTACTCCCTTCAAGGACATCTGCCTAAACCAATCAAAATTGCTTCATATAAGGTAGACTGCTCCCTTGAAGGATAATTATAGAAAAGCCTAACACAAATCTTAGAAACTTAGACCACTCCCTTGAAAGATGGCTAAGTAAAGCATTTGTCAAAGAAAGCAATTTCTTGTAAGCTTCTCACATCGATTAACTTCCCCAACCTCTCAAAGCAATAGAAAAATATCAAAAGACCCCTTATTAAAATCAAAAAAAGCAAATAGCTAGAATAATTTGGAAGTTGTAATTGGCTTTCATAAGTAGACTTCCTGCATCAATCAGTCTATACCATATATGACATAGACTTGTTTATACTAGCTCTTTGATAACATAAAAAAGAGGTATGCTAGTCTCACAAGAAGGTTCCTTTATCATCCATCCCCCTTTTATACCCTCTATAAAACAAGGGATTTTCAAGCTTATTGACACTATGTGATCGAGAGACTTTTTAACCAATTAACAAAGGCTTATGCAAAGCATTCGTAGGGCTTGCATTCATAAGTTGATCTAGCTTCTTTTTGTTTTGGTCTTTGTCAATGAAATAAAATTGTGTCTCCTTCTTCTTTCTCATACCTACCTGTTGCTACATTAATTAATACATTTGTCTTTTGAATGTTTTGTCTTTTCTCACATATGGTTTTATTATCCAAACTTAATCTATGTGTTTTTAAGATTAATCAACCTTCATCTAATTAAATGCAATTCATTAAATAAATATTTTTTGTTTTGTTTAATGATTTACTTTTAATTTATTTGTTTAAGTGTTTTAACCATAAAAACATTTCAATAAATTAACCATCTCATATATCAAAAGTCATCTCATCTATCTAAACAACCAATCACATATCATTAATCATCATCATTTATCACATTTATAACCACTTATAAACCAATGAGTCATCACATATGTTATCCATCACTTGTCTATCTAGATAAAGGAGAACAAATATTCATTAATTTAAAACATCCACATTTATAACATCTAATTAAGCAGGTATTTACTAATAAGAAAAATGTTAATCACAACTTCATGATCATATCATAAACACCATCATCACATCATGAATATCAAATAACTAACCATAACTATAAATAGCATCCATGACCTATAATTACATCAATAAGATCATAATCATCTATAATAATAATGCCCATGTCTCTCACAAAAATACATCTCGCTACATCGGCTCACAGTGGAGTATCAAAATCATATAATACATCAAAATAGTCTCATAAGAGTTTAAGGTCTTAGGGCACCACTACCTCTTGGATCCTATCTGTCTCTGGGACCTATCTCTACACCCATAGATGTTGCCCATTGACCCAGTGTAGCACTGATAGCTCCCCCAGTAACTGTTGCTATCTATTTAGCATATTGGGGCTCATCTAGAAGATGTCTAAATACCAGTACCTCATAGTATTTGAACTCCTTAACTGTGGCCACATAACTCCCCATAGAGATGGTCCTCAATGGTCCCAAAAGTGCAAGTGCCTACCCTCTTACCTATCTCAAGGCATCCCTCTCTTGTGTAACTAAGGCTAGCTACGCTCGTGTTATATTCCTCTCTTGTATAAGGACAACCACCTGCCTCTGTGCCTTATCTCTCTCTAGAGTCACCACTGCTATAGTTTTTTGTGTTGTGGATAGTGCCACCCTTGCCTAATCTCTCTCCATGATGAGTGACTACTTGTCAGGGGCACCTATAAATCCTAGGTCCTACCACAAACCCCTAAAAACCTCAACCTACATGTAATCGTACTTCCCGTGACCCTACTCCTCCCTATGATTATACATCAATGCATATACATACTACCGACCTTGGTCATCCTAATCTGATAAATTTTCCACCCATTTAGACCTCTCTTGCATCATATTCCTACCCCCCCATACATCCCTAGTTCATATTGAGCTTTTTGCACACAAGACAGGCCCTCTAGAGACCCCCTCGGGGGCTCTCGAAAGCTTGTTGACCAACCTAGGACCTTATTTGACCTAGGCCATAGTTTGTGTGAAGGAAACCCATGGCTTAGGCTACTGTTTTCCTTCACCAAAGCTATGACCTGGGCAAAGCATGTCAAAAAGCCCTAAAATGAAGTCAAATGACCAAAAAATGGCTAGTTTTAGGTCATTTGGTGGATTTAGATGGAGATATATGCCTCTTTCTCATTCATTTAAGCCTATCTTTCTTCTCATTACATCCTCTCTTGATTATTCTTCCCTCTTTTGACTCTCATGCTTTTTTGAATCTCTCTTGGTTCATTCTTAGCTCTCTTGAGCTTGATTGGGGATAGAGAATCCCATATGCTGCTACACTCTTGCTTGGAGACTCCATTACTGTTCTCAATTGTTACTGCTTCCTTGTGGCTTGATCCTAAGCTCATACATTTGGCATTTCACCTTATTTACGCACTTTATTTGAGCTCTAACACCATTGCAAGTTCTCACTTCACCTCCTCTTTTGCTCTTGGCTCTTGGTTTAGACTTCAGCTTGCACATAGCTTGGTCTTCCTCCTACAATGCTTCTTAGCTTGGATTCCTAGTTGGTAGAACATCTTCACTTCATATTTGAGCTTGATATGAGGGCACTTTGTTATGCAAAGTGAAACTCCATTATTTGTGTAGTGTATATGCTAGGGTTTGAATTGTTTTAGTGAAATAGTCATTTTTGTATATTTCTTAGAGTAGTTTCCAAAGTTTATTGCATTTGTATATGTTTAAAAAATATTTTCATTGCTTGAAATATTCCTTTGTTGCATACCATTCCTCTCTTTGGAACCCTTCCTCATTACATAGTAGGGATATACATGCTCAAAACAATCTATAAAACTTACTTAAACACGCTCTTTCTCTCTTGTTAAACTAGAACATTGCATTGTTAGAAAACAATAGTATTGAATTGGAAAGATAGCTCAAATATAGAATAGGCATGTTGTTGAACCCTTTCTTGGAAACATCTTTATTACTTAAAACATCTTTTAATTGGCCTTAAAGTGCCTTAGCTTATAGATTTACCTTTCGTTGGTTATCTCTCTTCATTTGGTACTGTTGTTCTCGCTTTATTTATGCAATCCATAGTCTAGTGTTAACTATTTGCCTCACTGTGGTTGGACCCATTAGAGTAATTGACACACTTTATGTGCCTATTCAAGCTAGCCCCAACCTGGTTTGCAAGTTTGTCTATAGCTTGGTGCAAGCTGGTAAATTGGATAGCCACTATAGACTTCCTGTAGCCCATAGAACCCTTTAGCCTTGTAGCCTCTTAGTGGTTTTCTTTAGCACCCTACTAAACACTGGTGGTTCCGTTCAGATTCTTGGATCTACACTACAAATACAATCTTTGCCTACACCTAATCTATTTCTCCCTCCCCTTCCTTCACTTTCACCAACCTATTTCAACCCCCCTCTACAAAATTCCTACAAAATCTCAAATCCCCTAGTTTCCAATGAATACCCACCCAAGTAAAACTAATGAAACAAAACTAATTTCAAAAATAATGTATCCCATACCTTGTTACACATCCTCCATCATGGTGGAGCCCTCAACACCACTGCTACCGCTCAGACCCATGCTCTGCCTCTGCCTCACTACATCCTTACTGGTTCTCTAACTTGCTCTGGCCCACCTCACTCAAACCTCAACCTCCCACATCTACTCTCGATCAGATATCCTCACCCAACTCGCTCAACTGACAAATGGTAAACCAGTGATGTTTTCACTCAGGACAATAAAAACACCATGGGTCAAATTTGTAAATGAGCAAATAAAACCCACTTTAACCTTTTTCGATCGCCCATTTAGGGATTATGTTTGGCCGTCGATGGTCATAGGTAACCACTGATGACTAACCTAGAATGTCGACGGTCGACCCCTCTAGGGTTTTACCATCCTAACATATCTTTTTCCCAAAGGACACCCTAGCCCAACTTTCCCTTTACCCACCTAGCTCACCTTTTGGTCATTCAATACACTTATATGCCTCTGTTTATGATGATCACACCACAATACCTTTACCATCACATTTTTTTCATAACCTTGACCACCATTCATGATGGTATGCTCAACCTCGACCCTTTTTAAACATTGACCTTTTAGATGCCTTTGATTTTGCCCCTTTGCAATTTTGGCACCTATGGCCTAGTATGTGTTCTTAAGATCACCCACTTTTTGGACCCCTAATACTATGACGACCTTTACTCAGATGACTTGAGTTTACGAGTGTACCCATATCTGTTACACCTAAATGCAGTGGCCTCGTTCACTTGTCCCCCCTTGTACCAATCTATTTTACCCATTTTACAACACATTGTCATTTGTCAAACCAACACCTGACTCTATTTTCACCTCATCGCATACTAGTTTGAGGGGGAACACCTCCTCCCATACTCAGGGCATCTATCCAACTAGACCTTACACCTGTGATTTTTGTTTTGCAACTTCAGGATGCAAACTATGTAATAAAAAGGGGGAAAATATAGACACTCAAAAACTACATAATGTGTTTCTAATCATCAAAACACCAGTTGGCCCCTTTTAGCCCCCTTAGGTTAGGATTACCTATTAGAATCCTTAGATTTACCCCTTTGGCTAAATTAATCAAGATAATTTATTCGATAAAGCCTATTTATAACTCACCTACCCAAACCCATAGCTAGTTGGTTGACACCTAGCGTAGAGACCATTCCTACCCTAGCAATTAATAACCTTGACACCGTAGACTTGTTCTTCATACATCCCAATGCTCCCATTATTAACCTTAGACCATTTATCAAGGAATTAGCCACTAGTCATTAGTAAAATTGACTAAATTTAGCCAATTTTGACTATGTCCCCTCAACCATTGACGATCAGCTCTCGATCATCGATGGTTGATCGGGACCACTAGTGGTTACTTAAAACTCTACCTCAGGAGTGCATGATTGAAGGAGTCAACTGTAACTCGATTAAAACTCACTTATTGATTACTAGATATTTAATTTTAGTCTGTTATTCGCATGATCAATGAATGTTAGACTACTTTTTAAATTATTTATTAAACTATTTTATTTTAATGTTCCTTTGCTCTATATTAATATGAGGAAGAAGAGGTTGAATTAGTTTAGGTGCAAGATATTCTTACTCTCAGGTGAATCCAGAAGCTTCCCAATGAACAAGGAACTAGGACAGAGGTTTAGGGTGCTTCTTTAACTCACTCTCTTGAGCCAAGGTACTGTTACTCTACTAACATCACTCTAGGATTCACAACAACTTCCAGCCAACCTCAACATTCCTCAGACCAACAACACCTAAAAGCTAAGTATCTATGATTTTTATGAAGATTTAGTAATTAACTTTATTTATTTTAGTGCTTGGGTCATTCCCATTCTCTGCACTTCATTCCATGTGTTGGAGTTTTGCAACTCTAGATACTGAATCTCCCACCCAAAACCACCCATAACCTATTCTAATCACCCAAACACCCAACTCCTAAACTATATACCTTTGAGCATTACTCTCTATCTCACAACCAACATTCAACCCAAACACCACTTCTAAAACCTCTCTGCAACCTCCCCAATAGACTTTTTCCCCCAAACCAAATCTAATAGTAACCACCGATGGTCACCTAATCGTCGATGGTCATACCCAACCACTGACGGTCACTGTGTATCATTTTATAATAACAAGCTAATTTGACCTATTGACCCATACCCAAATCTCAGTTTATGAGTTTCTGTTTTATCATAAAACTTCAACTTATTTTTGAATCAAGTTTGAGTAATTTAGCATTAGTATTCAATCATTTATTGTTTTTTTTAGTCAAAATCACTTATCTCTCTTCTAGCATATCTTGTATTGCATTTCAGTACCCTTTGTTATTCATGCAAGCATCTATCTTCAATTTATTAAAACTTAATTTTTTTAAAAGTGTGGATTGATAGCCTCCAAAGAAGCTTGTGCTTCTTAGATCTAGCTCATGTTAGGAAGTCCGCCTTACTATCTCACTAATCCACCATTTTATAGATTACTTTTTTATCTACAGGTCATCCTCCCCAGATAAATAGGAGTATCGACAATCATTTGGATTAACGTGCACACAACACACTAGATTTTTATACCACACCCCTCTTAACTTTATTCTTGTTCTCTTCTTAGAAAATAAAGAAAAAAATAGTAAAACACCCACTTCATCACATATTGAGCCAACTAAGTCAATTTTGGTAATGAGTGATGCAATTTTGACCAAGTTGATCCCTCTGAAACTAATTCTTAGTATAAAGGATGTTAATTAGGGCTAAACTGATTAGTTTTGGGTTTATAATTTAAAGGATTTGGGGTTTTGGGATTATTGTTTAGGGTTTAAGGTAAATGGTATAGTGTTTAGGGTTTAAGTTATAGGATACAGGGTCAAATCACTAAGGCAATTGAAGAAAATTTGAGCTATTTGTTCACTTATTTGTGATAATTGCCTTCATGTTTGCATTTATGATAAAAGTAGGGTCAATTAAGCCATACATATTGCCTACAATATATAATTAATTAAGCCATAAATTTGGTTTAGGGGTTCAATTTTTCCCAAATCATGTCCCTAATTACAAAAATTAACTAATTGGATCAATTCATGACATAATAAAACTTAATTTTTCCCCAAATCATATCTTGATCTTAAAGGGGTTCAAATTGGCCTCAAATGCCTCCTTAATTAAATCAATCAACTCTTCAAATGGTTAATTATATATGACATGACATTAGGGTTAATTTCAATCCAAATCACATCATATACAATTTAAAATAGGTTCATGTGTCTCATTTTGACCCTAATTAGGGATTAGGGATTAGGGATTAGGGCATTAATGCATAGGGTTTAGGGATAAGGGATTAGGAATTAGGACATTAGAGCATAAGGCTTACAATTTATGTTTTAGGGTTTAGGGATTAAGGATTAGGGCATAAGATTTAGGTTTAAGGGTGTATATAAGGTCTAATTATTTTATGCCATGTGAACCTAATTCTTACTACAAAGGATGTTAATTGGGGTTAAATTGATTGGTAAATAGGGAAAGTTTATGGTTTATAATTTAGGGTATAGTGTTTAGGGTTTAAGGTTTAGGGCTTAAGGTTTAATGTATCTATGGTTTAGGGTATACATAGGGTCCACTTTATTTTTGGGCTCAATTAGGCCCCACATCATCATAGATTGAGCCAATTAGTTAATTGGGATAATGAGTAATGCAATTCAGACAAAATTAAGTAATGTATATACCTATTGATTGGTTTAGGGTTTAAAATATAGGGTATAGGGTTTATGGTTTATAATTTGGGGTTCAAGACCTATAAGGTTTAGGGTACACACATTTCCAATCACAAAGATAATTGAGGATAATTTGAATAAAGTGGACCTAGTTGTGACTATAAAATGTGTGTTTGGGTTGTCATTATACCCCATGTCATCATGTAGATTGAGTGAATTAATCAAATGGGGTAATTAGTCACATGATTTAGGCCAAACTGAGCCCTGTAAACTTAATTCTTAGTCTAAATGATGTTAATTTGGGCTAAAATGATTGGTTTAAGGTTTAAAGATTTTATATTTATGCCTTAGAGTTTAGGGAATAAGAACGTTAGGGATTAGGGCTTAGGGTATAAGTTTTAGGGTATACAAGGTACAATCATGAAGGTAAACAGGGTAAATTTAAGCTCCTTGAACCTAGATTTATGAGTAAAGAATGTGATTTTGGGCTCAATTAGCCCCCACATCATCACAATTTGTGTCAATCAAGTCAATTACGGTAATGAGTGATGGAATTTTGACCAAGTTGATCTCGTAAATGTAATTATTACTATATAAAGGATGTTAATTGGGGCTAAATTGTTTAGTTTATGGTTTAGGGTCTACAATTTAAAGGGTTTAGGGTTTAGGGTCTATGGCTTAGGGTTTAAGGTAAATGGTACAGGGTTTAAGGTTTAAGACATCAGATATGAGGTCCAATCACTAAGGTAATTGAAGAAAAATTGAGTTGTTTGTTCACCTATTTGCGATAATTGCCTTCATGCTTGTAGTTATGAGAAAAATAGGCTTAGTTAAGCCATACATGTTGCATATATTATACAATTGATTAAGCCATAAATTTAGTTTAGGGACTAAATTTTTCCCAAATCATGCCCCTAATTGCACAAATTGACTAATTAGATCAATTCATGATAGAATCAAACTTAATTTTGCCCCAAATCATATCTTGCTCTCGAAGGGGCTCAAATTAGCCTCAAATGCCTCCTTAATTAAATGAATCAACTCTTTGGTTAGTTATATATGACATGACATTAGGGTTAATTTCACTCCAAATCACATCATGTATGATTTAAATAAGGTTCATGTGACTCATTTTGACAATAATTACCTCTACAATTGAACTAATCAACATTTGCATTCATTAGTTGATGACTTCAAGTTTATTGAGCTCAAAACCACATTCTATACATGTAAAACTTACATATAAATAAATAATGTTTCTTTGCTTCAATTGAGCTAATGAAATTGGAACCGATCAATCCCTGAAGATCACATTTATAGTCATGCAATTAGGTTGAAGGGGCTTAAAATAGGCCCAATTTACTTCAGATACATAATTAGATTGGTACTCTAAAGGCTAGGTTTTGGCCATAGGTTTAAAAAATGCATTTTGTGACATCTTATGATAAAATCAGTTATATCGTAAAATGTATAATGAGTTACACCTTAACACCAAGTAATTATAAGTAGTCAAGCCAACATATTAAAATGCCTGTAAAATTTTTGAAGTCTAATATGATACTGTGATACCTTATTTCCCGTATCGCATGAAAGAAAACCACTATTAGGGAGCTCAAGAACATATAAAAACATATATAAAATTTGAGCTCAAGAGCAAACTTGAATTTTTTGGTGTTATGAATATATAATGTGATCACGTTATTAACATGGTTAATAACATGATCACATTAATAATGTGATTGCATTATTAACATGATTGCACTATTTGAATCTGAATTCAAAAACTAATCCTTTTGGCTTGAGAATGGCTTGGATTCCTAATTCAAAGGCTTGGACTTGTCAATCTACAATCGAGTCCAAGAGTATTGATAAAAAACAATAAAATTAAACTTTGATCACTAAATACACTACAAATTTCAATGGTAAAATTCAAAAACTTAATGCCATCGCGACGAGCACACTCTTCTCTTTCTAAAAATATGATTTTTATAATTTTTGGACTAATTTAAGGTTTCAAATTATGTTGATTTCTAACTATATCTTTTTAGGCCACTACATGTCGCCTAACATACATGCCTATAAATGTTCATGTAATTTATTTTTCATTGATCCAAGTGCAAAACAAGTTATATGGTCACAAACTAGGCCTAATTATATACAAAAATCTGATTTTCATTTTTTTGAGGTAGTTAGACGCGTCACACGGGTGACTATCTATTTTTTTTTTGTCAATTTTCAGGATCTATTTACTTTTAAAATTCATAAAAAAATTATCATTGAAAAAAAATTTATATAGGTCACAAACTAGAAGATCTTATCTAAATATTCACCAAAGGGTTTCAAATAATATTAAAAATTGCTAAAAAAATGGTGCACTGTATGACTGTCTATCTACTTAGTTTTCTTAAAAAAATAGGAGTTAATCTTCAAATTTTAGATGTTTACCTTAGTTATACTTGACCATTTTAAACAAAAATTAGTGTTCTAAAAACTAGACTCGAAATGCTACATTTAATGTTCTTACACTATCTTCAAATTTAGAGTGTAGATATCTCAAATTATCTATAAAAGTACAAATTTATGAAATTTCAATAAAATCATGTCCACGGATAGGCCCCTTTTTGTCCCCAAAATTAGTGCACTTACCCTTATTATTGATCAAATTTATAAAAAACATTGAACATTTGGGTCTCAACTATTGGTCATACCTATAAAATGACTAAAAATGACATGTTGGGTGGTTTAAGTATGCATTCTTAGGTGGACCCACCAGATTGGATGAAGGAAGGAACGACAAACCTTGGCTTTAGTTATGAAATCATCATATCATCTAAATGTTACAGGTGGGAAATTAGAAATCCATTGCATATATAAATAACAGAGCAACATGAATTTAGTAACACATGTTCAGTTTGCAATTTGTTCAAAGCAGGTAACATTTCATCCTTCTAACATGCATAAGCTATAATCTCTGTTAAGCAGTGCATTTTGCATAAAAGGTCATTAGGTTCCATCACCATTCATCTCACATTTACTACGAGTGAGTGACATTTTAATATGGCACAATAAACATGATTAACACGACACTTTAATGTTGAGAAATATAAATGTGTTAGATATATAAATAACACAACAACATGAATTTATAAAATAATTTGGTCTGATAAAAAAAAGAAAAAATTGTTGTTATGTGAATGAAAACCTCTAGGGCATAAGAGGGTTGTTGATGAACTAACTAATAGTTGATATAAAAATAATAACATTTATTGGCGTGTAAATGAAAACCTTAATTTTGATACAAAGATAATAACATTTAATGTTATGTGAATGAAAACCTTCATGTCTTTCATCTACATACTGGTAAATGTTCAGTGTTCCATCTTAAGTTACTAGTATGTGAATGAAAACCTTTAGGGATTCTATCCAAATACTAGGAAATGTTAAGTCAATGTGAATGAAAACATGCAAACACTGTGGTTTTAGCTGTGGATAACAATTCATCTCTCCAACATGGTGACGTTCCAATCTCTATGAAATGTTGCATTTTGCAAAAGAGACATTTGGGTTCTATGATTGTGAGGGGAGGGTGACTTGAACAAGGCAAGTTGAACATGTTGTAGAGTTTATATATGATGGCATTAATTTGCCACATTAATGAAAACAAAGCTTGCCAAACATGTTCGGACATGGCCCTTTGTTGCATATTAATAACACAAATGTCTTCCAACAGGGCCACTGAATTCTAAAATTGATACAATTTGATATAAAAATGATAACATTTATTGGAATGTGAATGAAAACCTTGAGGGCCATCATGAACATACTAGTAAAAGTGACTTAGATGTGAAGGCATGCAAAAACAATGACAATGACAATAACAATAACAATAACAATAACATGCATTTGTGTTGCATGACATTTAAGGGAAAGTGACTTAAACAAGGGATGTTGCAAATGTTGTAGATGACATTAACTGCGACCATTAATGGAAACAAACCTTGTCAGATATCTTCGAAAATGGTTGTTGCATATTAATGACACAACATCTTCCAACATGCCATTGAATTCAGAAATGTGTTAGAATAAGTATGAATTAATTAGATGCATAAATACATAAGCATATCAGTAATTAAAAAAATATTTATGTATACGAATATTTTTTTAAGTCTTCCATCCCAAGTTCAAATCTTTTTCCATCCAAACACGTATTTGTGTGTATATTAATAAATGTTTAGTCTTCTATCCCAAGTTCAAATCCATTCCCATCCAAACAAGCATTTTTGTGAGGGAACATTTAGTGGGTGCTTGCAGAAGCCATGCAAAATTGGAGGCAAGGAAATAGAAATACACCGTAAAAATAAAAAACACAATATGAATAGAAAACATATCAAGAACAACTATGATAAACAATACTTGTAATGTTGAAAATGTGAATGGATGCTTAGGGCGCACCACCTGGAGGTCGATTGGACATGCTGGACAAGTTCCCTGGAATTTCTCTGGCCATTTCGCTCACTCGGATACAAGAAAAAGAAGATGGCATAATTCAACCTATTGGTTGGGAGCCTATTCCAGATGGTAATGACTTGCCAAGCTCGGGCTAGGGACCTGATGATATGGATCCTCCGCCTTCTGGCCTTGTTCTTGCTGCTTAATAGTTATCTTTTATTATGACTTTGTGACTTGGTTTTAGGCTTTGCCTAGTTGTTAGCAGTATTTTTATTTTTTTGGCTCCTAGGCCTTGCCTAGTGTGACGTGGCGTGCTCTCATATCGCCTATATATTTTTGTGAATTATTTGTATTTTTTTGTTTAATTAATATATGGATATATCTCATCAAAAAATAATAATAATAACATTTATAGCTATGTCATTGAAGAACTTAACTCTGTCTACCTAGAATGTGAGCAAATGAATTTGACTCTAACACTTAGTGCTTTCAAATTAAGAAAATTCAAATCTAACAATAAGATTCAAACATTGATTGGTCTAGAATTTTTTATGTATAGACAAATTATACATCATTAACCAAATTTAAAAATTGAATTTTAAATTTTAAAATTTTATTAAAATAATGAGGCTTACAAAATGCATAAAACTTCAATTTTATAAAGGCACACAATTAATAAAGAAGATTAATTTTTAATGTTGTACAGTGTGAAACCAAATATATATATATATATATATTTTAACACTCATATAATTAATGAAATTGGTGTATTATTGATTATTCACACTTAAAAATATTTAAAAACAAAAACAAAACAATATTTTTAAAAATATATTTAATTTTGAATATGATATATTTTTTAAATATAATATACTTAGAAAAAAATTAAGAAAAACCTTTAACCATTAACCATTTCACATCACTGTTAAAAAAAATGGTCAAACATCACTGTTTTTTAAAAAAAAAAATTATTTGTTTTTATGCCTCTTTAAATACAGAGCGTACCTTTTCAATAAAGCTCCTGTCAAGTCGTGGGAGAGACGCAAAAATCTGGAATCTGGATTACTTTGACTGACGTCACGGAACATCCTTGCTCGCCAAAATTCTTGTAGCTAGCAGCTATTCAATAAAAGTTTTTTGTAAGAAAGATCGTTGCAACAGCGAGCTCCTGGTAAGCAATTCAATAGTATGTCTATATTTGTTTGAATGCTACTTTATTGAAATTCTGCGTTTCTTTCTGGTTATGTAACTGGAATTGAATTTGCGACCATCCTTAAATCACATTTTACAGTTTTTTTTGGGAATAAACACTAATGTGTTTGATGGTTAATAACAACGAATAATTTATCTGATAGCCGATATATTTAGCAATTTAGTGTAGATGGGAGGATGCATTTTTTTTTGTGTCTAAAGTCTGAACGTTCTAATTACTGGTGGTTTGTATTTAGGGTTTTTGAAGTTATTTTGGACACCCAGAGCCAGGAAATTTAGAGCTGTGTTACCTCTGATGAAATTGATTGGGTACCCAATGCTAATGCTCTCATGCACGCCATTAGGAAAACACATGATTGAAAATATCAATTGTTGAATGGGATGAGCTTAAAGGGTAAATCAGCCGGGCCTATAATAGTGGAGCCCCGGGCTCACATCCCCAGAAGACATGTTAAGTATTGGAATTTGGTAAAATATTGCATCCGAGCTCTTGGGTCCTTACCCACAACTACCCCTTATTATTCAACTACTAGAGAAAATTTGAAAAATCCGTTGAATCTAAATTCTATTCTTTTTGAGGAATTGTTCGTGGAGTCATGCAGTCTCACAAGCTCCTTTGGAGAGACCACCTGGTTCCAATTACTTTTGTGCTGACATTGCAGCCTCCCTTACCACGGGCTCTACTTGATGTGCGCTGTTCATTTTCCCAACAGCCACGAATCGACAGCTTTGACTATCCATTTGGCTCCCAACCAGCTCCTTGGGTTTTAATAACATTTTAGCACAGATACCCTTTCTCTTTCCAAAACCCATATCCACCAAATAGTAGGGGAGATATATTGATACTGAGAGGAATGCCTATACATTTTGTGATTCAGCCTGTTCGAATGTTTTCAATTTTTGAGTAAGTCTGGCCAAGAAGTCACCTTGATGGTTGAACCATAAAGATCACCTGTGTATTTTTTCTTGATAGCTGCTTCTAAAAGTTTCGAGATAATGCATACGGAACCCTGGGGCAGCTTAATAATGAGAGCCAATTCATTTGCAACATGGACACTAAAGGGTTTGCTACCACCCAGAAGCTGAATACCTTTGATTTGCCCTAATTCTGGGCAGCCTCCAACAAATACCCCAGTTCATTTGCTGCTATGGTATGCAAATGATGGAAAGTGCCCCATGTTAGATACTCCCTCATGAGTTTTTCAAGAAGGCTTGTAACTAGTATAGACATTCTCAAGATGTGCCATGAGACTGTTCAATCTCGAAGCACGGGGAAAAAGATCGACACTGTCTTATCAAGCTGATTTGAAGGGGACTGCAAGAGGGCTAGTAGGTAGCACCATACTGGCAGTCTATTATGCTCGTAAACATTTCTTATGAAATCCTCATCAATCTCCTTGCTGACATACTCAAGAGGATAGTCTCAAGGATTGTTTTCGCTGAACAAAAATGATAATTAAAAGGGTGATTTATTTTGGATAATCTCATCATTGCCTAGGAAATTAATAAAGGGCACAGGGATCCTCTTTCTGTAAATAGTCTACGAATGGATAGAGTTGGAATTCATCCTTGGCATGTTAAACTGTTTGGGATTTGAATTTTTTTATCCAAAGACTCTGTTAGCACCCTTTCTACAGGTGCTTCGATGAATCGGCTGAAGTTTGTATAAATAGCAAGATCCATGTTTATTGCAGTGCTGGTCCATTTGTGTTATGTTATAATTTATGTAAAATATGACCTCTGTTTAAATTGGCCCATGGTATTACATGGCATTTGATTGTTTTGCTCTATCTATTGCATGAAGTATCTTCACAAGATGACATTATTTAATATAAGACATGATTTTTGCATGAGATACTTATATATGGCACTCTATCTGATTGTACAAAAAATGGATTTTTTGCAGAGCATTTGCACCTTTGTTTCATTCCTTTTGGCGTTTCACCTTAAAGGATCGAAAGGGAATCTGAGAGCTAATGGACCAGCCTCTTGAATTTTCTTTTTGTCAGGCAAGTTGATTTGTATCAATGATTTGTTCAGGCTGTTAACATTTTCCTTATGCAGAATAAAGTTGCGTTTTCAAATTAACAAGAGAGGAATTATATTCATGTCTGCAATGGACTGGTGCTGGTCAGTGGGACTGTAAAGTACAACTGGCTTAGATACCACACTTTAGGAGGTGCCTAAAATCATCACCCATAAAATAAAAAGACAGGTTATAAAACACGAGGAATTGCCTTGCATTAGCTGGCCAATTTGGATTGCGTGTATAAATACAATTGTAGGCTAGAAGGCATGAAAATAAGTCTATATTTTAGGCCCTCCTGGAAGTGGAAGCTTAGATAGGGGGATTTGGACAAATTTGCCTTTTTGTTAAGGCCATACACTAAATGTCAATACTGTGTAACTTGCTTCAAGAAAAGTAAATAAGATTGCATATGCATTCCTAATGAGACCTTGAAAAATATCTTTTTTCTTGTTTTGTTTTTGAGATTTGGAAATTGTGCGCTTGAGCAAGCGTTTGACTGAATGCATGCACTTCTAAGAGTTATGCTTAGTCAGCCGTGCATCAACACACTAACATGCACAATTGCTGTGCAGGTCCTACTGGAAGTGGAAGGTTAGCTAGGGCTTTGAACAGATTTGCCTTCTTGTTAAGGCTATACACTAAATGTCAATGCTGTGTAATTTGCTTCAAGAAAACTAAATAAGATCGCATATACATTCTTAATGAAACCATGGAAATATTCTTTTCTTGTTTTGTTTTTTAGACCTAGAGTATGTGTGTGCGTGCATGTGTCTGAGTGAGTATGTGAAATTATTAGACTTATGCTCACATAGCCATGCATCAACATACTAACATGCACAATTGCTGTGCAGGTTAACTCATTCCCTGATGTAGATGAATTGGAATCACCAAAACCCATGCCTCGGATTTCAGAGCTTTGCATAGATGATGTGCCTGATAGCTCTAAAAATGGAGAGTCCAAAGTTTCTTCAGATGAAGATATGAAAATATTCCAAGTGCCTTCTGCCAAAGTTAAAAGCACCACAAATGCAGAGACCACTGATGCAGAAAACACAGCATCAGGGCAACCTGTTTCTATTAAAAAACCAGTACCCCGAGTGAAGATTCTATTTGAAAAGGGATACAGCCAAATGGACTGGCTAAAACTTACACGGACAAATCCTGATTTAGCAGGTATGAGCCATTACTATATACAAAATTGTCAGTATTTGATTTTTATATTAAGCATTTCCTGTGCTTCATATCCTGTGTACTTTTCATGCAACTATTCTGCATCACATATGATATGTTTTTCAATCATATAGTATGTATATACATCTTTTCAATCATGTAATGAGTGTATATATATTTATTTGAGGGGAACATAGTTGGATCAGCATGCTGAAATCGGGCTAAATAGAATGCGTAATCTAACTTACATTGACAGAACAGATATATTTGGAAAGATACAGGTAATTGTGGATTAAATAAACATATATTTTGAAGATATTAAAGACTGCAATAATCTATGTTGCATAAGATCCAATTTAATAGCATTTGTTTTTTTGTCTGTCTAGATAAGAAAGAGAAAGTATTGAAATTTATAAATGGCCAAACGTGTTAACTGGTATGGACAGAAAAGTATTTATGTAAGCCATCTCCAATCTAAGCAATGCATAAGAATCCAGGTTATATATAGATATATAAAGAAAAATTTAGAAGATGGGTGCTATCCGTCATAAGCACAAGGAAGAATGATGACCTTGTAGTACATCTGTGCATTATGCCTGAAAGTTTCTACCACAAATCTAATTATATGCGATCAAACTTGAACTATATCCAATATCTGTCTGTGGAGTTGCAGAAGTAGAGTTTCATAACTAGAACAACTGTATTACATGAATTACCTACATAACAAGTATCATAGAAGAAAGAAAGAAATAAATTATATTAATGTCCATGAATGATGGAAAGTAGGTCAATGGGATTTGAGAATACATCCAATTACAATAGAAAGTGCTAGGATAAAAGGACTCTAGGATCAAAGACTAACTAAAAAAAGATTCAAAGAACTGAAAATAAACGAGGGGTAAACTCAAAGCAGTAAAGCCCCAAATACCAATACAAATAGCCATGTGGGTGGGGGGGGAGCAAGAACCCCCAAAGAAATGGGCTGCTGAAAGTCGGAAAGATTGGATGCTAGTCCCATCAAACATCTCTGACCATACCCGAGACAAAGGAATCATCTATGTTATCGTCTATCATTGTGAAAGGGCCAATGCAGGATGTGATAATGCTCATTGAAGAGTGTTTAGGGCTGAGGGGGACAGACTGGGTGATCCTAGGAGGAAGCAAAGCACTCCCCCTAGAATCCCTCCTGACATCCAAGGCCGAAGAAACTCTTGTTGCAGCGAAGAAACTTGTAATGTGTGCCTATCCTCGTGGTTAGGGAAAAAATCGAGGAGTAGATCCACAATGCCGAGGAGCAGATCCATGATGCTGAGAAAGAGCAAATCCACGTTGCCAAGAGATAGTGTGTTGGGGCACCTTAGTAGTAGTGAGGTGCAAAGATGAGTGCCACCTCACTGACATACACTCCTCAATGTGTGAAGCAACAATATCCAAAGGACGCTTAATGCTGCCAACCTCTGTGATTGGCTGAAAGAGAAGGTGATTAACCTAGGGGCTCTAGGGGCTCCTTGCAAGGACCTACATCGAAGGTTGACAACCTCTTGAAGAAAAAGGGCCAGGAATTGTTGGTCCAAGTACTGAAAGAAAGTGGATAGAGAGTCACCCAAGTCCCTTTAAAGACAACGACATCTCCCATGAATCTGAAAATGAAGTGCTCCTTAGTCTCCATCACTTGGATGGAGTGTAGATGAAAATTTTGGTCCCCACGTGGAATATGAAGATTAGTCCCAACTTGCAACTAGTACGAGCACACCCTCAAGTGGTTGAGGGGGAACTTCAAGTTGTGAGACCAATGGTGTTGTAGATAGTTGGGACAACGAATGACACCATCCACCACCCACAAGAAATACTCAGTAAAAAAGGCAAGCTTGGGGCTGAGCAGTCGAGGAGGAGATGTCCAAGTGACCTAGATGTACTGCTTGTAGATATCCTTTCGGGCAGTTCTAATGGTTTCCTCCTTTAAAGGAAGCAGGCAAGGAGGACGTCGATAGATTGGAGGAGCAAACTAGTCTCAGCATACAAGCAATGTCACCGTCTATTGGGGCCCAATGATGCAGTCCTTTTTGAGGAACAAAGGGCTAAATATGGATAGCTTTGAACAACTTGAAGCTGCATCCCCCATAGTTATGTGTTTGTGAATGTAGACAGCAAGCCTGAAGACAGTCTCAAGGTGCAGAGGCTGGGCGACAAACTCAACTTGGACTGGACAATGCATTGAGGAATAGTCCATTTGCAATAGATCATATGCTGAATTATGTGAGTCTGGACCCTCTTAATAAGAGCCCACTCAACTTTTCCCAAAGAAAATGGAAATGATTCTTAATATAATATTCAATTTCAGATTCCAGTGCTTGAGTCTTGCATGTTTTAAATCCTTGGGGTTCCTTTTGAGTTTTGTGTTTGCTAAAACATTCTCCTCATTTGACAATATTGTGTTCTTCAAAAAACTATTACATTACACTAATCTTGGTTGAAGTTTTATTGCTCCCCCTTGGGCTTTTGTGCATTGTCGTATACATCATAATAAAGCATAAAATGATCTGAAGTCTTTACTTTCCCGTACTTCTATTCCTCCCTCAGTCTTTTCAATGCTCCGAATTTGCAGCAGAGTTATCTTAGCCTGTGCTCAATTGCTTACAATTATGCTTGCATGCTATGCTTACATTCTTGTCTAAAGTTATTTTAATTTATTTGTTGTGTCCCTATCCTAATTTAGTTGTGCTAGAGAGGGATGATGAATGGTCTGTGCCTTGTGTCATACTCTGGTATTTGAACACTAGTCTGTGGTCCCCAATCTTCTAGTTGCCTTATTGTTCTTTTGAGCGATTTGGTTGGTCCCTACCGATTCCATTTTCAGTTCTAATGATGCATTAAAATGTTATTTACTACCATTTTTTCATCTTTTTTTCTTAACTTATCAAGATTAGTATAATTTTTCTATTGCACTTTCCCATGTTCGAAGATATGCTAAACCATCCATTTAAGTACAAATGTTTTTAGAAGGAATCTTGCCCTACAAGCCAGGTACAGACTAAATGAACGTGCTACCGTTATCAAACACTAAATGCTTCTATTAAGAAGTTCCAAGCCACAGGATAGTGCTGAAATTTCACCTCAAATGTGTGGAGGCAACTTACCAAGCTTTTGAGATTCCTTTTAGTGTGTGAACACTGAAAACCATGTATGATAAATTTTAGACCTTTTACAAACTTCTGCTTGTTTCTGATCTTGCTGGATTCATCCCAATTTTGCCTGGCTCTAATCCTAGCCCTCTTGGCCTTGTTTCTGATCTTAATATCATGGTGTGACTTACAATTAGATCAAATATTGGATACTTTTGTATGCTTCCATTTGTTTTCTCTCTTTTCTTAGCAACTGTTTTGCATGTTGCATCTGCATAATTTGGAGACCACAGACTACCTACATTAGTAAATGTTTAAAACGGAAGGATAGAAAGTTTATATATTTATGGTTATGGTGATCTGACCTTCGACATCTGAAATGGAAAAGCTCAGTGTTTTTATATCTCCATAAATGATTCAAAAAGTCATATTTGCTGATTATGCAAGAATCCACCCTTTCCTCCATCCCTTGTGAAAATGGTCTTATCTTTGTTCACTTTGTAGATACGTATTTGAATCTACCGACCATCTAAAATCGATCTTTGAGAATATTGTAGTGCCTACATGGGGTCTAACAGGTCATTTATAAAATGGAACAGTTTACTTCTCCTTGATGGGGACTTTATTTGAAGTAATTGCACTGTTATGAGCTCAGCCTATAGATGGGTTCTTAGTCAGGTGGAAAGAGCTAGAATTGTAAATTAGTTTGCAGAATCTATGAGGCTGCTACGCCCTTAGCCTGTAGCATGTCTTGGGATATGTGTGGGCTGACCTATGACACACTCATCATTTATCTTTGCATTATAATTAGTTACTGCTTTAAGCTTACTTCGTTTAGATAAAGGGGTGGGATGAATGGGTGTGACCCTACCTAGTTAGGTCTATATATACGGATGAGTGTGGCTCACCTAAAGTATCATATTATGAATTCTATTCTTATTGTAATGTTATGGAGGTTGGCCCTTCGAAGTGGCTTGTCATTTATTCATATATTCTGCTCTATTTCAGTCATATTGTGACCTATTTATGTTATTCTATTTTATTTGTGAAGTGGATTTATTAAAAGTGGTATCGGAGCATTGATTTTAGGAAAGAATTTTGTTTTCTCTATATCTTTCAAACCATTGTGAATTCTTCTACAATTTTTTTACTGGAGTTAGAGCATTATTCAAGGAGTCCACAATAAATAGTTTAAGCTTTGGAGATCATTTTTGAGGGAGTTGTTGCCATTTTATTGTTTTTAATAAATTCATTCTACAATCTAAAATTTAAGCATTTTTTTCTTATTTTTTTACCTTTTTGGAAATCTTCCAAAAATATAGTGGGGGTCTATTATTTGAAATTCTAGTTGAGGCCAACATAGATCCAAAACAGCTTGTTCAAAGTTTGGTTAAAGGTGAAAATCAAATTTAGCATTGCTAAGCCTTGTTATGGGAAAAACTCCTAACAAATAGAAGATGGAGTCATAAATGGGACTTAGTTGATCTTCTATTCTAGGGTTTTCTTCAACAAATCACAAGGTGAGCCAGCTTGAGTATAATGTGCAAATCATACAGTTTAATATGGCCAACATCAATCGCCGATTGGATGAGCTTAGATAGAGGCTCAATAAAATTGTGAATTTTCAAATGAATCCACAAAGTCAGCCGCAACTCACTATTGCTCAGCCAACCCAATCCAAATCCAAGTACATCATAGCTATGGAACATGATGCCAAAAATGGTAATGCATAAGTTCGATGGGAAGGATCCAGTCACCTAGACAACCAAATAGAGAACTTTTTTGATGTATATTAGATTCCGTATGGACAAAAGGTGGTGATGACATCCTTATATCTAGGTCCTGAAAAATTCATTTGGTATTGTTGGTTGTGTGCTCAAAAGTAGAAGGCTCTCAGTGTCACATAGTTTTTACAGAGGCGCTGCAAACACACTATAGCAGTAGTGTGGTAGAAAATTCCTTCAGCCAATTGGCAAAGCTGTGGCAAACAGGGTCGGTCAAGGATTATATTCATCAGTCCATAACCAAACTTTGTCCGTGGATAAGATTACCAATGAGAATTTGAACGACCTTTTTCTTGGTGGTCTCAAGAACCACATTGGACATGAGGCACAAATGTTTAATCCACTTAATGTTTATGATTCTATCATTATGGCACACAAGGTAGATTAAAATTTCTTGGCTATTAGGGGACATACACTCACTAGCATCAGTGATAATAGCACCCTTGCACCATCATCAATGTAGCCTACCAGGTTAACTCAACAAATTGAAGAAAAAAGGGCAAAAATGTTATGTTTTAACCGAGACAACAAATACGGTCGAGGACATAGATGTGCGGAAAAGAAGTTGTTCTACATTGAGGGCATCAATGAAGAACATGTGGATGAAGAAAAAGCCGTTGAGGTTGTGGATGAATTAGGGTTTGGAGATTCCCAACCACCTCTTGTCATGCAATGTCAGGGGTTAGCTCCTTGTAAATCGTCAATGCAATGAGTCTCCCAAAAGAACATAAGGTGAGAGTATTGGTTGACTCAGGGAGTACTCACAACTTCATCAACCATTAATTAACAATAGGTTGAATTGTTTTATTTACCTAGCTCCACAATTTCAAGTCCTGGTTGCAAATGGGAGTACAAATAGTTGTTCAAAAAAATCAAAATGTAATAGTATTAAACTCACAATGGGAGATTACCTACTAGATGGCCTTATGTTTTCCATTCCACAGGCAGAGCTGATATTGTATTGGGAGTCCAATGGGCCAAGACCTTGGGCACGATTGAGATGAACTTCCAGGAATTATTCATGCATTTTCATTCAAAAGGCAAGATGTTTGAGTTGAAAGGGTTGCACGCAAAGTCACCTCGGATGGTAAGATCTCATCCAATGCAATGATTCTTGACAAAGGATTCGAGGGTTCTACAACATAATTGTTTTCAGTGGAAGAAAAACAGTCAGTTGCACACATACCACCAGATTTTCAGGAAAGGGTGGAAAAGTTTTCAGTGATTGTTGAGGATATGCCCATAGCAAAACCACCTATTAGAGAATTATTCAAAAAGGTCTTTGGATTGCCAACCCACATCTACTAGCTCTTCTTTGAGTACCCATCCAAAGGTGCAAACAATCGAAGAACATAGTCAACACCAACAGGAAGTACTCTCTAGTCTCAGAGAGAATTTTCCAATGTTGTAGATCAATCACGTTCCTTGCTTGAAGGACATTGGCCAAAATGTTTTTACCCAGACAGAGTTACTTGAGCCTGATGAAGAAGGCCGAATCATTTTGGAACTTGAGGCAATCCTTCAGACACGCACTAAGAGGGTGAGGAAGAGGGTATTTAATGAGTATTTGATCAAGTGAAAGAATCTGAACAATGAAGATGCAACACGGGAGGAGGAAGAGTTCCTGTACCAACATCTAGAGATTATCAATGTTGAGGACAACGCTTGTTTGAAGGGAGAGGCATGCTATGCCTTTAGCCTACAATGTGTCTTGGGATATGTTTGAGCCAACCTATGGCATGCTCATCATTTATCTTTGTATTCATTAGTTAGTTATATCTTTAGGCTGACTTACTTTGGATAAAGGGGGGGGGGATGAATGGGTGTGACCCTACCTAGTTAGGTCTATATATATGGATGAGTGTGGCTCACCCAAAGTATCATATTACGAATTATATTCTTTTTGTAAGGTTGTGGAGGTTTTGCCCCCTCGAAGTGGCTCGTCATTTTTTCATATATTCTGCTTTATTTTAGTCATATTGTGATCTATTTCTGTCATCATACTTTATCTGTGAAGTAAATTTATTACAGAGGTTAGTTAAATCTAGAATCTCTATGGAATTTGTTGGAGGAAAATCTGCCAAAACAGTCACATATCTTTCCAATCAAACCACCCCGCAGAACTTGTCCCTCTTGGTAAATCTGCAACAGCAATGGATTTTGCATGAATTTCTGGCCCTTTTTGTTCATCAGATTTACTTTCTGCGATAAAATTTAGGTACCTCAGGGCTAAATCTACAGATGAATCAGTGACAGCCCTTAAATCGAAGACAAGAACTTTTTGTTTACCTCATCCTCCAAGAATGTCATTTTGGGGGCTTTTTTGGACATTTTGATTTTAGTTATCCCTCTGATCAAAAGGAGCATTAAATATGCATATCGAAATGGCAAAATATGTGCACATATTTTCTTGGTGAGTCAGAACTATGTTGTAGAGTTTTTGTTATATAGAAAAAATTCTTTTATTTAAAAGTTAATGCTTTTACTTATAGTGAAAGGAACCTTTTACTTGCATGATTTTTCAAGAGTTGCTGTGTTGAAATCATTTAGATCAAACACCTTCATTACATGCACCCCTTTTCAGCATAATTGTTGAAGCTTACTCGGAACAATTTGTAACGGGTGCCCCTTAATGTCAATCCCAGCATGGGGTTTAATTTAGCTTGGGCTGAAGAGTGTACCTATAAACAAACTTTTTTTAATTTAAAAGTTAATACTTTTAATTATAGTGAAAGGAACCTTTCACATGCATGATTTTTCAAGAGATACCATTCTGCTGCTGTGTCAAAATAATTTAGATCGAACACCTTCCTTACATACATCCCTTTTAAGCATAATAGTGGAAGCTTACTCAGAACAATTTGTGACAGGTAACCCTTAGTGTCAATCTTGCATGGGGTTCAATTTAGCTTGGCTGAAGAGTGTACGTATGTTTACATGTTACCGTCAGTATTAGTCTGCCTTCGGTTTTTGTTTACCTTGGGATGGGTGTCGTATTATTTGCAGACACTATGGCACATGTTAATTACTCTTTGGCTAGCGGACATTTGCTGGGTCAAGGATTGTAACTTAATGTAAGGTGATCCTCCTCGGTCTATGAAATGGATTAGATAGTTTAGTTAATCCACTTCATATCATTAGCTAGATTCACATTGTATTCTGCATAAGGTATCAGGGGAACTCCTTTGTAACATACCTGTATAACTATAAGGCATTAAGGAAACCCTTTAATCGCATGAATACATTGTCTCATTCAGCCCTTATTCACTGATCGTGAAATTAGTGGCTCATTGCTTATATAACTTCAGCGATATGTAATGTCCTTGATTGCGCACTTTGGTATCATTTAATCAAATACTTTGTGCCCTATGGTTCACCAGAGAACACATATGTACTATTCTTTCTTATGATTTAATTGAAGACACATGTATTTGTTGTATTATAGTTAAATTTGAGACCCACATGCTGGCCGTATTGGAGACTCCAGGCATGAGCTAAAGCTCAAATTTATTGAGAAACCATTTTTATGTCATATCATCTTATGCACTTACCTATATTAGCTTTCTTTTCCATCAAGTGATGAGAAGGTAATATAGGTTGAATCAAGGGACCCAAATTGACATGAGCCAGTGGGTCCATAGCTTCTTCCATCCAATTCCCAGCTCTGAAGAAGTCTTTCAATAATGCCACAATCTCCATCAACTTGATGAATTGAGACTCGAGTTTCTTGAAAGAAGCCATTGAAACCAGTGTCACCGTATTCGCTGAATATAATGGTAGAAATTTGAAATCTGTCGAACTTCAAGCTGCTATTGAAAATTTGTTGGAAATCGCGATTTAATTCGCAGGTATAAAAATGTGTTAAATAATATTAAAAATTGCACTTTTTAGGGTTTGTATCCACACTTGTTGCTGGGAATGAAAAATTATTTTCAATAATGTCAAAAAAAACGTGATTTAGGGTTTGTGTCGATGCTGGGGAGCCTATGTAAGTGCGGCTGTGTTTGGTCGTGGGAAGCTGCGAACAGCTAAACTCGCCGGTGATTCAATCATGCTTGCAGACTCGCCGGTGATTCAATCATGCTTGCAGTCCACGAACATTTCTGCATTTAGTAAGCTTCCGCTAGATTCGGTGCCCGTGAATTTTTTGTAGTTGGCTTGAAAAATTTACCCTAATGCAGGTGAGGCTCATTCTTATCAGGTATTATATTTTATGACTTATTAAGATTTTATGGAATACCCTTTCTAATGTAATATTAAATAGTATCATAATGTATTTCTAATGTGGCATTACATGGTATTATAACAACAATATAATGTATTTCTATTTATATTTTATAGTTCATAAAATTTTAATATATCAATATAATATAATATAATATATTTATAGTTCATAAAATACTAATGTATGAATATAATATAATAAATTTATAATTATTTTAATAGTTTATAATATAATCATATAATTTATAAAATTATAAGAATATTATATTACATTATAAATAAGTTATATTTTATAATTTATAAGATATATACATTTTATAGTTTTAAATTTATTATTTACAGATTTTTTTTTAAATATGTATCTTTTAATTATATATAGAATATATTAAATGTATATATTTGTTTTAGTCAAATTTAATCAAGAATTTTATAGTTATTTTTTAGCAATGATTTTTTTCCGATTTTTTTCCTCGGCGAATTCGAACACAATTTCGAATGCGGTGACTATGAAATTTGAAACCAATCCTTGACATTCATGGCCTGATATAGGGAGATCAATAGGATAAACTACATCAAAAGTTTCCAAGACTCTGTCCAGACCCCCACGGTGCTCCTTTTTAACAAAAGTTTCAGCAACCAGAAGCACCTCATCTTTATTTGGGAGGAGGCCCAGAGGATTAGTAACAAACATGCAATCTATTTCGGAGTTCACCTGTGTCCGCATGTCTGTCTCTATGTAGTTGGTTCCAAGAACAGCTTTAATGGTGGAAAGCATAACCCCTGTTTGGGCAAAGAACACAATTTTCAGCCTTTCATCTAAAAGCATTGAATGAAAGCCCATTTCACACTTGAAGCCATACAAGAAAAATTAAAGGGAACAAGGACGAGAACATCATTGTGGAAGGGAGAGGGGAATGTAGATTGTAGAGCAGAATGCCACGCAAACACCAAGCCACAAGATGGAAGGCAAAGATGGGAAAAACATAGAGATGAAACCGTTTATCCTGCCTAACACTTGAGACACCTCCACCTTCCTTAAATTGCCTTGCATAGATGGAAGTCTCCAGAATTCTTGCAACCCACACCGCTCACTATAATCATCATACCACAACATTCACCAAATCAAAGTGTGCGAAGCATAAATGAGAGAGGAGGAAACGGGCACAACCAATTGTCTGTCTTAACCAATTCCAGCAGCTACTTGCAAAGGGCAGCTGAGTAGAGGAAATGGTATGCATCTTTTTTAGCTTGTTGACAAAGGAAGCACCCTGTTCAACCAACAAACTTGACTTTCCTCAATCTGTCGTGGGTGGGGATCCTGCCTTGAATCGCCAACCAAGCAAACACCCCTGCTTTTGGGAACCCAGCCTTATTCTAGAAATTTCTCACTGGCCAAGGCAGCATGGGAGCTAGAGTGCAAGTCAATTTTTAACCCAAATTAATCTCATAATTACCAGACTTTGCTCCAACCCACCTAATCCGATCTCCTCTCGAGCTAAGATTGATCCTCCTTTGTCGAAGGATCTCTTCTAATTTAGCTTCCAGACTAGGGGTAAGTTCAATGATCTAAGATCCTTCCATTGAGGGAATCAAAATCCTTAGACATAATGAAAATTCAAACAATCCCTCACTTTTCGCCCTCACCTGATGGACGGGATAGCTTTAGCTTCAATAAGATCATCAACAATTGCTAGCGGGGGATGCCCATTACATGAGTCTTCCCAGAAATTTGCTTGCTCTCCTGATCTGATTTCCCAAAAAAGATGATTGACAATGATTGGTTGGCATATCAACATGAATTCTAGTGATGAGAGCCTCTAGGAGGTTTGGCTGCTGTTAGAATTCTTTGTGCAAACTTGGAATCCAAATATTTTGCTTGTAGGAGACGACGCCATTTCACTTGATGTTGTGAATACATGTTTGAGACAAGTTTTGCTCCCAAAGCTCTATTTGGGATGGTTAAATAATAAAGTCCTCATCCTAGCACCCCCGTCTTGAAAGAACAAATTTTGTCCCACTTAAGAAGAGGAATTTTTCATCTCTTCTCTGTTCCTTACCAGAGGAAGTCTCTCATTATCTTATTCAGTCTATCAAACACACTTGCAGGGGCCTTTAAGGAGGACATCATATAGATGGGAAGGGCACTTAGAACTGATTTTATAAGAGTGATTCAGCCAGCCAGAGAGAGCCATTTGCCTTTTCATGAAGTCAAGCGAGATTGAAAAGAGCCATTCAATTTTTTTTGCTAATTGTCTGCTTTCCTAGCTCCAGCAAACAAAGGTATACTGAGATACTTACCTGGAAAAGAGCCCACACTGAAACCAAATATCTCCGCTATCTTGACTTGTGCCAACCGGGGAGTGTTGAAGAAACAAATCTCATATTTGGTATCATTTATTGGCTGTCCTGAAGCTGAACCATGGGCATCTATAATTTAATTAAAAGTTCTAGCTTCTTTCCTCCAAGCAGCTCCAAAGAGAAGTGTATCATCATCAAATTGTTGGTGGCTGAAGGGATCCATGTGTTATGTTGCTCTGATCCCTTGGATCTGAATAGTGAAGCTAGCTGCAGAAATGGACCTCCATAAAGCTTCGGCCATGAGGATGAAGAGGTAAGGAGAAAAAGGGTCTCCTTGCCCCAGCCCTTCGATGGCCTTGAAGAATCGAGCTGGGTTCTCGTTAACCAAGATGGAGAATTTGGGCTCGAGACATAGCTAAAGATAATTTCGCACTAGTAGTTAGAGAAACTAAACTTCTCTAAAATCTTCATGAGGAAACTCCAGTTGACCCTATCATAAGCTTTGCTGATATCCAATTTGATAAGCATACCCCCCTTCTTCATGTGGTTTGAAGTAGTGGATAATTTCATGAGTGATCACAATCCCATCTGAAATCATCTTATGGTTTACCGGGGACGAACCCACCCTGTTTGGGCAAGATTATAGAGCAGGTAACAACACCTTGAGCATTAAAGAAACTGCATTTGAAAAATTTGTAGATTTTGTTACAGAGATATACAGGTCTGAAATCCCCAAAAGAAGGTTGATCTTTATTTGGAATCAAAGTGAAAGGTGCTTTTATAGTCATTTAGGACTCTTTTTTGCTTGTACAGATTTCTCTACTGCCAAGAAAACTTCAGTCCCAACAATGTGCCGAAATTCCTGAAAGAAAGCAACTGGGAATCTGTTTGTGGTGGGGGCCTTGCCCCTTTGCATCCAAAAGATCAAACTGATTTCTTCTTCTAAAAAGGGTGCCATCAGGTGTTTTGTCTGTTTGAGATAAGCCGGGGGATATTATCCTGTTAGAGCCCCGACTGAGAGCTTTGGAGAGTATGCTGTTAGGATTTCAAACTTCCCCTAGACCCCTAGAGGCCCTCTTGGATCCTACAAATAACCCTTTCCATTGGGCCCAACTTTTCTTCAAGAGTGCTGCTGATTCCGAGTCTCCCAGTTTGGTTTCCTGGAGTAAATAATTGTTGAAGATCCACTATGAGATACTTAACCAAGTGTTGTTTGTTAGGGACATTTAGGCCCCTATCATTCGAAGAAACTAGCTTCATTGAGAGGAAGGAGGGATTTCTACCCCGCACTTCCCAGGTCTGAAAAAGGCATTAATGGTGTTTTCTTTCCCCCTCGCTATAGATTCTAAGACTTTCTCCTTCCTCGATTTCCTACGTCTTTTACCTTTAGCATCACAATTCAGATGTTTGAGATGGCTTTCAGATTGGGAGATAGTCAGAATTTTAACTGAATTCAGCTCATCCTCTTCCTTTGAAGAATTTCCTTCATTCTTCTTCTCTCTGGAATTCATTACTTTAAGGGGCACATTTTCAGAAGAGCCTTCCAGGCTGAGCATGAGCATAAAGACAATCTCACTGCATGGATCCAGGAGAAAGTTTTTAAAAAGGATTATCTTATTCCTGCCAAAGCTCCACATTATCATGGCCTTAAACGTTAGGTGAACCTGGGGGGGTTATCCCAGGCTGACACAATCCTGGCTTATTTTCTAACCAGGAATTCAGCTGAAGAACCTCCTTCCTTAATCCTCTAGACTTTTTTGAAAGGAAGGTTTTCCACATTGATTTTTTGGATCCGGAAACCTTCTAGGATCTTGATTTTTATCTCCAATGGAAGAGGATTTGACAAATCAGTTGAAATACATATAACTAGCACAGGAATTTAAAGACCCCTTTTCCATTCTTTTGTCAAATTCCAGAACCTTGCCTGGTCATCTTGCGATTTCCCTTAACAGGCATTCATTTCAAAATTTGATCAGCAAGGCATAGAGTCTGACCCACTCTGGGGTATTTCCCAATTGTGCTTGAAGCGGGTTGAACTTTGGCTTCCATGGTTGGAGAAAAGTACCATCACCCTCCATCACCTAGGCACCCTTTTCTAGAACTTCTGCTTTCTTTTATTCATTAGAGAAAACAGCCGTGAAGAAACTTTTGGGAACAAATTCCAGGGCAGTTTTTGAACCCCAATTTGATTCCACTCACTGTCCTATGCCAGCGACCGCAGGCATTTTCCTGCAATTTTTCCCATCACTGACAATGCCTTAAGGGATCCGATCTCTTTCTCCAAAAATGGGCCAGATAGATCCAGTTCTACGGAGGCCACGGATGAAACCAGTGGGGAAGGGTTTAGGTCATCTTTCCTTCGATTGGCATTTCCCATTCTGACTCTGTTCGCCCCTATAGCTGGCCCAAGGAGATCATTACGGGCTCAACCCATTCTGTTATTCCAAAATTTTGCCTATGCTCCACTCCTCCTTTGATGGCTGCTCTCAAAAACTTCATGTGGCTCGCTATCCTGCTGCTGCTTCTTGCTCCACTCCATTTTTATCAGTATATTTAATTATTTTAATAAATCAATGCCCAACCAAAGTAAAATTGCATGGAAGAGAAACCATCAAAAGGGACTGAAATTCTTCATTGAAACAACATTTAGTCCTAGTTGTAAAGGATTGATACATTAGCCATGGCTTAAAGTGGCAAGAAATAAGAATGATATTTTAAACAACCAAATAACTGGACATGGATAAGGGAATCACATTAATGTGCAGTGAGTAGCATCAATTCATAACAAACCTACTCATGCAAGTTAACTAAATGAAAGATTACATTTTGCATTCAAAACTAAAATAACAGGGTTCATGAGAGATAAAGATAAAGATGGCTTGGTCTTGGCCCTCCTTCCAATTGTTCTTTTCATTGATTTCAAATATCTTTTATACGATGGGAATTGGTTGAGTGGTTGAAGTAACGACTAACCAATTGTAGCAGTTTCACTATCGTGACTAACCAGCCACTTTATTTGCTCAAATTTCTCTTACAACTTATCAATAACTAAACTCTTCAAAACTAAGTGTATTTCTAAGATAATGGTGGGCTTGTACTAGTGAATTAGCTAGAGCACTGTGTAATGTCTCCATTTCCACATCATGGATAAACAAGGATTGAAGACCTTTTAGTCTATCTTCGGATAGACTAAAGGAGCTCTTTTTGGGGAATGTTATTTTACTAGTTATTTATTAATTGTCGGAATAGTGATTTTTATCATAAGACAATTATTAATTAATTAATAGAATATTTAAAAAATGGTTTTTGCCACTAAAGTGCTTAAATGAATTAATTATTAATTTATTTGCCTTAAATTAATTTTAATTATAATTTTAAATTAAGGCCAATAATTAATATATTATTCAAAAAAGCGATGTCGGCATGAGAGTTAAAGCAAAGATAAAGAAAGGTGTTTTATTTTCCCAAAGTGGTTCACCTTCTTTAGAAAGTTATAAATACATGGCAAAGGCTACAATGAAAGATATGTTGAATTTGATATTTTTGTTCTTCATGCTTGAAGAATATTGGGATGCATGCCCAATAGAGGTTTGCTACTATTGGTGATTGATCAATCTAAAAGGTGTCTTTTGACACCACCTTTTGCGAAAGGAGATTTTGTTTATGCCCTAAGGAGTGAGGCGAATTGCTTTGGAGGGTTTGTGTGTATGTTTTTGAGGGTTTCGTGGTACTTTATTTGCATCTTGAGTTAATTTATTTTGCTAATTTTGCAAGTGGAGTGAACCACTTAGGGAGTTTGGAGCTAGGGTTTAAAGACTTCAATTAGACAAAAATTTATAAATTAATTAATCTAATTTTATTTGATATTTTTTTGATTATCCTTGTGAAGTTTTGGACGATTTGGGAAGGGTTCAATTAATTTTGAGACAAGTTATTGGTTGAAAATCATTTATAAAACCTTACTATTGTGGCATCTAGGGTTTCTAGAGTTTGACAAGGGTTTTTAAGTTTATTTTGCAAACTAGGGTTTGCTTATTTCATTTTCAAAATTTTGGGATTTAGGGGAAAACCCCTTTTGCATGAAATCGTCCCATTTGAGGACATTACATTTGTAGAATTATTATTTAATTATCTAACAGGGTTTCGTAAGATTTTTCACTTGCAGAAGGCAAAAATATTTTCTATATTTTTCTGTTATTTTTTCAGGCACTTTGGAAGTGGGGCGATTGACCTAGAAGGGCAAATTTGACATTTTTTATGCTCAAACAAATCTTTGGAATTTTCCTAGTATTTTTCAGAGAATCGCAGTTATTTTTTGTCAAGGGTTTGAAAAGGAATCACTCCAAACAACTGTAATTTTGATATTAAATCAAAAGTTTCTGCCATCTTTTTGTAGCGTTTGAGCTTTAGAAAAAAAGGATAAAAAAAATATTATTTGTGCAAATTTAATTTTGAAATTTTCTTGCACATTTTCAGTTATTTCGGAGCAAGTTGTTGGCTGAATTTTATCCACAAAATCCTCTTTTTTTGGTGCCTAAAGTTTTCTAGGTTAATTAAGGGTTTTGAGAATTTATTTTGCAATCTAGGGTTTGCTGATTGCATTTCCAGATTTAAGAATTTTGGGAAAAACCCCTTTCGCTCTAATTCGTCTCATTTGGAGACATTACAGTGGTATCAAAGCACCGATCTTGTCTAGCCTATGAGGCTTTGTGTTTGTAGATTTGGATGCATAGTCTATGAATCATGGAGTTAATGAGTGAAGATGAATTCAGAACAAAGCTTCACAGATTGGGGAAAAAGTTTGAGCATCCACATCATTTAAAAAATGTTTTTCTCAATATTTTGGAGGAAGCAACAAAATGTTTGTTCATGATAGAACGATTAGATTATAAGTCTATGTTTTGGGCAATGAATCATTTGGTGGTTTATTTGGTTATACCCAAGATTTTGAGACATTCAGATTCAGATGTGAGACTTGTAGCTATCACTTGTATTACTGAAATTACAAGGATAATAGCTCCGAAACAGCGATACAGTGACAACATCATGAACAAAATATTTCAATTGATGGAGGAAAGTTTTGAAGGTCTTGGTGACATCACAAGTTGTTCTTTTAATAAGAGGAACACTATTTTAGAAAATATGGCAAAGGTCAGATCTTGTGTGCTAATGTTGGATTTAGAGTGTGATACACTTATTCTTCAAATGTTCCAACATTTCTTTATAGTTGCAAGTAAAAATCCTACAGAAGGTATGATAACTTCCATACAAAAGGTGATGACCTTAACACTCAATGAAAGTGATGATCTTTCCAAGCCATTGTTGTCTATCTTATTGGCAGGTTTAAAGTTAGAAAAGAATAAATTTTCAGTTGCCAAAATTCTGTTTGAAAATGTTGCAAATATTTGTGAAGAAAAATTAAGGCCATATTTGATAATGGAACATGTAGAAGACAAATCAGAAGTTTGTGAGTAGTCATTAACCGAAATTTTTGTGCCACAAGAACCAAAAATTTATAAGCAATAAGGGTTGCAAGTAGAAGACAAAAAGAGTGGATGGACAGCCCTTCACGAGGATTCCTATGGAGGAATCAACCAAATAGAAAAATCAGATTTGAGAGGAGGTAAGCAACAAAAATGTGACATTTTGGGGCAGCCTAGAGTGGAAGATTGTGAGCATAAAAAATCTGAGTTTTTGAAGCAACAAAGAGGGCTGCAATGATTGGCCAACATGGAGAAATGCTAAGTACAAGGTGGGATGGCACAAAAAGGCTTCTTGATGAATTAATGCACAGTGTGAAAGGGAAATGCTTGAAGAGAAGGGTCAGATCGACTTGCACACAATCAAAGTTGCAATGGAGACAACAAAATCTATCTTCACATGATCAAGGACAAGGATGTGGCCATCAAAGTTGCAGATGAGGCTTTAAACGCACAAAAGGCAATGAAGCTTAAGGTGGAGGAGCTCACCTTTGAGCTAGAATCAACCAAGGACTCCTTAAAAGGTAGTCAAAGGGCACTTCTAGAGACATAAAATCAGATTGTGATGGCAAAACAATTAAGGGAGCAAGAGGATGAGACAAGGGCTAAGGAAATTGAACAAGTAATTGAACTCCTTAGGCTCTAAGAAGACTTTGATTTGGGATGCTTTCCAAAAAAATCAAAAGATACAAAGATAGAAATTGAGCATTGTATGGACAATCCATTGTTTGAAATAGATCAAAGTTCGAACTTGTTGTGGAATGCAAGTGATTTTCGTTGTATGGACAATCCATTGTTTGAAATGGATAAAGAAGTAGATCAAGGTTCTGAATTGTTGTGGGATGCAAGTATGATTGTTAGGCCATGGCAAGAGGCTGCAAATTTTGATCATGGACAGCCAATGACTTAAAGAAAATTCAGCGTTCCACTAAATCAGTATGACTAAATCTGAATTATGTTTTGCATTAGAGGTGACATCAAAAACCATGGAAAAAGTCTTTCTCAAGAATAAATGCATAAGGGCAAAAAAGAACCAAGTCTTTCCTAAGTTGGAACAGCCCTCAAGGTATTAAAAACACTATTTGTTTCCATGTGTATTGAGCCCAATGATTGCTGGAAATAATAATTTGAGTCATGAGATCAAGGAGGTGGAAAATTGGTTTTCTTTCTCTCCAAAAAATTTGGAATTTTTTTGGATACATTCATGTTCCTTACTCTATGCAAATGACAACTTATCTTGCACGTGTCAGCCAAGAAAAAAAGCTAGAAAAAATGGTGTGAAGTCTGATTTTTGTTTATTGGAAATTTTTGAGTCAAAGGGGCAATTCCAGCCACTTAACATGATCACAAAATTATAAAATTAGGGCATGCTTTAGCTCATAGGAGGATGGATGAATGCATATATTAATTTTGAACTTTGTCATCTGGAAAAATCAGATTTAAGAGGTCAAACAGAGCTATGCATGGAAGGAAAAAATTCTGAATTTTTTGACATGTTCCAGCTCTTGGGTCAAAAAAGATATGAGTATGTTTATTTCTGTGTTTGTCCACATGAAAAATCAGTAATCTAGTTGCATATACAACCATGTCACCATAAAGGAAACACTGATATGGTCTAGCTCATACAAGATTTTGAAGACATACTTATGTTGGCACCTTGGGAAGGTGATGTAAGAAGCATTCACAATGAGAGGATACAACCTTCTTGTGGGAATGTTTGGGAGCATATGGAGCCTTCAAAAGGCTATGAGGACACTTCTAGCACGAGGGGGCAGCCCTCAAAGTACAAATACAACAGTATAAAGAAGCCTTTTGAAGATTTTCTTCATTGGGAAATAGGTAAATGTGGACATTGCTTGATAAAGTGTGTTGGGACATCTACATGGATTTTGCAATTGCTTGAGGACAAATAATTTTGGGTGGAGAGGATTGTAATGTTCCAATTTCCACATCATGGATAAACATGTATTGAAAACCTTTTAGTCTATCTCCTCATAGACTAAAGGAGCCTTTTTTGGGAAATGTTATTTTATTAGTTATTAATTGTCGAAATAGTAATTTTTATCATAAGACAATTACTAATTAATTAATAAAATATTTAAAAAATAGTTTTTACCACAAAAGTGTTGAAATGAATTAATTATTAATTTATTTGCCTTAAAAGTAATTTTAATCACTAAGGCTTATAATTAATATATTATTCAAAAAGAAGATGTTGGCATGGGAGCTAAAACAAAGATAATGAAAGGTGTTTTATCTTCGCAAAGTGGTTAACCCTCTTTGGAAAGTTATAAATACATGGCAAAGACTACAATGGAGGATATGTTGAATTTGATAATTTTGTTCTTCATGCTTGAAGAAGACTATTGGGATGCATGTCCAATAAAGATTCGCTATTGTAGGTGATTGACCAATCTAAAAGGTGTCTTTTGACACCACTTTTGCGAAAGGAGATCTTGTTTATGCCCCAAGGAGGGGTGTGAATTGCTTTGGAGGGTTTCTGTGCATTTTTTGAGGGTTTCGTGGTATTTTCCTTGCATTTTGAGTTTATTAATTTATTGTGCTAATTTTGCAAGTGGAGCGAACAACTTGGGGAGTTTGGAGCTAGGGTTTGAAGGCTTCAATTAAACAAAAATTCACAAATTAATTAATCTGATTTTATTTGATTATCCTTGTGAAGTTTTGAACGATTTGAGAAGGGTTTGGAAGGAGAAAAATTAAATAATAATTTGCAGAATTATTATTTAATTATATAATAGGTTTTCAAAAGATTTTCCACTTGCAAAAGGCAAAATTATTTTTTATATTTTTTTTGCTAATTTTCCAAGCACTTTGGAAGTGAGGCGATTGACCTAGAAGGGCAAATTTGACATTTTTCATGCTCAAACGAGTCGCTGGAATTTTCCTGGTATTTTTCAAAGGATCGTAGCTATTTTTTGGCAAGAATTTGAAAAGGAATTTCACTCCGAACAACAGCTGTAATTTTGATATTAAATCAGAATTTTTTGCTATCTTTTTGTGGTGTTTGAGCTTCAAAAAAAGGGTAAAAAAGGTAATTATTTGTGCAAATTTAATTCTGAATTTTCCTGCACATTTTCAATTATTTTGGAGCAAGTTCGCTGAATTTTATCCACAAAACCCTCTCTTTTTGGTGTCTAGGGTTTCTTGGGTTAATTAAGGGTTTTGAGAATTTATTTTGCAATCTAGGGTTTGTTGATTGCATTTTCAGATCTAAAGATTTTGGGGAAAACCCCTTTTGCCCTAATTCATCCCATTTGGGGACCTTACACACTGGAATACAACTCAATCCATCGAGAATATTACACATACAAACCCTTAACTTTACAATTCAATAAGCGATTGATTGTTTAAACTTTACTTAAATATTTACAATGTGCATTTGAGCTTAGGATATGATAATAAAGTGGTCCTTGCCTAAGCTAGGTGGTGGTTCACCAATTTGGGGAAATCTAAATCGGAGGACGACAATAACAGAAAATAATGGCTATGTTGATTCCTCTTAGGAGTCGATTGCAGAGTGAAGTAACTAGTCAGGCAAGAACTGGTGAGAATTATATATCCTTTTGGCAGAATATCTGTACGGATTGAAGCAACATATAGATAAAAGTCCAAATCCTCTAGACAACTCATTGTAAACTAAATGCATCATGTGTGCAGACACATATATCTGGTTGGTCATATTTAAAATACCCACGTTCATACATAAAGATGTCAGCATTCTTTCATTATGTTCATATGCACGTTTACATGCCAATATGTTGACTTTCCATCCAGTACACCCTTTTATTTGTAAAATTCAAGCTCTCCAGTTGACCACTTGTACGATCTTCGGTCACTTCTTATTAATGGATAGCTCGGCAGAGTCATTGGATGGCATACAGGAATTGAAGGACGCTTTTATTAGTTACAATACTAACCTCTTATATATTTAACAAAAGTGTCCTAAAAATGTTTATCAGTCTGTTTTTGCCACAATTGATTGCCAGTTGTTACCAGAAACAATTTGGTTATAAAGCCTGACTGAAAGTAGTCAATCAGGCCCTGGTTATGTTGATGCCTTCATTTAATTCATAAAATTTGAACCCTTGTGATATTGTCACAGATCTAACATATTTTACTCAAGAAGGCAACTCGTTTTGCAAAGCAGGAAAAGTAATACACAGGTTATTATCCTTGAATCCTCCAGCATGGACAGGATTAAGAACTCACAAGCTTCTTTTATATTTTTTCAATTGAGATGACACCGATTTCTTGAGCAAAGGTTTATGCCTCATTCAGTCATGATCTTGCCTATCTATGATCTAGTCATACCCATACAAATTATATTATTGCTTTTATTATCTCTTAATCATTCCTAGTTTCCCTTGCATTCTGTTTTATCCTTTGAATGGTTGTGATATAAACACTACAAGATTATAGTAACTAATTAAGTGTGGTGATGAAGATTCCCTTTTTTTATAAGTAAATCATATTAGTGAAATACTGTTTGTTACCTTTGAATGTGCTTTTTTCTGAAATTCAACTGGTGACTAAGAATCTCAAAGAAGAAACTTTTCAGAGCTAGATATATTAATAAACGTATTGAAAAGACTGTGACAGCAGTCATGGTGAAGTTCCTAATTTTCCAGTGCTGCAGGGCTCAAGGGACGCTCAAATAGAAGGCCCATTTCTATGGATGAATTGAAACAACACAAAAGTGAAGGAGATGTTTGGACGGTGCTTAAAGGTTGTGTATACAACATTTCCCCTTATATGAAGTTTCATCCTGGAGGTATGAATTTTAATTTCATGGCTGCTCACTAGTTTTTTTGTCACTAGTGAAGATTTATGTCCATAGCATTAAGGTTTAATTTTACTTCGAATATTGATAATACCTAGGCCTACGTACTGATCTTATGTGAATGCTGCAGTAGTTTCTACAAACATTGAAAGAAGTGTAACATTCTTTTAATGTTGAGTACAATCCGGGGGAAGGAAGTGCCATAAATAAATCTCATGTGCATTATATTGGTTAAAAAACGTGTGTGGAAAAAAATCCTAATTAAAAACATTTCGAACCACCAATTTGATGCCCACGAGGTGCATTAATTGCAAATCATGTATCCTGGATGGTGGATAGTTTCTGCATTTAACTATACAATGTCCATCTTTCCAATCTCTAAAAGATTAGCAAATTTTATATTTGGGTAACAAAGGGTGGTTGTTAGATGGTCAATTGACTCAATATAGTTCGGGAAGTGTGACACTGTTTTGCATTTGAAAAGTAGATACATTTGCTACAAATTAGCTTCTCTACCATGTCACTTGAAGACAAGTTCTTGATAAATTTGAAATGTTAATTTTTTTTTTCATTCAACTGATTGATGAATGTAATGGTGAAAACTCAAGTTCTCCACCTCTTTTGTTTTTTATAATTTGTCCTGATTTTATTCTTACCTTACTGAAGCAGGGCTATTGGCCCAAATTTTAGATATAAACACCTTACTGATTTGCCTAGGAATAAATTAAAACAAAAATCCTGTCTGCTGATTGAGTAACAGAGGCCGTGATGTAATAATGTCCACCCAGAATGGCTACATCTCCTGGTTAGCCACTGGTATTTCTCAAGGGTCAAAACTGGTTTCTGACGCAATTGAGATGGGAAGCAATTTCTGGCATTAGATTGTTCATAATTGCAGACATTTAATTGCAAGAAGGCTGAAACTTGTGTTATTACAAGCTTATGCTAATTGCTGCACTTTTCCTGTATCATCAAATGAGACTAACAACTCCCTCAAGCTCAATAGACAATTCTATCTCAATGCGTATGCTTAACAGCCATGCAATTATTTTTTCTGACTGTTCATTGTGCATTTGCTAAATTCTGCTTACTATGAGAGCATGTATGATGTTAATGTCCCGATGTTGCAGGTGTGGATATGTTAATGAAGGCTGCTGGCAAAGATTGCACTGCCCTATTCAGTATCCTCTTGATTTTTGGTTTGTCTTTTATTTATATTGATTATAATCGAATTCCTAGTGTTGCTGATTATTTGTTAGCTAAGCAAGCAGAATGATTGACTTTAGGGCCGTAGCAATAATGCTTATAAACTTCTTATGTAGCATTATGAGATGGCTCAGATTGTGTATTGGATCCTTGACATTCTGGAAGATAAATATCATGCCTGGGTGAATGCAGAGTTTCTACTGGAGAAGTGTTTGATTGGTTTCCTGGATGTCCCAGTGTAATTGGTGGGAGCGTGATAAAAAATACTAGAGAGTATCATATATAGTTGATAAGAAATCTATTCATTCTGTCCTTTACAAGATAGATAAAGTCAAATACGTTACTAACCTTCAATTTCCCAAATTGGGCTGAAAGCAATTGGATATCTGCAAGTTTCCATGCAAACCTGATGGTTGATAATGTTGGAATTCATTCCACCAAGCAAAGATTTATTAGTTGCCAAATTATTCAATAGTTTCTCTTTCTGCGGTCTCTACATAATTGTGCAGTTCAATTCTAATTATTCTCTTAATAAAACATAGCCATGACATCATTGTCGTGCCTCTCTTTACGAGGTATTGCATGTGAGTTGTTATGGCATCCCGTTTGCAGGAATTGTCCGATTGATTATAGTTGGGAGGATTCCACTCAAATTGTTCTTCCTCCCATGTAAAAAGAACTTACAAATTATTTAAGGTAAATGATACCTTGATAAAATGAACACTTGGATCTTGCATTGAAGATACACGTGATATCATCAGAGTGTAGGTGGTGCATTGAGCAAAGGTTTCTTTTGTTTCAACTCATTTGATATGCTACATATTTTTGGTTGCTTTCAGTAGAAAGGTGACAGAAAACGTTATGCATGGAATGGCGATTTTTCTTTTCTCTCAATTATAGGATGTATTTCATTATTCCTAATCAGAAAACTACCATGAAGAGAGGGCATCCAAATTCATTCCATAAGCCCCGAAGGTTGCGAAAGCAAATTCTTCATTGGTTGGAATATAACCCAATAAAACGTTTTTCAACATTGTCTTATATATCTGAATTAATTGAGATGGTATATTATCATCAAGTTGAGAATTAGGCATTCTATGTATAGAAAAAGCCTAGATGGTTACTCCAAGGTTATTATCGTACAAGAAAAAGAGGCTAAGTTTTTTTTCATAAGCCTTATTGGTTGTGAGAAATTCCTTCAGGGAACAAAATGTGATTAGGGACACCTATCGTAGCGTATCATATGAACTAACGTCTCATGAGAAATTTTGAATTTATCTTGTAAGAGAGCACTTTTGTCCAAATGGCAAGCAATTGTTGGTAGGATATAGGGAACTTGCTCTTGTTGAATGCAATTTTGAGTTCAGGTTCCAAATGTTGGCAAAAGGGTTTTTGGTTAGTAACTCCAATTTTTTCAGAATGATGCGTAAGAAAATTTTAATTCTATTGTTGATGCCTAAGTTAAGAGGCCTCTTGAGCGAGATTATCTTTACCTCTTAGAGATTGTGAGATCGCGGTCATACACTCTCATTGTTGTACGAATCCTTGACAAGTTAGAAATGATGCAAGTATTGTATGTCTTTAGGACTTGTTTTTTAAATGGTTATTTTTAAAAATTGGTTAATCAAATGTTGCAACAAGCCTCCACCCCTACACAACAACAAAATAAAAACATGTAAGCAATCCGAATTTAAAAAAAATCTTTATAATAAAAAAAGGTTGTAGTCCCACTGGTGAGGATGATGGTTTGTTCTACCATCTACCATGATGATTTTTTTTTCAATATAACAAGGTAAAATTCCCTCTAGATACCCAGTGCATGGAAATTGTCAGATGGATAGGGCCATGTTCAGCTCTTGGGTGACTTTATAAATGGATTCCCCCTAGTCATGGCAGCTTAGCCAAAGGAAAACTTTGATTTAGATGTACGCTTACTTAGCTAATTTACTATATGTAATCTAAAATATGGGCAAAGATGCTAATATCTATGGAATGGAAAGGTTCCAATTAAAAAAAGAGAAATCTTTATGACTAGATGGCTATCGGTAGACCACGATACATACATATCATCCTAGTCACCACCTTTTTACATATGAATCATGCTTGACACTAAGCAACAAAAAGATCCATACCCTTTCGCCCTTACAAATTGCACTAATTGGGCTACAACTTAGCTTATAGACTTGTAGTCCCATGTGCATGCCATTGGCCATTATGACAAAACTAAGCTAAAACATGCAAAAATCAACTATGACATCTCAAAATAAAAAACAATCAGTGTGTTCATTATTTAAAGATCCTTTTAGCAAGAACATTTGATGGCCTAGGTTTGGTTCCCAGGGTTGCACCAACATTGCTAGTTAGCTCTTCTAAATCCTCGTATTTTGAAGCTTCTTAGAACCCTTTGTCAATCGCAGATGTGCAAAAACTTCATCAAATTTATGAATAAGGATGCACAAATGTCAAAATCTTCTCTCCTTTGAAGTAACCCTGTTTTGGCCTCAACAACTAGCAACATATACAAAGACCAAAGGAAATGCACTGTAAATTGGCCAGAGCACCGTTGAAGGTTGCAACTACATATTAGTGTGAATAAGTGTTCAATGTAGCTTTTATGCATATGAGCGACCCAACCCAAGTGAGATAGGAATCCACCTTTTCTCCCTCAAATAATCAATAAATATATATATGCTCTTTTATGCAACCTTCTTTTGGGCCAAGTATGGAGTCACAAGACTTCAACACATGAAAATGGGACTAACAATAAAATATGATCAATGTGTAGGCTCTTTGATAAGTGTATGAAAGATATGATCAATGTGTGTAGTGATAAATGACTTAGGATACATGCATATATATAGGTATCTTGAAATTCAAATTGAGACATTCACATGTAGATTGACTAGGGAGAGGCATGAAAGGCGACAATCAAGGTATAAAAAAAAATGGAAAATGACACAGGACTGACAATTGACATGACCATTTTTAGATTGACTTTGAAAGTGGTCAAACCACTTTTGGACTAGCTTTGAAACTGGAAAGAAAAAAACCCAAAAATAATGTTTTGGGCATTTTGGGAGCATTTAGGTCATATTAGGGTAAATAAATGATATGTAGGTTTTCAAGTATTTCAGATTGAGTGGAGGTATTATCATCTATTAAAAGTTAATATAAATTTATGTAAGGAAAAACTAAAGCAAGGGAAGACAACATGGGGCCCAACACAAAGGGGAATGCACATACAAGAGCTTAATGTAAAGAAATGAACCAAATGCATGAAAGCACGACAAATACACTACAATTACATGACTTTTACCAAAATTTGGTATTTACATCATGATGTGCACCCTTCATAACATGCGAAATCAAATATAAAATATTTTTCTAGGGTTGAACAAAAATACGAAAATGGTCACTTCCAATGATATTTTGCTTAATCCTTTGGATTATGATTTTTTTTCTCACCCTGTTCTAATAGATTTTGTTGCTCCAAAATTTGAAATATACAATAGAAAGGGAGATCTATCACATCATATTAGATCATTTCATGCTTCTTGCTTATATTTTTCTCATGTTGATAATTATTTACCAAGCTCTTCCCTTGAAGCCTTACAGATTATGATCTTGATTGGTCCTATACCGTCCTATTTGGACCAATTCATTGTTTTACCAACCTTGTGGATATTTTCTTGGCATAATTTTAAATTAACATTGGCATAAAGGTCACAATTCTTAAATTAGCCCAAATTAGACAAAGATCTAATGAACATATTTGTGAGATGTGCTTAGATTTAAATCTATGTTTACTAAGATGAGTTAAAAGCCATTAGATCATAAGTTTTAAATATTTTTTGTTGATAGCTTGATTTTAATTATTAGAAAGAAAGTTGTTTTCAATTTCTTTCTTTCGATGAGTTTTGTCATGGTGTTAAATATTTTGAAATTAAGATTCTGGATGCCAATGTTCTTAAACATGTATCTAATGTGTCATCTTTTTCTAATACTTGTAAATTTGTAAACAAGTCAAAATTTAAAAATAAAAGCAACGATGGTGGATTTTCAATAAAGAATAATTTGAAGAATGTAGTTAATGCCTTAAATCAACCATCTAAAAAGATCATTTCAATCCCACAAAAAGAAAGAATATAATTCATTAGGCTTGTTGAGAATCTACAAAAAAATTACTTAAGTGCAACATGATTTTTTTATATCCCAAGTAATAGAAGTTGATCCATCAACACATTTTACTAAGAATTATTATCCAAAGCATTTTGTGACTATTGTAGAGTTTTTGGACATTTATCAAATATATGTATTGCATTGAAACATAAGATATAAGATTTCACTGAAACCAATTAAATTCAAATCCTCATCCAAATCAAAGTCAATAATAAGGACACAATGAAAATGTCAATACAATTGATGAGAGAAATAATAGTTTTAATCAAGTAGCATTTAATTATAACTCTCATCCATGTGATTACTTTAGTGGCATAGTTGAAGTAGCAAGAAAATAAAATGCTTAAATCAAATTGTATTTGATGGTGAAATCCTAGTTGGCCCCTTATTCATTAGAACTCATATAAATAAAAAGTAAAGGGAAGGATTCATGGTAGATGATGATTCTAGTTTGAGTTTGTGCACCAATGAGTTCCTTTATAGCCTTGGATTTTGTGAAGAATATATAGCTTATACGGGAATTAGTATCAAAAGGATGGGATGGCATATAATATAAGCTTTAGGTTGTAACATCTTGTCTATCCAAGTAGGTCCAAATAAAGTTCAAAGCTTGTTTAACATGGTGCCTAGAAATGAATCATATCACATGCTCTTGATAGGCCTTGGATACATCAAAATAAAAGCAACTATTTCAACTATGCATCAATGTATGAATTGAGGCATGAATGGTAAGTAGTTACATTTCATAGGGACCAAGAGTTTCTAAAATAAAAGGAACAAGATGCTACTTCACAAAAAGAACTAAATGTGAAAAGCTAAAGTTAGTATTCAAACCAAGAAGGAACATGGTACAAATTTGTAAATCTATTCCAATGAGAGCGTACATGATCTCAAAATGAAAGAAAGTATCTTCAAACTTAAGATGTGCAAAAAAATCAATGACATATGAAAGTGAAAATATTTTAAATAATCTATATAAGGATGGTGTATACACATAATATTTTCAAACTTTTATCATTTATTAACGCTCTCTATCTTGCAGGAACTCGTCGAGTCTCAATCTCTCTGAGTGCACGCCCTAAGAGGTGCACCGAAAAAGGGGTGGGCAGACCATTGATGCTTTGCAGGATTGTTGTCCATTTTGCCACTTGCTATCTACACACTTGTTTCCTAAAAACCATTCCTCTAAGCTTTACCTCCTATTTTGCACACTCCTCTAGTCATTTGCCACCTTCATTAGCCCTTTTCCTAAACTAAACCCCTTTTTGATAGTTTACATGACTATGTCGGCTGTGTCGACTTTGTATTCTTATTGACAAAACTTATTACAGGTCTAGGTTGGCCCCTGGCCGACCTAATCCATGACCTAATGAGTTTTTATTAATTATGATACTAAGTTGATCGGGTTGACCTTGTTAGTCGAAACTTTCAGAATGGTTAGATCCACCTATATAAACACAATCATTTCACTATTTCTAAGAGAAGAGAAGAAGTAAGATATATTGCACATCTGCTTATCCACCATTCTACTTGAGTAACAAGCTTAGGGTTTCATTAGAGATATAGATATTTTCTTGTGAAAAAGTCTTTTGGAAGCATTGATAGATTGTGTCGCCTAGAATTGATTTAACCTCGTCATCACATACCACAACAACCTCTTGCAAAACACCTTGGCCAAGGTAGAGATTGAGACTCGACGGGTTTGTTTTCAAAGTTAAGTATTCCTAATTTTGTTCCTCCTTTGTAAGAGTGGATAGATATGAATTTGCACTTCTCTTCCATGCATTAGGATTTCAATACATTGACATGAGTATATGTCTTTTACACATGTTTAATTTTAATGTTTATTACCCCCACTTTATGCCACAAGCTTTGGTGAGCACTAGATTAGATTTTACTTTACTTGTTATTAGTATAGTGAATATGAAAACATAGGACCTAGTTAGGGTTATTGCATAGTTTTGCTTGACTATAGGTTTTGGAACCCTCCCTAGTAATATTATTGTGGTAAGAGATCCCTTGATTAGGTCTAACAAATTTATATTGGTCATGACCTCGATTATCTAATGTATCCCCAATTGAAAGTGTAAGTAGGATCTATCTTATCTGAGCTAGGATTGATTTATAGATCTGATGCATTTCTCATTGCATACATTCTGATGAAATCGATGTGAATCTAACCCTTACAGATTTTCTTTCACATTTTTTATTTCTATCATTCTATTATGTTTCTATATTTATGATACGAAGTTGATTAGACCGTTATAATTCTAACTTTTGTGCACATGTTTAACACACAATCACATCAAAATGACTCTATTCTTTCTATGCAAGTCTTCATCAAATACATATTGTTGGATCAAACAAGTTAACATAGTACTCCTCTTCAACCCTAGATAATAGACTATGTCGAATAGGTCGACTTAGTCTCTCAGTCAACATCCAAAACAAAAAACTACGTCGTGTAGGTCAACTTAGTCTTATAGACAACTTCTAGATAACAAACTACGTCGACCAGGTCAACTCAATCATCTTAACAATTTTCAACATACAGGGTTTCATAGAACTAGGTCGACCCAGTCGATATAGTTGACAGTTATTGCAAGCAACACTTAAGGCACTTCAACAAAAAAAATTGTAATCCTTAAGTCCACCAATGCTCCTTTCTTTCTCTCTCTTTTAATTTAGTTCTTCATTACAATTATATTTTATAAAAGTTTGCAGTGTTCAAAATTACAATCTTATAGCAAACTAGGTTGCCCTGATCGACTTAGTTCTGTAGTCTGTCTTCTATATAAAAGACTAAGTCAATTTGGTTGACTTAATTCTTAAGGACTCTTGCTTTTATAGTATAGTAGCGACTCTATCGAATCTATTCTATAATTTTTGCATATAGTGTCGTTTGAACCAACTCTGTAACATTCTTAATTTGGGAATTAACAACAATCTGCTAATAATTAATTCACACTTCATTTTTAGTTGTTTGCATGTTTAGAGTAGCTCACATAGTATAACTAGGTGGTTTTTCAATATACCATTTAGTTTCACTATTTTTATCTTTTTGCACACACTACTAAATCATAGATTTCAAAATGTATTTACACATTTATCTACCCAAGGCCTACCTACTTGGATTTCATCACTAAAGGGGAAGCTGACTTGGTTTTCCAGCCAAGTATAAACACGTGGTTAATGGTATATATTAGCAAAGCACCCGACACCCTTATCATTATGGGATTGTGAAGTGAGGGGGTAGGCCCTAATACCAAGCCAGTACCATTGCCAACACATATCCCTTTTAGTCTAAACATCTTAAAAAAAATCCATAGATTGCTTTCTAGTTCCTTATTTTTAGCCAACTTCCTTATTACACTTAAAATAACAATTTATAATAATCTAAAAACACTCAGGATGACCAATTAGTTAGCATTTACTTTTTAGTTGACTGCTTGTTCTTTGCTCATTGCATGTTGTATTGCAAAAACTTGCATTGGCTAGCGTTGGTGCAAGGTTTTGTGCTATGTTTTCCAATTAGATCATTTTCATTGATCCAATTATTTGTGTTTGGTTTCATTTTTTGCTTAAATTATATTAAATTTTTTTTCCTTATTTTTAGTGCACTATCATTCTGTTCGACACAGTCTCTTACAGACTATCTTTTTCCCTGAGTGTAGTACTGAGTCAACTGGTCAACCCAATACTCCTTTCTACCTATCAGGTTATAGTACTAAATCAACTTAGTCAACTTTGTATCCTTATCAGACTATCTATTTTTTTGCCTATAGTACTAAGTCAACCTGATTGACTCTGTACTCTCATGCTTCCTATTTACTATGCTAGGTCGACCTAGTCGAATCTATACTCTTATATGTATCCTTCCTATCTTTTTGCTTTGCATCATATTTTTCTTCCCTAATCTCTCTTCTTCATCATGAACTTCATGTTTGAAGACAACATTGAGTTGAATTCAATATATATGATGAGTCTTACCAACCCTAATAGGTTCTCCCATAAGCAGCTTGTGGCTCCTACCCTAGATGCAAGTAATGTGCATGTAGCCACTTGCACTATAAACTATGGGACCCCTCCTCATTCCTCTTCACTTTGCAATCCTCTCTTCTCATTTTAAGATAAACCTAAATTAGAATATACACAAGAAATGTTCTACTTCATCAATGAGTTTCCTCAACATCGAGGAAATGATCCTTCTACTATTTACCATCTCATAATAAGTGGTCAAATCAAGGAGCCCCATTCACCTTCTCTCGCATTCTTGCATGGATTTAAAGATACTAGATTCTTTGATTCTCAGCCTCTTCCCTCTATTTTGACCCCTTCTCATACCATGACATCTTCCTCTTTGATTTCCTCCACCTCCATGCCTAATATCTCTACTAACATGGTAGGTTATACATCTAGTGGGCCTCTTTTAAGACCTACTCTTCTTAATTCTTCCACTAGTGCATCATTTTCTACCCATGATAATCATGCCTCTAGTGCTGCTTCTTCTCATCCCTCTAGTAGTACATATTTTTCCACACAAGCAAATCATGCTACTAGTGCCTCACTTACCAACAATTATTCTCAAGCTACTACTAACACCCATAGTGGTATCCAAGCCACTACTACCAATTCCAATGCTTCAAATAATGCCAGTAATACAACTCAAACTGATCAACTCCTATTAAAAACTCTTAATCAAATGAATGATTTTCAAGCTAAAAATGCAAGTCAAATGATGCAAATGCAAAATCATCTTATCCATCTTCAAACCCACCCTCAATAGATGCCATGGGGCACGCATAACCAAAATGTTCCCCCACCTCCTCTTCGAGATTCTCATGGTAATATTATTCCTAAACCTCCCCTTATTAACAAAACAATCAAGCCTCTTCAAAATGAGCCTCTTACATCTCAAATTGCTAATATCGATATAAGAGGCATCACCCCTACCATTACTTACAATGGGTCAACTGATCATACTCTTCACTTAAAAACATTTGGAAATCTATATGAAGACTAGGTCAAGTTAAAGACCTTTGCTACTACCAAGGTATTAGCAAAGAATCTCACGAGTGATGATTTAGATTGGTACAACCAACTCAAATCTCATTCTATCACTAGTTTGGAAGAATTAGTCAATGCTATAGTCCAAGAGTTCCAAACTATTGATCTCCCTGAGAATACCTTGGCCCATTTTATCAATTGTAAACAACTTAAGACCAAAATCGTACAAGTTTTTATCAAATGATGGAAGACCTTGTCTAACAAATGTGAGCATAATATGGTAGATGACAACCTCTTTCATCTGTTTACCAATGCTCTTTTTCCCAAGTTACAATATCGAGTCCAGACTCTCTCTCCACATACTTTGGAAGAGGCCATTGACCAAGCCAAATGTCAAGATTTCCTAATACGTCAATTCGAGCCATCCCAACCTTGTATGGGTACTCACATGTTAATCAAGAATAAAAATTGTCATGCTACTAATGATGGTGTCACCAATTCTTATGATGCCATTCATACTATTTAAGCTGTTGTTCCCAACCAAACCCCAGAACAAGCTTCCCATCCCAACCATGTCACTAATCCTCATTTATCTTCAACCAATAATATCAATGTTCATAAACCTCTATCCTTAGCAGAATTACAAAAATGTCTACCAAAGCCTCTCCCGTGAGAACTTGATCTCACTCGTCCCATGAAATCTTGGTACAATCCCAATAAATTTTGTTGGTTTCATGCTAGTTGGGGTCATTCCCATGAGACTTGTAGGCAACTTCATAATTTGGCTATGATTTTCTTCTTGGTCCCAATTTTGACCATGATTTTATCATTCGTAAATGCCAATAAGTGTATGACATCTCCTTAAAATCCCATAAAACACAAAAAAAATATCAATCTTTGAACTAGGCTAATTCTCATTTGGCCATCTATAAAGATCCTCTTCTAAATCACCAAGATAACCAAGACAAACCTGCCCCTTCTACCAATAATGTTCATAGTCTTCTTGACTTAACTCCTGAAGAGAATGTGGTCAGTATGACTAATATGTGAAGGGTGGTTGCTTTCATTGATCCTCATCCTATCCACACCCCTTAATTATCTCACACATTTTGTGTTCTCTAAGACTCTTCTCCAACTCACTTAACAGATTTGGGGCAAGAAGACCTTATATATTTCGATGAACCAATCCCAACACCTCCCTTGGATAACACTTCTCATACCATTTCTACCATTCCTCCATCCTTTTTACCTATCACTAATGACACTTAAATTTATATTAATAATTCTTCTCAAACCAAACCTGCATCAACTACCCCATCATCTCAAGACAATCAACAAATTTATCCTCCAACTAAATCTTCTGCATATTATCAACATAAATCCACATGCACTTCTGCTCCTCCTTCTGAGGACCTCCTTCAACACTATGCACCTCTCTCCAACAGTCCCCTTATGGGTTATGCTGAATGGGATCCTATTATGGAACTCACTAATCTTCCATCTCAAATCCCATTTCTCAAACTTATGCAAACCTCTTTGCATCATCATAACCGTCTTATGCAGCTTTTATTCAAAATGAACATCCCTTGTCCTCCCCTAGTAGGATGTGAAGCCACCTTATTTGGATCAGAAGATATCATTTTACAATGTTACGAAGAGATGTCCATACATGTTGATGAAATAATGTACACTTCTCTTTCCCTTAAATTTACCATTGGTTCTATCATCCTCGATGAGATTCTGCTTCATGCAGATGATCCTCCTCTTTTTATTAGTGTCCAAATTGGTGATATCCAAGTCAAGCATGCCTTGATTGATGAGGGTTATGACAATTATGTTGCCTCTCTCAATTTTATCAAAAACCTTGGATATTCTAAATGCAATCTTAAATCCACACTCATCACATATCAATGCTATAACCGAAGGTAAATGTCTCCTTTAGGTTGTGTGTGGCTCCCCATTACCGTCCCACCTATTACCGTTCATGTGAAGATGATGATCTTTAAATTTACTCTATCCTATAACATTTTTCTTGGTAGGTCGTGAACTCATTGCATGAGAGTAGTTTCCTCTTTTGCTTGCCAATGTGTCAAATTTCCTCATAATGGAGCCATCTATAGGATGCAAGGTAACACTAATCTTTGGAATTTTGAACAATTCAAATACCATGGTGTATTCAAGATTCCTACCCTTGAACCTTTACCAAGCATCCCATTTTGTGAATCTCAACAGTTCAACTTTCATGTCAATTCCACCTGAGGTTACAATGGTCACCCCGAACTCATCGAGAATATATCCCATAACCTCTTAGATTTAAATGATGATGAACCTGACGAGATCACCTTAAAGATTAAGACCTCAGATCTCTCACCTCATCTCATCTCCCAGCTTCCTCCTTTTTTGTAACCTCATTCTCATCAACCACCTTGTGATGATATACCCATTGTATTGACTAAGACTCAACATTCCATTCATCACACCACATCGAATGACAAGGTCATCCCTACCTACACCATTGATCTTCATACACTTGATCATGATGATGGATATACCTTAAATGATCCATTCTTAGGAGGTCTTGTTCAAGCCCAAGATGCTAAGATTATTTGTGATCATTCATCTTTGCTTCAGTGTTTCAGTATTTCTTCTAGCATTCCATCCTCTATCATTCCTAATTTTAGCATTTTTCCTCTTGATCATAGGATAAATATGGTGCGCACACCTCCAATTTTTGAAGAACCTCATAGGGGTATGCTTATGGATCATGCTATGATTTATCCCTATCACTTTGCTAGATACCAAGACCCCTCTATCTGACTCATCCTTGAGAAGCTTACAACTTTCCTTCAACCTTTTGTGCATCCTACACCTCCCTCAACTGAGCCCATTTTGGATCCTATTCTTATTCCCTCTATAGCTGAGTCTCTTCCTATTTTTTATCCTATTTCTCCTTTGATCGAGCCTTGCCAAGTCTCTCCATCGGCCCCACCTTCTCTTGGTGATGGTTTTCTCCCTTTACTGCAGCTTGCTCATTCACCCACCAAATGGGCCGATCAACCTTATTGTGAAATTCATAAAGTTGTCGGTCATTGGACTAGAGACTGTTCACTCTATCAATATTCCTTAGCTTTTTATTTCACTCCTCTTGTGAGTACACCTACCAAGTCCACTCATAAGCATATATATTGCTTCCATGATACAAATAATCATTCATCCACACATTGTCGTAAGTTATAACAATATATTGATACCTTGCATTCCACCACTCCTTAGCCCACAGACAAGGCTATACCTCTCCTAAAAGTGTTAACTGAATATCTTCCCCAATATGGAAAGGTATATTGTCTCTGGCACCAATGTGGTACACATCACACTGATCATTGCCGCATCCTTCACTAACATCTCAAAGATCACCTCATGACCATTCCTATGCATTCTACCCTTCATCCCACAGGTCACCCTCACAAGAAAGCTCCTTTTCTTCCCCCGTGGTTCCACCTCTAGTGGTTTCATCTCCACTGGTGACTCCTTCACCGGTGGCACCTTCCCCACCAGTGACCACTTCATATCCCATAGAGTCCATGCCCATGCCTTCTCCTGAGCATCCTCTGCATGATATCCCTCATTAGCATGATCCTTTAGGCATTATTACATTTTTTGTTGAGGGGATTTGATGCAAAGTGTTTTCTCAACTTTCCTTGAAGATTGATGATATTTTAGCTGCAGTTCTCATTCAACTTCATAGAGACTTATCAGATGTTATGGATAATGTGTGTGGATAAATATATTATTAATTATGAACACAAACATGGTATTATTACATTTATTTTCTCATTTTTTTTGGACATGTGATCCAAATTTAATTTTAACTAATTTATATCATTTGACATTAAGTCAAATTCTTATCTATCTTACATGGTTACTTTTGTTTTGCATTACATATTGCTTATGATGTCATTATTTTTATTTTATTTTCTTATGGATTATTTTTCATAAATTAAATACTTATTTTTATTGAGTTCATTTCTTATGATTACATTGTTCTTTTTCATGATTATTTTCTATCTTATCTCTAAAAACACATATAATATTTATTATGACTTGGTTATACAAACATTTCTTCCTTTATTCATTCCTCATTTACCGTGTGATCAATTAGCAAACAATTCATCTCATTAAAATCTCATTTTACCGGTGCATTTTGGATCTCCCCTTATTCCCCTTTATTCCATTTTGCAAACTAAGCATACACACAGTTGAGACTTGAGATAACATGATGGTTCATAGTTAAGCTTAAGTGTTCTAGTTAATCATATCTTTGGATACTTAGCTTCCTTTATCCAAAGCCTAAAGCTCATTCATGTGTATCACTCTATCTCTCATGATTGGTCATTCCAAGTCTGTATGGAAAAGGAATCATAAAATCCATAAAACATTCAAAAACCAAATCATTTAACAGAAAACAAAGATCTAAAAGGCAACATTCAAAAATTTCAAAAGTCAAATCACATTAAAAGATGTGATTCTAAGCACAACCTTCTCTTTCTAATCGAAGCTCAAACTCCAAAGTTAGCCTCAAGGTAGAGCCGAGGTCCATTGGGGTGAGGTAGGCCAGTATATTAGAAAAAGAAAATAATTTTTTTTAGGGCTACCTAGTTTCTCACGTAAGTACCCAATATTCACAGTAGACCGATAGTTCTATAAGGGGTTCTGAGGAATAGAGAACATGTCATGAAAAGGTAGGTCCATTTTAATTTTCTTGTTCTAAACTACCAACATGAGTTGATTTTAGTACCACACTTATTTGCCTACACAACTTTGTGCCTATAGTGAACATGTATCCACTATATATTAATGGTCACTAGATACTTAGTGTCTTCTCATGTCCTTAGTGTGCCTCATGTCTCCTAAGGTCTTCTCATAAGATGTTTAAGTTATGCTTCTTACAATCCCTTTTTCACTCCCTACAATCCTAATATTTCTCCTTGAGAAATATCATTTTGTTCACTGATCACTCCCCTAGGGATTTCATTTGTGAGTTGCAGTGTAAGACCATGGATAGGATTTGGCCTTCCTCACAAATTACCAAAATTTTCATATTTACCATTCCAAACATCTCTTTTTATCATATTTTCACCTTATTTCCACCTCATTGGTGTTTAATTTGTGAGTTTTAGGGTAAGACCATGGATAGGACCTGGCCTTCCTCACAAAATTTTCCAATATCTAAGTCACAACGAAATTGCATGTGTCAAATATGAGATAAGATGTGATTGATTATGACTTATACGTCATTGACATGATTCCTATCTTTATTTAGTATGTTTTATGCTTACTTCATTATTATTTCACTTTTCTCTTCTTATTTTTTGATTGCATATAAGAATCCAACCATTTTTCTTAAGTTTTTCATACTTCCCAACTTGAATTAGTGCGATTAATTTAAAACCATCTTTGACAAATTTATTTCTCTTTTATACTTTGCAACGTGATTTAGTATGATTGATTGACTTAATTGATTTGTTTTTACCATTATTTTTTTACATTATTTTCATATTTCCCTACGTGATTTAGTGTGATTTTACATGTTTTAATTTGGGGCCAATCTTTTTCATGGTTTAAAAACATTTTTATCCTCTTTTTTACTACTTTTTGATTTATTATACTTAGTCATATTTTGTTATTATACATTTCCCATCATGAAATACTGTGTAATGCATTTGTTTTTAAATAATTATATTATTTTGAGTCTTTTTTGCCTTTTTTTAACCATGTATGTGTACTACATAATGCTAGAAAAGAAAACACCACATATACATTTCCCATAACATATACAACAAAAGTAAAATACATGTGCTAGAAAGAAATATATCTATGCATCCACAACCACAACCAAAATATCACAGATAAGATCAACATCCAACTATCAAAATATAGTTTCTCTATATATATCATGTGTTTTAATATAAAATATAAATATACATCGCTCCATCTCTATGGATGGGCCCCATCATGTTTATCTCGTGGCCTAGCCATGCTACCCATAGATGCCTCACATTGTCCCCTCTGACTAGTACACTATAAAGAGTATGTTTGAGATCTCAAGCCTACTACCTATCCTTGTAGGTTGGCCACTTAGGTCTATACCTATCCCAACTGGATAGTGGTAGACATATGCACAACTCTCTCTTGAGCCAAGGCCTACCATGCTCGTGCCTCTCCCGTTCCCACCCCTATCGATGGGTGTAGCCCATCTCCACATGTTTTTAGTTGCCTTGTGGCCTCCCTGATAGTCAAAACTATCATGCCTGAGCTAGGGCAGATGGTACCACATGATCATCCAATATGGTAGGGTTGTATGGTGTTAGCACCCCATCTAGAATATCATGGTGTACTCCCATCACCAAGGATCCCCATCTGACCTCCTCATCTATAGGATGTGAAAAATTCAAATCAAATAGATATCAAATCACATATACATCTCAAAATCTATTTATCTACAATCATATACAACTGGTATTATATCACAAAAATTAAAAATTATAAATATTTCTTACCTGTGCTACACTCACTATGACTGTTATGCGTCATCCTTGTCTCAGCTATCGTCTCCTCACCATCCTAGCTCTCTAGGCTATCACTAGGTCTCTCTGAGCTCTATTTTTTTTAGAATAGTAAATAATATCAAACAAATTCTTTTTCACCCTATTTATATTTACTATTTGAAATTATTTACTCTTTAAAAATTTACCGTCAGATTCTTTGTTTTGATCATATCTTTATCTCTACTAACTCTTTTTACAAACCATAAAATGTTCTGGAATCCTGATGTCATATAGAATCTCTCTAACTATTATATGCCTATGTTGCAAAATTTTTGATTTTTTGTTATTTTTCCCTAATCTTTACAGGTTTGCCTAATGTTCTATACATTGGACACCTTCACTTTTTTCACATCTCCTTCTTTATCTACAACACTAAGGTAAGTAAAGATATGTGGTTTTTAATTATATCTTATTTGTTCCTTACTACAATTTATTTAACATCAACATTAGGTGTCATCATGTTCTTTTCTGAAGCATCATCCCCTGTTACACCTACGTGAAACTTGATGAGCTTCGAGTGGGGCATATTTATACACATAATATTTTCAAAATTTTATCACTAATTAATTCTTTCTATCTTGTAGGAACCTATCGAGTCTCAATCTCTCTGAGTCCATGCCCTAAGGGGTGTACCGAGAAAGAGGTGGACAAACCATTGGTGCTTCATAAGATTGTTATCCCTTTTACCAATTACTATCTACACACTTGTCTCCTAGAAACCATTTCCCTAAGTTTTGCCTCCTATTTTGCACACTGTTTTAGTCATTTGACACCTTCATTAGACATTTGCCTAAAATAAACCACTTTTTTATAGTTTACATGACTATGTCAGCTGTGTCAACCTTTTATTTTTATTGACAAAACTTATTAAGGGTCTAGGTCAGCCCCTGGTTGACCTAGTCCGTGACCTAGTGAATTTTTTCCAATTATGACATTAGGTTGACTGAGTTGACCTTATCGGATGAAACTTTCAGAAGGGTTTAGGGTTAGATCTGCCTATATAAACACAATCATTTCACCATTTCTAAGAGAAGAGAAGAAGTAAGATATATTGTGTGTCTGCTTATCCACCATTCTACTTGAGGAGCATACTTAGGGTTTCATACTTTTTTTGGATATATGGATTTTATCTTATGGATAAGTCTTTTGGATGCATTGATAGGTTGTGTAGCCTAGAACTGATTTATCTTTGTCATTTTTATATACCATAATAACCTCTTGAGAAACACTTTGCCCAAGGGAGAGATTGAGGCTTGATGGGTTCATCTTCAAAGGTAAATATTCCTAACTTTGTTCCTCCTTTGTAAGAGTAGATAGATGTGCATTTGCACTTATCTTCCATGCATTAATATTTCATATACACTGACATAAGTATATGTCTTCTATGCATGTTTACTTTTAATGTTTATTACCCCCACTTTGTGCCACAAGCTTTGGTGAACACTAGATTAGATTTTACTTTAATTGTTATTAGTATAGTGAATATAAAAATATAGGACCTAGTTAGGGTTATTTCATAGTTTTGTTTGATTTGAGGTTTTAGAACCCTCCCTAGTAATATTATTGTTCCCTTGATTAGGTCTAGCAGATCCATATTGGTCATGACCTTGATTATCTAATTTATCCCCAATCGGAAGTGTAAGTAAGATCTATCTTCTTTGAGCTAGGATTGATTTATAGATATGATGCATTTCTCATTGCATATAGATGGCCTCTTAGAAGACGAATTATCACAACTTGATTTATGGACACAAAAAAAAACTATTGTTTTACCTACTTAGTCTTTTGACTTTGCTCTAGATTAATTTTTTAATCACATGCTTGTGTTTATTTTAGACACCTAAATCTAGCCACAACTAGCCTTCAACCGAACTTTAGACTGATTCCTACTGACCATTATAAATTAAGCTTAAGAATCACTGAACGTCTTAAATTTGCTTGTGCATCATTCATCCATGCTCAGAATCATGTTGAGACATCCCTAATTGGATATTATATTGTATATAATAATAACCTCTCATGAATTCATCCATAATCACCTTGAAACATTACAACTGTCAATTTGGCCTATGAACCCATTAAGTGGGGCATTTGAATAAATCTTGAAAAAGCTAAAAGGCTAATCAAAATCAATTAAAAAATTAAACAAGATTAAATGTCTAATCGAATTATACATTTGTAATTAATGAATATCTAAAAATAGAAATTTCAAAATTCAAAATACCCAAGCTTTTCATCATTGCCTTTATGAGTTGTCAAACTCTTTGAAAATATCTTAAAATATCTAATTTGAGAGTCATGCCTAATAATTGCCAATCATAATTACATGACAAATATTAACTCAATTGGTGTTAGTTTTAACTCACCTAGGGTTATTTTGAACCCATTCCAAGCCTAAACTCAACCTTGACTCATCTTGGGTGAGAGTTAATTCTTGAGGCTATAAATATAAGGCCATGCCTATTCATTTCTAAGCTATTTTGGTGCAAAGTTATTATGCACAAATATCTTCAATAAATTTTTCTGATGTAGTGTTCTAATGCCTTAATGCCTTGCAAGTAGTGTTACCATGCTCAAATATTAAGCCAAACAATCAAAGCCAAAGTGTTAAGAAGAGAAGGAGCCAAGCAAACTTCATTGACAAAGACTTCTTGATGCACAAGCTGAGCAAGCCATTCAACAAGCCATGTTGGAAGCTCCATGGAAGGTTAAGGAGTGTATTCTTTTATGTTTTTATTGTGCTTTCATATGTAGTCTTGTTACCTAAGTTCTCTCTAGTGTCTAGGCTAGAGGTGTTAGGATTTTAATGTGTTTATTTGAGTTTTATTTCTTGGATTAACATAAGATTAACCTCACCTCTACATATTTCTTGTCCACATTTATTAGCTTAATATCACAAGCCGAGCAAGCCATTCAACAAGCCATGTTGGAAGCTCCATGGAAGGTAAAAGAGTGTATTCTTTTATGTTTTTATTGTGCTTTCATATGTAGTCTTGTTACCTAAGTTCTCTCTAGTGTCTAGGCTAGAGGTGTTAGGATTTTAGTGTGTTTATTTGAGTTTTATTTCTTGGATTAACATAAGATTAACCTCACCTCTACATATTTCTTGTCCACATTTATTAGCTTAATATCACTATTTATTTTAATTTTTCCAATATTATTTCATATTACTCTTTTTTATTATTTTTTGTAATTTCTTTTCCAATTTTATATATTTAATGGCTCCTCTAATGCTTGATATGTTTAAATTTATTTCTATTTTTATTTCATTGTTATATGTGGATTCTTTTTGGGTAAGAAATTTTAATTTATCTTTGCTACCCTTATGTGATGTTTTCATTCATTTATATTGATTTTAATTTTCCTCTTTTAATGGGCATTCCACCCTCTTCAATGTGTTTTGCCTTATGTTTTTCAATATTATTGTCACTCCTTATTCATGTTTCCTTTTCAAATGTTACATTTTCCTATACGTAGAGATATTTCCAAAAAACAACAATGCACACTTTTCCTTTTTTGATCTTTACCCTATTGTTTCCTTGATATGCTCCTAAAAATCCACAAATTTCTAAATGATGGGAACACATTGAGCTATTGCAGTCATAATACATATATTGATAAAAAAAGTGGATGACTAAGGTCCCCTTTGCTGATCTCATCATTTCATGTCCCTTTTATATTTTTTTTTATGTTTTATTTCAAATGTATGTTATTTTCATACACATGAGTTATTATTACAAATGATTTAAATGTATTAAAATGTCTTGAGGTGTAATGATTCATAAATATTCAACACCTTACCTATATTTTGTGATGTTATTTTTGTCTCTAAATCTTGCACCCTAGAAGAGAGTGTTCAATCCTCTTCCAAATTTAGGCAACATTGTAACATTTACAGACATGTGGGTGTGCTTATAGAGAAAATAAACCTCTAGATTTAAAAGACTAGCTCCCTGAATATATCTCTACAAAACAACCTCTGTCTAAACCATTTTTATTGAAGAGAAAAGAGTTAAAATTTATATAAAGAAAACCTATTCTAAGAATGGTGATGCACCATGATTATCTTCCACATGAATACCATACCCTAGTGAATGATATAACAAAATACACAGACTATTTTCAAGATCTAAATATTCTAACACAAGTATTTTAGTATGGAGGCGAGATGTATGAAATGACACAAGGAAAATGAATTGAAAGACAAACTGTACATTCCAAGAATAGTTATACACATGCAAAAATTTGACACACTTGGACACACTCTATATGACCTGTTAGACCCATAACTCTTACTCAGGTGTGAAGGACAAAGGATAGAAGGATGAAAACCATCACTTGTTGTCACTATATGTCACTTACACACTTAGACAATTGCTTAGAACTTCAAAGAAAAAAGACTTTTAACAATGCTTAAAGGCACAACATGACATCAATTCAGTAGGGCTTTGCCATACACTACGTGGTTGTTTTTACACTAGCCCAAAGGCTATATTTATATCAAAAAAACAAGTGAGAAGAGGAGGCCTTTGGAACCAAAAAGAGGAATCAATTTGTTAGAAGTCTCCATATTTAGCTACAGTCAACTTTGCAAATGATGCTCATTTAGGCCATTTGATTGATCCATGTCACCTCCCTTGATCACTCTTGGCCTGATTTATCAAAGATGCTTCTCCAATAGTTTCCCAATGAAATCAAGATATTTTGAGTAATGGCATCAATGAAATTATTACAAGAGAGTCCACCTATTGTATATTTGTCTTGATGCTAATAGCTTCTCACTGGCTTACTAAGGTGTGCAATGGTGTAGGGAAGAGACATTTTCATTATGTTGGCCTTGTCCTCCTTTGATTATTTGTCAAAAAATGACTCAGATCATGATTTGATCACTGGTGAAATGAGCCCTATGATATGCTTTGGTGGATGAAGAATGTGAGCCCCTTGAATTTGCTTGGGATCCTCTTGTTTGAACACTAATGACTAGTCCCTCATCTTGAATTTGACTTCCATATAACCGTCACTCTACTGGGACCAATTCCTTTGGGGCATTTTCTTTAGGCATTCTTCTTAGGCATTTTATTTGGGGATTTTTCTCTAGAAGAAACCACCTTTCAGGCCCCTTTGGATTGGTTCACCTTTGCCAAGAATTTTCCTTCAGGATTTTAGAGTATCTCTTCAGAAAGATTATTTCAAACAAAATGTCTAAAATAATTCTTTCAGACTTTTGGCAAAGGAAAATTCTTTTAGGACAATTCCTTCAAAAGAATTATTATGTAAAAAATGTTTAGAATAATTCCTTCAGACCTTTTGCAAGCGCTTTTCATAGAAATGAACTGTTCCCTTTGAAAGCTTGAAACTGGACACTTTGCATAGAAAAAAACCCTTCAAAAGAATGAAAGTGCCCTTTGGCAATCTCGAAATGGACCCCTGTAGAAAGTTGAGAAAAAGACCCTTCGAAAAAGTTGAAGTGTACCAATTGAAAATCCATTTCCTTCGAAACAATTCCTTTGGAAGGATTGTTGTAGACAAAATGTCCGAAACAATTCTTTTAAAAAACTCAAAAATATCACTTCAGACTTTTGGAAGATACCTTTCAGAGAAATAAAATGTTCCCTTCCATGAGAAAAAGACCCTTTAAAAGAATGAAAATGTCCCTTTGAAAAGATGAACATGCTTGATTCCTTCAGAAAAGTTAAAAAGATGAATTCCTTCAGAGAAATTGCAAGTGACACTTTCCTTCAGACTTTTTGCAAGTGACCACTTTTCTAAGAAAAATACCCTTCAAAAATTTTGAAAGTGCCCTTTGAAAAAGTGCATAGGGCACTTTGCAGAGAAAATGATCTTTTGAAAATATCAAACTGGAACAATTCCTTCATACTTTTTGTTTCAGACAAATAATCCGAAACAATTTCTTTGAGACATGAACAAAAAACGCGAAGCAAAACCTTACCAAAAGAAATAACACTTGTAAGAAGACCGAACAAAAGCTTCCTCTGATAGACAAAATCTGAATGCTGAACTTAGCCAAAATGAAAGATGCAAAACTTGGGAGTGAAAAATGGCTAACATTCTTAAATTCCAAGGGGAGGCATGCCTGCTATGCCTAAGACCAATTGCATAAATCCTTCCATTGGGCATGGATTCATGCATATAGGTACCCAAATAATGACTTGATTAGACTTTTGGCTCAAAAAACATAAGTTGGTTGATTCACATGCACAAAGGTAGAGATACACACCAAACTAAAGAAAAGAAACACACTTGTGCTACAAAGCACTTTGGGAAAACAACAAACCAAAGGAAACACACACCTAAACTATTATTTACAAAATAAACTTGCAAGGACTAATAACAGATCTTTAGATGTATCCTATTCATAGGGATAGGTATTTCTTTTGCATTCATCTTGGTCAGCTGGCATTGCTTTACTTGCACTTGCTAATGATGTAAGGGCCACTCCATAAAGTGTCAAACTTTGTATGTCTGCTTGGTTTTGCTCCATCCTTATCCCATTTCAGAACCACGTCATCCTCTTTGAACACTCTTAAACTTGTTATTTTGTCAAAGGACTTCTTCATGAATACTTGGTGGTGTTCCATGGTCTTGTGTGCATTGTCTCTTGCTTCTTGTAGTTGCATTAGTTCTGTCAATCTAACTTCCATTGGAGTATTTTAAAGTAGTTCTAGTTGTTGTGCAAGTTCTAGAGTAGGGAGTTCTTGAGATATGGACAACCTAGCCTCTTTCCCATAAACAAGCATAAAGGGAGAATTACTAATTAATCTCTTAGGAGTAATCCTGTCAGCCCATAAGGCTGTCTTCAACTTGCTATGCCATGCTCTTTGATTATTCTCCAATGTCCTCTTGATGATCTTGATGAGATTTTTATTAGTAGACTCAGCCATTCCATTACCTTGAGGGTAATAATTGGATGAGGTAATCAAGTAAAATCCATTCCTATTTTCCCAATCAAAATTTTTAGCACTTATGAAAGCAAGTGCATTATAAAAAATGATAACATGGGGAACTCCAAACCTTATTATAATGCTCTCATAGAATTCCAAGATAGAATTTTCACTTGCCTCCTTCAATGCAATAGCATCTACCCACTTTGTGAAGTAGTCAATAGCAATAAATATCCATTTGTGTCCAACACTTGATGGAGGGTTGATCATACCAATGAAATCAAGGCCCTATTGCATGAAAGGTTGGTTTACTTGGATCGGATTCAATGGAAGGGATGCAAGTTTCTGTTTACCTACAAAGAAGGCACACTGAGGACACTTTTTAGCCCAGTGGTAATAGTACTTAAAAAGACTAGGCCAATAATAACCATCCCTCATTATCTTTGTAGTTCTTATCTTAGGAGAGAAATGACCTCCATCTGTACCATTGTGAAACTTTTCTAGCAGCATATCAAACTGATCACTATTAACACACCTCAACAACACACCATTCACATATTTCCTAAAGAGAACACCATATACAAGATAGTAGGGAATGGTCTACAATATAAAATACCTCCTTTGAGACTTGTTCAAGCCATTGGGGCACTCACCATTTTGAAGAAAACTAATGATGTCTTATGTCCAACTTTGAACTTGTATGTGATTAGCTAGTTGAGGTTGAACCTAGTTGATCAAGACTTCCTCCTTTGGCTCCTAAAAATTTGAAGTTAAATGCTCACATAACCCTTTTTATCTTACCAAGATTGTCACCTTAGTATCCACATCATACTCCATTACCTTTGTAATCCACCCAACTCTCTTTTCATTAAGGTCTTTGCTTAAAATAAACTCCTTAATGCTAGGATGAGAAACCATGACATGTATCTTGTTGTTTGAAACCATGTGTCTAAATTTTTTCAATCCTCTTATCACTGTTAGAGCTTGCTTCTCAACAAATGTACACTTGACTTCATAATCTTCCAATATTTGGCTGAAGAATGTAATTGGTTGCTCTACCTCTTCATCATTCTTTTGCATAAGCATAACTGAGATTATATCAAGGTTAGCAAAGGTATAGAGTATGAAATCTTTGGCAAAGTTTGGGTTTAAGAGAGTAAGAGATTTTACAATTGCTTGCTTGATTGCCTCAAAACTACTCTTACCTTCCTTTGTCCAAGCAAAATCTTGGTTCTTCTTGAGCATGGCTATGATAGGCTTTACCATAGTTGTAAATCTTGGAATAAACCTTCTTACAAAGTTTATTTTCCCTAAGAATGTTATGATCCTAATGGGCGTATTTCACTAACACATTGAGGTTTTGGTGTAGCAGTTCCTTACATGTGGTATTAGAGCCTCCACCTAGGTTCAAGTCACAGAGTGGGTGGCTACGCTGACATGACAGTGTTCGTCCAGGGCTCATATACCCAGGGAATACTGGTCATACAGGAACAAATCTAGCCTAGAGTCTAGGCTTCAGAAGCGTGGTGGGATGTTATGATCATGATGGGTGGATTTCACTAACGCCTCAAGGTTTTGGTGTAGCGGTTCATTACAAAGAATCTTTGAAGTCCTTTCTTGTGTTGAGGCAAAGCCTATAATAGCCTCAATCCTCTCGGAGTCAATATACAAGCCTTATTTTGAAATAATATGACCCAATAGCTTACCTTCATGGACAACAAAGATGCACTTTTTTGAATTAAAGGATATTCCATACTCCCTACACTTCTCAAACACATGACGCAGATGTTCCATATGATCAGTAGTACCCTTTGAAAAAATAGCTATATCATCAAGATACATAAGTAGAAACTTATTGATCAAACCTTTAAAAGCCATGTCCATTGCCCTTTGAAATGTAGCTCCAGCATTGGATAAACCAAAAGGAATATTCTTATAGGGAAAGGTCCCCCATTTTGTAGTGAAGGTTGTCTTGAACTGATCTTCTTCATTCACTAGTATTTGATTGTAGCCTGAATAACCATCAAGAAGTGAGAAGTGTTGAGAACCTGAAACCACTTGTAGAATTTGTTCCATGGAAGGTAGTGGATAATGATCCTTAAGAGACACTCTATTAATGTCTCAAAAATACACATAATGTTTGATCTCTCCATTCTTATTTTAGATAGGTATAATATTAGCCACCCAAGTTGAGTGTTTGATAGGAAAGATAATCCTAGACTCAATCAACTTGGTCAGCTCTTTCTTCATGAGTTCCTCTATCTTGGAATTAATAGGTCTTTGTTTTTGCCTAACTGGTTTAGCTCCAGGTTCTAACTCAATGTTATGATGAGCTAAATATGGATCAAACCCTTTCAAATATTTGTATTCCCAAGAAAAGATGTCATGGAAATATTTACATAATTCAATAAAGGCCTGCCTCTTAGACAAAGAACATACCTTACCAATTTTTAGGAGCTTGTCCTTGTAAATCATGACTCTCTCATAGTTCTCTTATTTTGTTGACATGTTGATCCGTAAACTACACTGATGAACTCAAAGTGAAGTTTTAAAATTATAGATTCTAAATTTCTCAAACTGATACAAATTCTTGAAATACTCAAAAGAACTTGCAAATTATTTGGCAAAAGTGTTCTCAGCTATCAAATTGGATTGGAAATGTCAATTGACTTTTAACTTCCATTCACCAATTAAACTAGTTTTTGTTTAAAATCAAATGTCGTAAATTGTCAATTTTTATAACTTGCATGTGTTCTTAATTAATTAAAAATTAGAAAACTGAATTTAAAACATGCAATAAATGATAAATTACCACATGAAATTGATAACAGAGTTCAGCGTCTCTTGCCTACGTCTCTGGGTTCGCCCAATAGTGAGGACCATTTCTATTAAATTTGTGCAAAAAATGGCTTAAAAATTATTTGAAACACTGCACAACTTCCCTCAGGCCTGATCTCTGTCCAAGAATTTCACCTATGTTGATAAACTCAAGCTCAATCACACGGAATCCTTCCTCAGTCTTCAATCCATTTCGAATGTGCTTTGGTCCCTTCACTTAAACTATTGGTATATCCAAATAATAATAATATACTTCTCTTTTTAATTACAAAACATAATTAAAAAGGCTTAATTACTGTGTACAAGGTCGGATATTAGAGAAAAATCCATTTGGTAGCTATCTCCAAGCTTCCATCTAGCTCTCGGCCTCTTAAAAATAAATACATAGTCCTGCGAAGCTTAAATTCAAATACAAAGTCGTGCCTTTTATGACACTTCCAATCCTATAGATTGGTTGGTCAAGGATTATCTCTTTTACTGGGTAGGTCACGAGTTCAAGTCTCCAGCCTTCTATTTAGGTGCTTAGCTTATCTATTATCCCACATTAGCAAATGGGAATCGACTTCATTACTTTTTAATAGGTAAGCGACCTCTTTACCAATGATGACACCCCTTTTGGTGGGCTCAAGGTGCCAAGCTTAGGATGGTTTCTTGATTAGTGTGCCAAACATATCATGGTACGTTGGTTCAAGTAACAACTTTAGCATATGCACTAATCTCCATGCCCTCTTCTCACGTTTCACAAGGTATTTAGACGTGGCATACATTTCTCATAGTTTCCAATGCATGGCATGTATCTTAAGCTTAACTCAGAAAGTGGTTGGAAGGCATGGAAATGTGTGTGTTTTCCCATGTGGCTTAATGGGGTTCGCTTGGTAAGTTTAAAATATTACCAACAAAATAATTACAAAGTGTTTAAAAACTTATAATTCAAATATAATGCATTATTCGTACATGCTGTCAAAGACAAAAATCACCCAAATTTTTGGACACCCATTAACTACCACGTGTCACCACCTGATTGGACCACTTGGCATGTCCACATTGTGCCACGTCATCTTGCGACACCACATTTTTTCCCTGTTGCATTAGAACTTTAGTGGACCATATCTTTTGCATATGATGTCCATTTTGCAAACTACAAAAAGCGTCGAAAAGCTCTTGACGAGATCTATGCTGTGAAATAGGTTTCTTCACAAATTGGAAACTTTTTATAAACTAAAATTTATATCACACCTCCCTATAAAAGAGGCTTTTGGTCTCGAAAAGTCTATGATCTCTTGAAAACTGATAACTGGTCTATTACATCACATCACACAAAACCCAATCATAGCAAGAAATAAACATTAGAAAAATAAATAATTCACAAATTCAAATTAAAATGCCCACAACATGGCTTGAGTAAAGGAATCTACATCTGCCAATAATTTGATCACAACATACCAAAACTATCTGCCCATGTCACATCCTGTAAAGCAGTGAATTGTCAATAACTGAAACAATTCCCAATGTAACTGCAAAACAAAATTATTAATGTCAACAACATACAATAAATTTTGTAGACATGTTGCAATACAATGCCCTGATATGGGACTTATATGCTAAGCAAATGCAAACAACACAAAGTGTATATTGCCTAACATCCAAACATGTCCATAGGGTCTTACAATGCATCTATACATCCATGTGCCAAAAATAGATACATTATAAAAATAACAATTGAATATGAGAAAGTGTTGTAAGGAAATTAACTCAACCCACAACATGCATTCTGCTATTATCTCCAACTGATCAAATAAGTTCAAGTCCTATAGACAACTCACTCAACATAAATAGGAGATTCCAAAACATAGAGATAATCAATATGAGAATTGAAATACTTCAAATGATGAACCTATCTCGAAGTGTTCTCACACTCTCTACTAATGCATCATTAAAGATTGTTCTTTCCCTTAATAGAATTCTTAACAATGCTTTGACAAATAAATACATTATAAATCCACTTAATCAAATTTTCTGCTCAGTTAACTTGATTTCCTTAGTGGATTCATTAACATCATTATGGATTGATTTAACTTCATTGACCTTATTAATAGGTTGATAAATCATCTTAGTTTTACCATTTCTAAAATGAGAATATGATTGAAGTTTAAAACAATGATCAATCTGATGTCCACTCTTATTGGAATGAGTGCATAAAACCTTCTTAGGTGAGGTCTACCTTTTACCTCTTCTCATTTTGCCATGATGAGAATGGTTATGAACACCTGCAATCTGCTTAATCATAGCATGCCTCCTTTAACAAAATGCAACACTGTGGTTATACATCCCACAAAAGTGCAAGGAAATGATTGCATCATCTTCTGAATGTTAAATCCAAATTTATTAAACATAAAAAGTGGATCAAAAGATTTAGTGCTAACTCTAGTGTAGGAACTAGGAGGTGGAATCTCAATACCTCTTCTACCTTCCTTCTTACACTGTACATGCTCTACTAGTGGCCTTGGTCCTTTGCTATTAGAAGCTTGTCTTCCTTTAGCCATGGAAGAAGTTTCTCCAATTTCCACCTACTCACTAGTATAACCCAAACCTGGATGAAGAGATCTATGCTCTACTTGTATTGGGTTAGTAATTCCTTAGCCTTCTCGACCAAGACCTCTTTGATTAAAGCCCATTTTCTGCAACAATTTGGATCCTATACCCTTAGTGTGTTGTTCAAAACTACCAAAAGCATCATTACTTGAATCTGAATTTGAATGGAAAGAAGAAGTAGATGAATTACGTGGTGAATAACTTACAGTGCATTTAGTCATAGTCTCTGCATTTGAAGTAGAAGGTATGGCCTTCTTTGGTTCACCACACTATAATTTGATCAAGAGCTCATCTATAGATTCAAGCTCAAATTTCAAACTTGTAATCTCCTCATCCAAGGAGTATAATCGAGCTCTTAGTAAAGCATTCTCTTCCTGGATCTGAGTGTTGATGGCTTCAAGCTCATCAAGCTTGGGTCTGTTTGACAACTTGCCCATTGCACCTGTCAAATCAAAAAAATAGAAACAATTACCAAAATAGAAGCAAAACAACAACCAACTGTTAAATCCCATTGATCAATTGCTCTGATACCAATTTGATCCGTAAACTACACTGATAAACTCAAAGTGAAGTTTAAAAACTATGGATTCTAAATTTCTCAAATTGATACAAATTCTTGAAATACTCAAAAGAACTTGCAAATTGTTTGGCAAAAGTGTTCTCAGTTATCGAATTGGATTGGAACCGTCAATTGACTTTTAACTTCCATTCACCAATTAAACCAATTTTTGTTTAAAATCAAATGTCGTCAATTGTCAATTTTTATAACTTGCATGTGTTCTTGATTAATTAAAAATTAGAAAACTGAATTTAAAACATGCAATAAATGACAAATTACCACATGAAATTGATAACGGAGTTCAGCATCTCTTGCCTATGTCTCTGAGTCTACCCAATAATGAGGACCATTTCTATTAAATTTGCACAACAAATGGCTTACAAATTATTTGAAACACTGCAAAACTTCCCTCAAGCTTGATGTCTATTTAAGAATTCCACCTACGCTGATAAACTCAAGCTTGGTCACACGTAATCCTTCCTCAGTCTTCAATCCCTTCTAAATGTGCTTTGGTCCCTTCACTTAAACTATTGGTATATCCAAATAATAATAATATACTTCTCTTTTTAATTACAAAACATAATTAAAAAGGCTTACTTACTGTGTACAAGGTCAGATATTGGAGAAAATTCCATTTGGTAGCTATCTCCAAGCTTCTGTCTAGCTCTCAGCCTCTTCAAAATAAATACATGGTCCTGCGAAGCTTAAATTCAAATACAAATTCATGCCTTTTATAACACTTCCAAGTCTGCAGCTTGGTTGGTCAAGGCTTATCTCTTTTACTAGGCAGCTCACGAGTTCAATTCTCCAGCCTTCTATTTAGGTGCTTAGCTTATCTATTATCCCACCTTAGCAAATGAGAATTAGCTTCAATGCTTTTTAATAGGTAAGTGACCTCTTTACCAATGCCGATGTCCCTTTTGGTGGGCTCAGGTGCCAAGATTAGCATGGTTTATTGATTAGTACGCCAAACATAGCATGGTATATTGGTTCAAGCCCCAACTTTAGCATATGCGCTAATCTCCATGCCCTCTTCTTACGTTCCATAAGGTATTCAGACATGGCATACATTTCTCATGGTTTCCAATGCATGGCATGTATCTCTAGCTTGACTCGGCAAGTGGTTGGAAGGTGTGGCAATATGTGTGTTCTCCCATGTGGCTTAATGGGGTTCACTTGGTAAGCTTAAAATATTACCAAGGAAATAATTATAAAGTGTTTAAAAACTTATAATTCACATACAATGCATTATTTGTACACGCTGTCAAAGACAAAAATCACCTAAATTTTTGGACACCTATTGACTTCCACATGTCACCACCTGATTGGACCACTTGGCATGTCCACATTGTGCCATGTCATCTTGCGACACCACATTTTTTACTTGTCACATCAAAACTTGAGCGGACCATATCTTTTGCATACAGTGTCCATTTTACAAACCATGAAAAGAACCGGAAAGCTCTCAACAAGCTATACGCTATGCAATAGGTTTTGTCACAAATTGGAAATTTTTTCCAAACTAAAATCTAGATCACATTCTCACTTTGTCTTTCTTCTTTTGATCATCTTCATTGAAAAGACTCTCCAAAGTAATCAGCCCCTTAGGTATCTTATTTGTCTTCAGCTAAATAATTTATTCTTAATATTGATCATGCAGTCTTTTTTGGTTCCTTGAGTAGAATCCTACCTCATTTTGTAAGAAGTGTGCAATGTGTTCATCACTTTCAAACACTTACCTTGATACTTCATTATATAGAATAGAATGACTCACAATGACCATGATATGGGACTGATCTTTCTCTTTTCCTACATCACCAACTGCATCAAATTGTACTCCTATGGAAACCAATCTATCATCATGTTTATTTGAATCCCTTGGTATGGATTGTATGTTGAAGGCATCAAAGTCTTCAAGTAGTCCCATATCCTATGCTTGTAGGATTTAATCAAGGGATTCTTGGCTGTAGCTTGATTTCTCACTTGATGGATGACCGATTCACTATCTCTATAAACTTTCAAATTCTTGATCCCTCTCTTCTTTGCCCATTGGAGGCTGTGAACTAGGCCTTCATATTCTGCCACATTACAGGTGTAGCTAAAGTGGAATATATATGAGGATTAGTATTGATTCTTTGATGGAGAAACTAACATAATTTCAGCTCCTACACCTACTTTGCTTCTTGATCCATCAAAAAACATCTCCCATATTCCTTCAAGTTCATGATCTTCATTAGTGAGTGAAGGGATTGAAACATCCTTTTCGTGCATTTAATAAACTCCCAAATCAATCTCTTTTATGAAAGTATATACATCAAGTCTATGTGTTTAAGTGTTTTACTTATTAAGGAAAAGGTCAAAAATACCTTCAAGGGGGGAGGATGCTTCACCATCCACGACACCTTCTTCTTCTTTACTAATTAGACAATTCTGATTTGAACTTGTCTCCATGTATGGCTCAATATGAAACCTTGCTAAGGGCTGAGTATTTATAGTCACCTTGGTTCCATATCTTGTTTTAAAAGCTATAAAAGACCAATCAGTAGAAATGTACCATCCTCTCTTAGCTGTGAAGTCTCTTGACAAACAGATAGAAAAATGAGCTAGAAGGTCTACCACCACAACGCCTTGTAAAATGGGGAAACTTGGGCAATCATGTAGAAAGACTTTCAGACCTTTGACCAATCCCAATGTCTTAGTTGGATTCCAATCAAGATGCAACACACCTTTACTATGTGGTTCATACTTCAATCCCAACTTATCAGTCATCACCTTAGGCATGTTAGTGGTACTAGCTCCACTATCTACAATACAATTGTGAACCAACTTGTCTCCCATAATGAGTTTGAGGTAGAAGGGTGGAGGATTTTTAGATTTTGTGGAAGGCTATAAGACATGATTTAGAGAATTGGTAAGGGCCACACTATTGTGTTTTGAAGTTTCAGGGGCTACATGAATGTTTGCAAGCTATTCTTGTAAAAGCTCCTTTTGACCAGGCATATACAAGACTTTCCAAAGAGATATGCTTGCCTTGACATTCTGTAAAGAATCAAAAATGTTTAGAGGGAAAGTATTCACCTTTTCTTACATTATTGAAGGTAGTGAGGGAGTCTGACCTACTTTATTATAGGCTTGACAACCCTACTTGCATTCTGACTTTGTTGAGGGGCATGATTGGTAGTAGGTATTGCACTAGGATTCACACTTTATGGCCTTGGAGAGGCATCACTTGGAGTCACATGTACTCCTGAAACATTTCCTAGAGTTCTCTTCTTGGCTCTTATGTTGGTTACAATTGATGTGCTTTGATTTAACACATAATCATCCTTAGCTTGAAAGTTCATCATACCTACACTCTGGCTGCTTCCTTCTCCATGAATATCCCTTTGGCTGAGATTCACTTCTTTTGATGTCATGTAAAGAGTAGTTTCTTCTTGTGCCACCAAAGCTTGGCTATCTTCTACACCATCATGCATAAAATGACCTTGAGGTTGTCCCCATTGGTCCAAATGATCCTCCCCTTAGACCAAGTTAGCATGTACTAGAATAAAAACCTTCATGAAAGGAGTTGAATTAATATTATAGGCATTGGGCTACCTATTGAAACCTTGTTTACCTTGTCCTCTTCCTTGGTAGTTGTATTGGGGTGGAGATCTATAGCCTTGTTGAGGATAGTATTGAGGGTTAGGTGGGACACTTGCCTAGAACTGAGTTTGCTTGAGTTGAGCACGTAATGACTGAATTTCCTCATCTTTGTCCATAACATTATCCACCTTCTTGAAAAAGGATCTTGGCCTGATATTGGCATTAGGAACTTGTGCTAAACTTGGAGCTTCAATGAAACTATGAGACAATAAAGGCATGAAAACTCTTAGAGGTAGCTTTCCAGCTTGTATCAAGCTATTCTCAGCTTCAATAGCTATCTCATATGCATCGGGCAGAGTGAATCCTCCCATTGCCTATAAAATCACCACCACATCAGTACCAATACCCTTGAGATAAGTGGGGAACACAACTCAGAGGAGGTCTCATGATAGGTGGTAACCTATGCCATGTCCTTTGAAATCTTTCATTAAAATCTCCCATGGATTCATTAGGACCTATCTTTATCATGTTCAGCTGATGGATCAACAAAGTATGGTCACTCTTATTCTAAAATATAGCTACCAAAAATTCCCCAAAGCCATCCCAAATTGTAATGCAATCACCTTCTAAAGTCCTATACTAGTCAAGTGCCTTGCCTTTTAGAGACATAGTGAGCAATCTAATGGCTATGTTGGCTTGGGTGACATTATGGAAGTTACAAAAATTCAAAATGTCCCTAATATGCTTAGATGGGGTAATAGGACCCTCTCCATTGAAACCAAGGAGACTCTTAATAGCATTGGGAGGAATAGGATCGTATGCAGGAAGGTCAATTAGATTTTGGGTGTTGAATGCCAGGAAAGGTTGTTGCCTCTCCATTTCTCTTCTTTCCTCTTGATCTCCTGTTTCTCTAACTTCCTCAACTTCTTCTTCTTCTTCTTCTCTAGAACCTCCTTGCCAAGGATCTCTAAGCATTAGGAATGGTTTAGGGCATTGTTATTCAAGAAGAACTTCAGCTCGAGGGGCTTGATCAAAAGTCCTAGATGACCTAGTGAGGACCATGAAGTATAACGTGGGAAACTTGATCTATAACTAGAGATTCTCACTTTTTGGAGTCACCAAATGATGGATTAAGAATATTTATACAACCTTAGGCTTGTCAAGACCAACATTCACCTTGACATGTCAATAATTTGTCCCATTGGGTGTGCCATAACTATTGTCTCCAAATATTGCACCCTAGAAGAGAGTGTTCAATCTTCTTCCAGATTTGGGAAATGTTGGAACATTTCTAGGCATGTGGGTATGCTTATAGAGGAAATGAACCTCTATATTTAAAGGGTTATCTCCTTGAATGTATCTCTATAAAACAACCTCTATCTAAACTAGTTTGATTGAAGGGAAAAGAGTTAAAAATTGCATAAAGAAAACCTGTTCTAAGAATGGTGATGCACCAAGATTATCTTCCACATAAATACTATACCCTAGTGAATGATATAATAAAATACACAGACTATTTTCAAGATCTAAAGATTATAACACAAGTATTTTAGTATAGAGGTGAGATGTATGAAATGACAGAAGGAAAATGAATTGAAAGACAAACTGTACATTCCAAGAACAATTATACACATGCAAAAATTTGACACACTTGGATGCAATCTATATGACCTTTTAGACCTAGAACTCTTAATCAAGCCTGAAGGAAAAAGGACAAAAGGATGAAAATGATCACTTGTTATCACTATATATCACTTACACACTTAGGCAATTGCTCATAAATTTAAAGAAAAAAGACTTATACCAATGCTTAAAGGCAAAACATGACATCAATTCAGTAGGGCTTTGCCATACACTACATGGTTATTTTTACACTAGTCCAAGGGTTGTATTTATATCAAAAAAAAGTGAGAAGAGGAGGCCTTTGGCACCAAAAAGAAGAATCAATTTTTTAGAAGTCTCCATCTTTAACTAAAACTAACTTTGTAAATGATGCTCACTAGGGCCATTTGATTGATCCATGTCACCTCCCTTGATCACTCTTGGCCTGATCTCTCAAAGATGCTTCTCCAACAGTTGCCTAGCAAAATAAATATATTTCAAGTAATGGAATCAATGCCTTTATTACAAAAGAGTCCACTTATTGTAGATTTGTCCTGATGCTAACAACTTCTCATTGGCTTACTGAGGTGTGCAATAGTGTAGGAAAGAGTCATTTTCATTTTGTTGGCCTTGTCCTCCTTTGATTGGCTGTCAAAAAATGACTTAGATCATGATTTGATCAATGGTGAAATGAGCCCTCTGATATGCTTTGGTTGATGCAGAATGCGAGCCCCTTGGATTTTCTTGGGATCCTCTTGTTTGAATGCCAATGGCTAGTCCCTCATCTTGAAGTTGACATCCTTATAACCATCACTCTACTGGGACCAATTCCTTTAGGGCATTTTCTTTGAGCATTCTTCTCAGGAATTTTATTCAAGCATTTTTATTTGAAATAAACCACCTTTTAGGCCCCTTTGAATTGGTTCACCTTTATCGAGAATGTTCCTTTGGGATTTTGGAGTATCTCTTCAGAAATATTATTTCACAAAAAATGTTTGAAACAATTATTTTAAACTTTTGGCAAAGGACACTTCTTTCAGGACAATTCCTTTGAAAGATTTGTTGTGGACAAAATGTTTGAAACAATTCCTTCGAACCTTTTGCAATCACCTTTCAGAGAAATGAATTGTTCCCTTTGGAAGCTTGAAACTAGACACTTTGCATAGAACAAAAAACCTTCAGAAGAATGAAAGTGCCCTTCGACAATCTTAAAATAGACCCCTTTAGAATATTATAAAGGACCACTTTTCAGAGAAAAAGACCCTTTGAAAAAGTTGAAGTGTACCAATTGGAAATCCATTTCCTTCAAAAAAATTCCTTCGAAAGGATTGTTGCAGACAAAATGTTTGAAACAATTCCTTTGGAAAACTTGGAAATGTTCCTTCAGACTTTTGGAAGATACCTTGGAAATGTCCCTTTGGAATTTTGGAAAAGTTGAAAGGATGAATTCCTTTGGAGAAATTTTAAGGGACACTTTCCTTCAGACTTTTTGCAAGTGACCACTTTTTCAAGAAAAAGACCCTTCAAAAAGTTTGAAAGTGCCCTTCAAAAAATTGCGTAGGGATCTTTACAAAGAAAATGATCTTTTGGAAATATCTAATTGGAACAATTCCTTTAGACTTTTTGTTTTGGATAAAATTTTTGAAGCAATTTATTTGAGACGTGAACAAAAAAATCAAAGCAAAACCTTGCTGAAAGAAATAACACTTGAAAGAAGACTAAATAAAAGCTTCCTTTGATAGACAAAATTTGAATGATGCACTTAGCCAAAATGAAAGATGCAAAACCTAGGAGTGAAAAGTGGCTAATAGTTATGAGATGAAAAAACTATTTTGTTATTAGTTACTTTCTTTTTCCTTGTGTTTTATGAATAATTGTCTATTTTATGACTACATTAGAGCATAAAAACTTTAACATTCATGTCACATGTGCATAGATAAAGGCACATGATTGTTTATTTTATATATGTGGTATTGATTTGATTGGCAAGATGCATGAAAAAAATTTAGCAGGTCATAAGTTGTTTATGTCAAATTCAAAGTGGGGTAGGGGAAACTTCCTAATTCACTTGATTACGGGGGCATATTGCCTTTATACCTTGGAGGGTAAGCTTCTACAGGACCCATTTAACATCATTTAGATTCCATGAAGCCCTCCTATTTCACATTTATTTCGAGGGAAATATCAGGACAAAATTTATATTTTTCATCAATTTAATCCTAACATTATCTGTGACATGATTTATATAATACATTATTGTTGTATGAGGCATACACACTTGACATGATTCATTAGTACTGAAGGTTTTCTATGATACATTATTTGGTATAATGTTATTTCTAATATGACTTTGACATAGACTTCCTATTATCTAACATTTAAAATGATTTTATATTATTTCTATGATCAATAATTTATATGCATGCATTCATTATGTTTATGTCTTTGTTTTTAATTAAGTAAGCAAGAAAAGAGGGTCCTGGGCCCTTTACGAAGCCACCCCATGAGCTCAAAAATCCTCCAATGAGGTAGAAATAACACACTAACAACACATACATAACACTACAATAGAAAATAAGAATGCAAAAACATAGGCAAACACACAGAACCAACAAAGCAACTATGGGCTATCAATAGTCCCATATTTGGCAAGGAACTCAAAAATTTCCTTATAGTCACCAAGGCTATTCACACCCACATCCATTAACTTGTTATCAAAATATTTCTATGAAACAAACATAGAAGCCACATGATGAAGAGACTTGGTGTCATATTCAACCATTACTCTCCATTTTCTATGCATTTTATCCATTTTGACCTTGATTACCGCAAATTCCTCCACTGTCATGACACATAGTGAGCATCTACCTTTATTTTCCTAGCCTTGGGGATCTATAGCATCCTCCTCCATCTCATTCGAGTATGGCTCATTCATTTTAAGAAAGTGGCTCATTCCCTTAGCTTCTTGCTCTGACTCTGAGGGAGACCCATCTTCACCAGCCTCAGAAATGTCTTCGAAAAAATTAGAGTCATCAGAGATGACAATGCCTTGAGGGTTATGAGATGGCATTCCAACAATATGGTTGAACCTACGAACACCCACACTACCCCCATATTTAATCTCCACCAAATTAGGACCTAGGTAAAAAAAATTCCTAACTCCTCAACACCCTTGGGATCTTCCTTCACAGACTTAGCCTTTTTAGGCTAAACATTGCCTTCATCCTCAACCACCTTCTGGCCCCTTTTAGCATACTTATTCATAGTCCCCTAAATAGGAGTCTCAAGTTTACCATAGGGTAACTTAGAGGAATTACCCTTGGAAATAGGGGGGCTCGATTGGGATGCTACAGTCTTCAATTTTGGGCCCCTCTAATAGAGTTTTAGGGGATCCCAGTAGACTTCTTGCCTTTACCTTTAACAATAGGAGAAGGGTATGATGGGGAACCTTACAATAGACTAATTTTGATTTGCTTTAGGGGACACAAGGCCAAATTAAAGTGGTATAATCTGAAGATGAGACCTTGGTGGATGGGAATGAGGGGGAAGTTAGGATTTTTGTCTTGTATTTCCTTAGCCAACTTAATGGAATTCTCCAGAGAAGACAATAGGAAAAAGGGGAAGCTAATTTCCATTATATTCCTAAAATTGTTGAGTAAAGCAAAGTGGTAGTGGTAAAATACCTTGAATCTTCATTCAAGAGTGAATAACTTCATAATCATGAGACAAATTTGACCTCATGGTGATGGTAGCTTCTCTCTATCAAATCCCCTATGGAGCTTCATAGAAACCTCACCTTCCCTAAAGAAAATCCCCATGTTTTTTAGGTCTGACACCCTACTGTGCTAACTAATTTTTTTCCCTTTGATGGGGAGCCCTATGGCTTACCCAATCACCTCTTTAGAGACTTCAAAGCCAATACCCACCATACAGACTTGTCTGAAATTCTCCTCCTAGGACTCAAAAAAATGATGAGATAGATTCTCATCATGACCAATCATCCTATAAATGAAGGTAGCCACCTCACCCTCTTGAATAATGTGCCAGACCATAAGGTCCTAATAAAATTCCCCCAAAGATTCTAGCTCAATCTTGACAATGTTACTACCCATATTCGAAACCAGAGAGACACAAAGTCCATGAGACTATTTAAGTTAAAGAGCAATGAAATGCCTAACAAGATATCTAACAAGATTAATAAATCCTTTTGAGCCTATCAAGAATCATGAGAGTTCTGATCTCATCATATCAAAATGATCGTTGAGATCTACATAGCCTTTCCCACACTGGAACTCAACCTCGGTACTAACCTGCATCTACCATCTCATGCAATTATCACAAGAGACAGGGCATGTTAAGAAATAATTTCCCTCAATCCAACTTGACCTATCAATGTCCCCTCCTCTAATCATCATTTGGCCAGTTGTCTCCCTACCCATCCAACTATTCATCACTATAACCTGTCTATATGTCATCCACCTCTTCCACTTCGTTAAGGTCTAGTCAGCTACTGAGTCAACATGTCTTTATTTCCTCAATTTCCAAGTAAGCTAATCTTTAGGTCAAACCTTTTTCCTACCTTTTTAAATCCATGTGGGTATCTTTGTGTGTTAACTAGCTAGCTCCATTTATTCTTTACTCACATTCCCATGCTGATTGTTAACTATCATAGTAGTTCTAATTACGATGTCTTGAACTCATAATATAATAGTTCCATAATCCATAAATATATTATCACCTTTCAAGGGGAAATAGTCACCCCCACTCAAACCAATAAATGCAGATGGTGAAGATCACACACCACTTAACCCATATACATGCTTCCATCTTTATTGAAAAGAATTTGGATCTTGCTTGGTAGATTAGATAGGTTTCTTTAGTATCGCCAACCATTGCTATTGCTTCCTAGGTTTTCCATATCATCTACAACCGAATTTCCCTCCCTATAAATTTGGGATACCTTGTGCTCCTCCATATCATTAAGAAGCAATAAAATGCCTCCAATTATATCCACCAATTTTTAGCTTATGTCCACTAATCGAAGGGTAGCGTTAACAATTAATTATGAGTCTCCTTCAACATGAAGTTTTTGAATGTTTAGGGAAATAACAAGTTTAATTCCCAACAACATTGATAGGGATTCTACCTCATTATTGCCTTTAATTCCAATTACCCCAGTGTATGCTAGCACAAACATTCAAGAATCTGATCTAATAATGCCTCCTCCACTAGCCACTCCCAAGTTCCCTTTGGCCAACCCATCAAAGTTGAGCTTACACCATCCTTCTTGAGGCAAGGTCCATTTGGTGTTAGCCCTAACTATTTTTTTAGAATGATCTATTTGATAAATGTTTGGTCTTATTATCCATTTTTCCAAGATTCTCTGTTCTTCTAGACCTGGAGGGCTCTCAATAGCCTTGAATTTATTGGTATTAATATTCTCCACTAGCAGTCTAGAGAATGTTTGAAACACTTCCAAAGGAGTTTTATATTTTTCCCTAAAAATTCTATTATTGTGTTATTTCCATAAGTTCCATGCAAGGTGAGGGCCAATTTGAACCCATAATTCATTCACAATTAGAAATCTGAATGGGGATCTCTAATCTCTAACCAGGTCCACCATCGTGCCATTAAAAACTGAGATCAAGTTGAGCCTCTGTATAACTAGGCTCCAAACCTCCCAAGTAAAGTTACAATGCAGAATAAGGTGAGTGATCATTTCTTCCTCCTTTCCATAGAGAATACATCTATTTGGAATTTGAAAGCCTCTCTTCTTTAAATTATCTACAGTCAGTATTTTGTTATGTATTAACATCCACTAAAAGAAGTTTTTTTTTGGTAGAAGTTTTGGAAGCCAAAACTTTGCCCATAGCCTATCCTCACCTATGTCTAATATTAATTCATAAGCACTTTTAACAGTGTAAAATCCCTTGTTATTCTTATCCCAAATCATCTAATATTATTTTGGAAAAAAGGGGAACCTAAATTTAGCCAATTCCCCTTGTAGTTAAAGGGTAACCTCTTTAATCTCTTCCTGATCAAGGGCACAATCTATGATGATTTTCCAACTCCTGTTATCCCCATTCCTATTAATATAATTAGTCACTTTATCCCCAAATAAACTATAATATATATCCATTAGTCTACCATAATTCAAACCTTTTAGGGGAAGATCCTTTAGCCATTTGTCCTCCCAAAATCTAACATTATTGCCATCTCCAATTTTCCATCTGATGCCTTTATTAAGGAGACCATGGGTTTTGAGAGTCCCATTCCAGATAAATGATCCTTTAAGAAGAACCTATTCCATTAGTATCTTGCTACTAGTATTCCCATTGAGATCCTTGGTTATCATGATGTCACCCCAATCCTTGTTCCCTTGAATTAGGTTCTACCCTATCTTTTCCATGAGGGATTTATTCATGAGATGTAATCTTATTAAGCTGAAGCCTCCCTGATATTTCAAAGTGGAAACCTTTTCCCATCCTACCAGCATAGTCCTCTTCTTTTCTTCCACCCCTGACCATAGGAATTTCTTTTGTATCTACTCAATCTTCTTAGCCATAAATCTCAATATTTTGAATAGACTGAGGAAGTAGTTAAGGATGCCTTAAAGAGAAGATTTAAGGATTTAAAGCTTGCTAGCTTGACTCAGTAGGGCTCCTTTCCAACCTACCAGATTTTTTTGCATCCTTTCAATAATCCTATTCCAGTAATCTGAGGTAACTTTAGTAATCATAAGTGAAAACCCAAGATAGGTGCCAGGAAACCTATCACTAAAGCATCCCACAGTTTTGGTGATTTTCTACTAAAGGTCATCCTAAGTGTTTAGGAAATAGATATGGATTTTCTCAAAATTGATACTCTATCTATAGGCCCCTTCATAGGTGTTAAGAAGGTTTTTGCATCTTCTTGCTTCCACTATATAAGTAGTTCCAAACAATATAGTGTCATTGATGAACTATTGAATAACTGATGGCTGGGATATGGAAGTAGGATTAATGCCTCTAAAATACCCTTATATTATTAATTTACTAGCATTCCTACCCAAGACTTCTACCAACAAGATGAAGAGATAGGGAGAAAATGGGTCTCCCTATCTAAGGCCTCTCCCTGAGGGGAAATAACCTTTGGGAGAGCCATTAACCAGAATAAAGAAACTGATTATGGAAATAAAATCCTTCACCAAGTTAATCACTCGGTCTTGAAAGCCAAATTTCTTGAGTACTCTAATCATAAATTCCCAATTGAATCTATCATATGCTTTAGAGATATTTAATTTGAATATCATACCTGGGATTTTGCTTTTGGAGATTGAATAAATGATCTCATGGGTGGTGAAGGCCACATCCAAAATTTGCCTACCTAGAAAAAATCCTTTTTGGATGAGGACAATGAGTTTGTCTAAAAGTGGTTGAAGTCTAAAGACTAAAAATTTAGTGAAGATTTTGTACACCGTATTATAGAGGCTGATTTTTCTAAAGTATAACATGGAGGAGGCATCCATCTTCTTCAAGACCAAGGCTATAAATGTATTATTCAACTACCATAAGACTCTACCTATCTAATAAAAATATTTGGCCATATTCATGATATCCTTCCCAACAATATCCTATAATGTTTGGAAGAAATCTATGGGGAACCCATCCAAGCTAAGAGATTTGAAAGATCCCATTGAGAAGATAGCAAACCTAACTTCCTCTTATATAATTGTCTTAGTCAGCAGGCTATTATCTTCATCAAATAAAATGGTGGGAATAACAACCAGAAGGAACTCATCATCTCCATTTTGGGTGTTGAGTTGTTGTGTGACCAAAACGTTCTCAAAGTAATTAGAGGCCAACTTCCCTACTTCCTCATCATCTTCTACCATATCCCCATTCTCATTCATGATCTTACTTATAGAGTTTCTCTTTCTGTGTCTCAATATGGATTGATGGAAGAAGGACGTGTTCCTATCCCCCCTGTTTTAACCATTGAATCTTTGATTTTGTTTCCAATAAACCTCCTCCTCCTTCAAGGTTAAACCCCAATCTTTTGAGAGGGAGTTTTTTGAGGTTTGTAGTTCCTCTGACAAGTCCCCCTTTTCCATCCTGGTTTGGAATTCCAGTAGTTTCTATTTTATGTTTCTCTTCCTAACTAGAAAATTACCAAAAGTATATTTATTCCATCCCTTAACTTTGTTTCTTACATTGGCTAGTTTTTGGGCTAGTCTATACATAGCCATTCCATAGACAGAAATGTTCCACCATTTAACTAGGTAGCCTCTGAAATCTAGGTGGAGTGTCCACATCATTTCAAATCTAAATGGGAAGGGACCTTTAGGATTCCTTTCTTGCCATTTTAACAATAAAGTGTAATGGTTAGAACCTACTCTTGGAAGAGCAACCAGATGAACTAGGTTGGCTATATCCCAATTGGAAGATATTAAGAACCTATCAAGCTTTACCTAAATAAGATTACTCCCTTATCTTCTGTTAGACTAGGTAAAATATTGGCCCTATAGATCCACATCCATTAGGCTAGTGTTGCCTAGAAAGTCTGCTAAGTCTACTGTGTTGTTAGAGTGGTCTGTCAGACCCCCAATTTTTTTGGATGGATAGAGTGTGGTATTCAGGTCCCTGACCACCATCCATTTAGTTCTCCTATAATTTTTTTATCTTTTTCAAGAGATTATCCCAGACTTCTTTTCTCCCATTGTGAGTATTTGGGGTGTAAACATTGACCAAAATCCACTGAATATAACTAAATTGGAAGGGAATTTCAATATAATACCTGGAATAGGCTATCGCCCTCCCTTGAAAGTTCTAGTTCCATAATGTGGCAATACCTCTCGAAGCTCCTTGAGCTCCACTAATAACATAGTTGGCATTAGGCCAAATGTTTTCACCATCATCTTGAAGTTCTCCTCGGACATCTTGACTTCTTAAAGTAACATAATATCTACTTTATTGTCTAAAATGTAATTTTTACAAGAAGTTACTTGTTAGGGCTATTTATCCCTATGATATTCTAAGAAACTAACGATATCTATGGTGGTCATGTCAGTGGAATGGACCTAGCTAAAAAATTGCTCAAGATTTGTTACTATTGGCCTACAATGGAATAGGACACTTTCCCATATGTGTAGAAGTGTGTAGCCTACTAAAATGGTGGTAATATTATCCATGCCCCCACATAAGAGTTGTAACCTATCATGAATCCATGACCATTCTCTATATGGGGACTAAATTTAATTGGAAAGATAAATATCATGTCATATAATGGACATAAGTTTATTATCATAGCTATAAAATATTTTACTAAATGGGTTAAAGTTTTACCTCTTACTTATACCACATGTCTCTATATTTCCAAATTTATCCTAAATCAGATCATTTTCCATTTTGGAATTCTAGCTAACATCCTATCAGATAATGGTAAGTCCTTTAAAAATCAAGAAATTGAGGTCTTGTGTAAGCACTATCACATCAAGCAACACTTTTATACACCCTATTTCCCCAATGGGAATGGACAAGCTGAAGCTACTAATAAGACTCTTATCGAGATTCTAAATAAAGGAATCAATGATGCAAGAAGGAACTGACACTTGAAATTATATCATGTACTCTAGTCTTATTGAACTAGTGTTTGGACACCCATTGGGGTTGCTCCATATTATTTGGTTTATGGAACATAATCCATCTTGCCCATAGAAGTGAAACTCCCCTCTTTATGTATCTCATTAGGGGCATCATTACCGATCATAATTTTAGATAAGAGAGGCTAAAAGAGTTGGAACTTCTAGATAAAAAGCATGAGAGAGATTTAAATCACCTTCTGGCCTATAAAAGCAAGTTAAAAGGTTAATATTTTAAAAAGATATAGTCTTGAGAATTTGAAGTTGGTGATCAAGTACTTAAATAGAAATAAAAGAATACTAAGGTAGACTAGGATAAAAAAGGTAAATTTGAAGCCAATTGGCTTGGGCCCTATATAATTGTTGCTAAATTTGGATCAAGATCCTTTAGGTTAGCTACACTTGAAGGAGAAGAGCTCGATGAGGTAATAAACATCATGCATTTGATATGCTTCTATACTTAACAAGCTCCATTTACCTCCATCTGTGAGTCCCCACTCTTGGGGGCCTATCCATTTCCATTACACTATTCCTATCCTACTTCTATCCCGTTCCATCATTTCACAACAACCCTAGTCTTAAAAGTAGGTATATATTATAGGCTTAAGCAGAATCTAGGAGACAAATACTTCACATTGGGGAAAGTCATTGCTTGTTGTGTGAGGGGAACATTTGTTGAGGATTATTCTAGAGTCTCTTTATCCACTTTTGATATATTCTCCATCCTATCACACCCTCATACATACCCCCATTGCATCCTATTTGATGATTGTGTCTCCTACTAGCCTCCACTTATATCCATTCTCCTCTATCTCTATCCATGTTTTAAACATGGTCCACAAGATCTTTCTAATTTCATCATTATGGAAGGGTCAAATGATAGTATTACTTTAGGATCTAGCCTACACTATGTAACTGAATCTGGATTGATCATCTGAGGCCCTATAAATAGTTGTATTTTATTAAGATTGGATCCTTGTCTCAAAACACTTTTGGGCACATTATACCCTAGGTACATATTTCATGTTGTTTTTAGGTCCATTTTACATAATAATTTCATTGAAATTATTTAATACCATCACATGTATATCCAATGGGTACCATTTTCTTAGTTTATTTTATCTTGTTTTATTTTTTGTCTATACATGTGTGTGTTTGAATGTGTGTTGTTTATTTGATAAATTTTTAAGTCTTATATATATATTTTATGTTTATATCAAATTATCTTATTTTATTCAGTTGTCTTGTTATATTTTATATTTTATCCTTTTACTTAATAGGAACAAGGATGGTCTACATGACTACCCAACATCAAAATTGGGTAAGTCATTCAAACAGAGTTCTCACGCACTATGAATTTAACGTGTCCTTGACTCTTATCATGTCATTGGTACACATATACTCATAAATGCAATAAAAAAAGTGAATTGCAAAAGCTACATGGATTAAGACATTCTCATTCCATTGCTATTTCCACTACTAACAATATCCCTTAGGTAGGAGGATTATACTTATCCATATCATCAAAACCAAATATATTTATCACTTAGATCATGATTACAAAAACCACATACCATTCCATTATATAAACACATCTAAACATACCAAAACAATCATAATACACATATCTATTTATTCTACCAACAACCATCACACAACCTACTCAAGTCTTTCCATACTCAGATCATGGCCTGGGAGGTACTCCAATCAATCCTGAGGTTCCCACCAGCCAACCACCTCGCCTAGGTTCCATAGACCCTGGATCTGTTGGCTCCCTCTAGGCATAATATTAGCCTAAATGGCCAACTTGTCTATAATAATAACACACCCCAGATGAAGTGTCTCCACTCACCAAGTGCCATCACATTATATTTCAAATGCTTTCCAATAAATGTTTCCCATCCTTATGACACCACATACCCATCATCACTATTCCCATTCTTATCCTATCACCTATCACTATTATTCCACATCATCACATTATGATCATACCACAACAAACATAAAATAAACACATTTTTATTATCACCATAATATCTATTATTACATCATAATCACATATTTTCAAGCCATTACAACCTCTTTTTGCATCATTTATTTTATAATTACATAAATTTACATCTGATCCAAATATCTATGCTACAAATACATCATACCCTACATCCCACCCTATGGTGGTGGCCTCGATGATGGATGCACGGACTGGTTTGATGACCTAGAACCTAGTTTCCTATTAGATCAACTAATTGCCCTATATGAAGGATCCCTTTGTCTTGTTGGCACCACATGCTCGTATAAGGTTCTCTAATATTACATATCCTATGTGATACTTACCACCTAGGCTATCACATCTCAAAATCTTAAGGCATCCAATAATATTTGATCCATGTTTCTTTCCATCCCCATGACCTATGCCTCCACCTCTCATTGTTCTAGTCATCCCTATAGTTATATATGTCTAGCCCGCATTCACTCCACCTATTCTTGTAGCACCCCAATTTTTACCTCTCATCAACTCATCCAATAATGAGGTCACCCAAGCCAGTACTTCTACCATTTGTATATCTCTATGAGCAATCTGACCCTATAAGTGTGCCACCTAACACTACAAATTTAGTATCTCCATTTGTGTAGCTACTAATCAGCTTGAACAATCCCCAATAACCCTGTTATTTTTGTTTCTCCTCCCATGCCTTTGTGGTAGGTATGCATTCCTTAACCATTGACCATGTCACCATCTCCACAACCATATCAATGCACTTCCTTCCATCATTATCCTCTCTAGGGCTTGATCCCCCTGCAATACACACACAATTACTAGTCAAATCATGGTGATGCACTTCATCACTTAAACCAAACAAATATATCCAAAACACAAAACCCTTCCCAAATAAATTAGATGTTCTGCATACCTGATGCACATTTATTTTCTCACCCACCCAGTCATGGCCTCCTATAATGTCACCTTTCATAAGCAAAAACCCCTTCTTGTGGATCTTTTTGCTCCTAAAAATCCTATACCTTACCATATGATCCCCCTCACCTCATGATTTTCTTCCCCTATGATGCAGATGTGTCCCCTTTCCTCAATCATGCCATTAATAGACTTGCCTACATGACCTCTACACTTTTTGAGCCACGATTTACCCTATTACAACCCTTAAACTCTAGTTTTCCACATATTTATTCCTAAAAACATACATACAATATAAACAATCCATATTAAAATTCATACCTAGTTTTAGCTCCCACCTTGACATCGATCCTCTTACCCCTCCTCCTCACCATTCTATACACCCTGATTTTCTACCATCTGTCTATACTATGACCTCCTTCTCACAACATGTTACACTAACTCAGTCTTTTCCCTTTTCCTTCCATGCCCCACATATCCATTATAAATTTTATTCTCTTTTGATATTTTTTAACCAGATGTGATATGTCTTAAGTGGTAGTTGAGCTTCTACTACTTTCTTCATCAATGTCCATGGCTTCTTCCCTTGAGTCATTGAGTTCAACACTGACAATGTTCTCTTTAGTGCCCAACACCGATTCTTGATCCAAAAGTATGTGGATAGATGATAAATACATCCAACTCTAAAGAGATTATATAAGCTCTTCAAACCCTACCACCCATCTATATTATCCACCTCAGCACATAGCAATGGCAACCACCCATGTAGTGAACCTGCACAGGTTTCACCTTCATTCCAAGTAATAAAACATGGCTCATAGTGATGATGTCATTTTTACAAAACGCCTATGTAGCTTTGGATAAAGGTCCCCCATTAAAAATTGGATCATAATGATACTCACTACTATTTCACTCCTACTACCCATTCTACCATCTTGCATGGGCAACCTAACAACATTCTTCACCTCTCCCACCAAAACCAACTCCTTTATATCAAATCCATTTTTTGGTGCCTCCACCTTATTTTTACTTCCTATTTATCCACATTTCTCTCTCTATAACTACTAATCCCAATACATATGGGATTATTCCATTCCTACCACTCCCTTTATTGTAGGTCTTATTCACCTTTCATCAACACATTGGTCACCTAATCTTCTTAACCATAACCATGGCATCACCAAAATCCTCATCCTTCATCATACATCTCTCAAAGCTACCATGACACTCATCTATCCTCCAGTTGAGACCCAAAGTTCTTATACACATGTGTCCTTGCTTGGGATAAGTCTCCATATTATGGCTCTCTCTTTAGTTATGTTTGACTCCCCTTGGGATGTGTTCACAACTGTAATATTGTCCTTATTGCTTCTTATGCATATGTCTTTACCAGGGGCATTGTCAATATCTATCATGTCATAGCTCATCCATATTTTTGCTCCACCACTCTTAATCAAATTCAATCTGTCTATTTCATATTCATGTCTCTTGTCCCTCGCATCATCTTTCCCATTTAGGGAGAACTAAATCAGCCTAAGGTCTCCTAAGACTATGTAGGCAATATTTGACCATGGTCTTGTGCCCAGGGATAACTCAACCACTTTTAGCCCCTAATTCCATCTTGTCTTGGATGGATCACTTGATATAATTACATAATTTAAAGCTACACATCTCACATAAAGTGTCTTATTATCATCCACTATCCTCTATAGGCCTTTCACCATCTTGGGCATGTGTCTTTGCTTTGGGACTCATCATCAGATTATGGCCTATCTAATTTCTTTATTTCGTGACCATGTCTATGTCTCAATGATTCTACTTTTATTATCTTAATCAACTTTCATCCATTTTAGACATTGATCATTTGTCGAGAACTCATCTCTCATGGCTAAGCCACTTTCCCATAACACATATGCTTGGGGCATCTCAATCATAGATACATCATCACTCAACATCCCAACCCTTATCATTGTTATGGTCTTATTCCTCCCTGGGGATTCCTATTCAAGTGAACATCTGGCTCATTTTTACCCATATGCTCCCTCAAGGGGGCATCATAACTACTAACATTGTCATATATGACATGGTTTTTATTTGAAAGACCATTACTTTGTCCACTCATAATGCCCTTTCAAATAAGGGAAAAATGTATGTAGCTGAATCCACTTGCCCTAATAATTATATTAAACCCACTAATTTGACCCATAGTCATATTCCCTAGCCAATTAATTCCTACATAAAATCCCCTACATCCCATGAATATTATTCCTACTCCACCAATCTATTAATTCTCCTAAATCCTCATTATCCCATCCTAATACCACTTATTCATTATTTGGGAATTTAAAATTCTCAAGGCCTACTTAACCACCTACTAAACCAATTTTCTCTATAATCTTCTAATCACCCATCCTTAATCATGATTAAACCCCCCAAAGAGATTCTAGAGGTTTCCACCTCTAGAACCCTCTCTCCTCTAGAATCCTCCATGGAATTTTTAATTCCTTGGAAATTCCTCAACCATTGATCCCAATGGCTCAATATTAAGTATGAGCGATTGATTTTCTTCCCATAGCTTATATAAACAAGCCATACCTCTATGATCAACTAACTGGGAAACTTAGAGAGCATCCATTAGACTTGCATCATTCTATATGCAATCAGAAATGCATCATGTCTATAAATCAATCCTAACTAGGAGAAGATAAATCATACCATACACTTATGATTGGGAATACATTTTTAAAGAGGGACCATGACCAATATGGGGATCCACTAGACCCGATTAGAAGATCTCTTACCATAATCCATGGTGTTAGGGAGGGTTCCAAAGCCTCTAGTCAAGCACAATCTTGCAATAACCCTAAAGGGGTCTTGTGTTTTGATATCTCACTAAAATAATAAAAATTAAATTAAATCTAATCTAGTGCTCACCAAAGCTTGTGGTACAAAGTCGGGGTTAGAAATAAATAAAATTAAATATACATAGAAGATATATACTCATGTTAATGTATAGTGAATCCTAATGCATGGAAGAGAAGTATAAATGCATATATATCAACTCTTAAAAAGGAGAAACAAAGTTAGGAATACTTACCTTTGAAGATGAACCCGTTGAGCCTCAATCTCTCCCTTGGCCAAGGTGCTTCACAAGAGGTTGTTGTGGTATGTAAGGATGACAGAGACAAATTAGCTCTAGGATACATAACCTATCAATGCATTCAAAATATTTATCTACAAGACAAGATCCATATCTCTAAATAAAGTATGAAACACTAAGATTACTCAAATAGAATAGTGGATAAGCAGATGCACAATAACTCTTCTTTTCTTCTCTCAATAATGGTGAAATGAACTTTTATATATAGGTGAATTTGACCCTAAACCATTTTGAAATATTCAATCGATAGGGTCAACCCAGTCAACCTAGCTCAATTTCAGACATTAATTCACTAGGTCATGAGCTAGGTCGGCCAAGAGCCAAACTAGTTCCTAAGTGAAAATCACCCAAAACTGTACAGGGTCGACCTAGTTGACCTAGTACAACCGACTGACAGAAGGAGATTAAGGTGAGGAAAAGGAGGATAAAATGTGGGAAATGATTAGAGAGGGTACAATAGAGAATAAAAATCTTAGGGATAAGGTTTTTAAGAGATAAGTGTGTAGATAATGAGTGGCAAAAGGGAGAACAATCCTATGAAGCACCAATGGTCTACCCACCCCTTTTCTGGTGCACCCCTTAAGGAATGCACTTAAAGATATTAAGTTTTTATGGGTTCATGAAAGATACAAAATACCATTAAGTGATAAAAGTTTGAAAATATTATGTGTATATATATGCTTGACTCTAATCTCATCACATGTCATGTGAGTGCAACATAGAATGGTGCTTTGGGAATAAACATGATAACACATAATTTTGATGCTAAGTAAAGTACAACAAGAAGCAAATAAGATAAATAAAAGGATAGAATTGAAAATCACATCCCTTTACTTACCTTAGTGTTGTAGATAAATAAGTAGATTGCAAGAGAAGTGAAGGTGTCCAATGTGAAGAACATTAGGCGAACCTATAGAAGTTAGTGCAAAAATTATCTAAAAATCAAAAAATTTAGAAAATAGACATATAGTAGTGAAAAAGATTCTCTATGTTGTCATGATTCTAGAACATTTTATGGTTCAAAAAATGGAGTATTAAAAACAAAGATATAGACAAAACAAATAATCTGATAGAAAATATTTGAAAGATTAAGATTTTTGAAAAGTAAGTTTAAATAAGGTCAAAGGGAAGTCATTTGGTATTGTTGACTTGTGAAGGAGAGAAAAAAAGCTCCGAGAGACCAAATGAGCTAAGATGGAAAGGAGATGATAGGCTAGATGAGAGGGACCCCCAGTGGTAGTATCGAGTGTAATAGAGGTAGGCAACTGAGAACCTCAAGCTATTTTTTGAATATTTTATTGATTTTAAGTGTTTTTAGAAATTTATAATTTAAAGAAATTTTGGGAACTAAAATGAATCCAAAAAAAGATGCTAAGGGTAGGAAAAACCATTTAGGGAAATGGGTTTGAAGGGTTTGGAGAAATAATTGTTGAAAGGCATTTATTACTCCAAACATAAGGGATCAGTGGGTAAAAACAACTAGGTCAACCCATGCATCCAAGTAGACAAAAATTTGGCAAATTCCACATTTCCAACCTAGTAGGTATGTGTTGACCTAGTGTGTTTTTCAAACTATCAACTTAGTACATTGATGCCGATGTTGTATAAAAATTCACTGTAACAACTTAATACTAAAAGGGGAAAAATAAAGGGGTTAGCATAGTTTGTGAGGTCAACTAGGTCAAAATAAGGAAATTTTGGTCTAATTAGTGTTTGATCAAGGGATCATAAGAGTAAAAATATGTGTGCAATAGGCCAAAAGAGTGCTAAAAGGTCCCAAAATGACTGACTTAGGGATAAAAAGAGTGAGTAGGTTAACAATAAGTTTAATTAATTAAAAATGAACAAATTAAAGCAAATTAGACTTGTTTTTGTTAAAATTTTGAAAATAATGTATTTTGACTATAATGACATGGAGGATCTAATACATATTTTGTTATTTTATGGTTGTAGGGATGGCCCAAATTTTAGTGATTAGTAGATGCATCATGGCTCCCAAAATTATTAGAGTGCTTGTTTATTGAGGATAATTCTTGCTATGATGCCAAGCATCTCGACATGAGAATAATTCTAAGTCAGTGCATAGTAGACCCTTAACCCATTATCAAAAGCATCTTTTAAAGCAAGGGTATCTATTTGTATGACTCATTTTGAGTGGGGAATCTTGACACACTGGGAAGTGACAGATATGGTGGAGGTGGCTTACATTTCTAAATGCTTCTACTATTCATCAACTTTATGTACTTGTAACCTATTTGGATGGGGTTGTCATCCACTTTTACCTGCTACCTAGGTTTCTTAGAGGATCTGGTATGAGCGCTCTTATAAATATATAAATAAGAAGAGGTTCAAGCTCATTCTTAAATCATTGAGTCTTTAGAAGTTTGAGTCTTACAGTTAGATAATTTTAGTTTATCTAAGTTTGTGAAATATAGCTCATATGCTCTTTGCTTGCCATTAATAAATTGATCCTGCAAATCAAAAAAGCTAATATTTCTTCTATCCTTTCTATGTTTAGTTTTGTAATGGTTATTTTATTAGTCATGTTCCTAGGAGCTTGGGAATGGTTTACTAACACATTTAGGTGGGAGGTGGAAGGGGATACAATAGAGGTGGGTATTACCTTGGAAGATATGCATGCCATCTTAGGACTACCCATAATAGGTACACCCATGGTCATAGGAGTGTCAGGTAGTGAGGAGGAGAGGAGAGCCTTAGCCATATGGGTGATAGGATAAGAGAGGATATACCCTAGTTGGAGAGTGAGTATATTCAATGGATATACCTTATAGATTTAGGATATCTAGAAGGATATGATAGGACTTGTGACAACATGGGTGCTGTGTCACAAGTCAGATGGCAAGGTACCACTTTTATGATAGTCTTGAGCCAGATAATATTAGAGAAAAGGGTGTTATATAACTTTGGATCTATCATTTGGGTACAACTTGTACATGACATGTATGGAGTGTTGTCCAAAGGGTAGAAGTCTATGGGACCAATTATATTGTTGATGGCATGGATATATGAGAGGTTCCCCATGTATCAACCAACTGAATTACCCCATGTGATCGATGATAGGTTACCTCAAGTTTAGAGATGGAGATAGGACCAAGTAGTGTGAGTCATGCCCCATGTTCCAGTACTATAGATGATGAGATGAGTGGATATTATATAACAACCATATGGGCACATCACTATGATACAACCTAGTTGGGAGATAGTGGCACCAAATTTGGCATGGACAAAGGTGATAGGGAAATATACCTAGTGAATAAAACCACATCTGATAGCATGAGTACTAGGATAGATAAGATAACCTCACCTAATGATGTTGATAGTAGTGCCCACATTTTGGGTTCAACATGTGAGAGAGCTGATGGGGAGAGGAGGGCTAGGGCCACTAGTAGCTAGGTTAGTGCTTAGGCCATGGCATGAGAGACCATGGATAGGTCAGGCATGATGAAAAATAGAGAATGAGGAGATAAATGCAAAGGAAAGAGTACAAGAGGGACCACCACCATCACTATAGCCAAAAGAGTAGTGACCACTATGAACATGACATTGATGGAGGTAGTAAGAGTATGAGAGAGTAGAGATAGTAGTTATCCTAGATGACCCATTAGGTGGGCCAGGATAGAGTTGGGTGATAGAGAGACCACTTAAGTGTATCCTAAGATGGGCATGAGAGGTAATTATAGGATTTGTGTTTATGCCATAACCTATAGATGAGGTTCTTGGAGGATGCATAGATGGGGAGAACGTGCTTGGTGGTCATGCAGATGGTGAGATAGAAGTAGCTAAAACACAAATAGGTAATAAAAGATGGTTAAATTTTGTTTAAGTTTACTTGAGATAAAGTAGAGATAGATATATTTTGAGATATATAAATGATCTAATATCTATTTGGTTTGAATTTTACAAGTATTACAGAGGAGTAGACTAGATGGGGATCCCTAGTGAGGGAGCACTCCATGATATCCTAGACGAGGTGTTGATGTCATACAACTCTACCATATTAGAGGATCTATGGTATTATCTACCCTAGCTCAAGCAAGCTAGTTTAGACTAGTAGGAGAGGCCATGAGGCAATATAAGAACACAAAGAGGGGATACAAGCATTAACAAGGGTGGGTGTAGGAGAGGCAATAACATGGTAAGACTTGGCTCAAGAGAAAGCCACACATATAGTTATCATGATATAGATGGGATAGGTACAAGCTCAAAAAAGTGACACATTTAGCGACCTTGGCCTGGTTGGCATAGGTATAGGCTAAGGTGGATCATCTACAGGGGTAGGTATCAGGGTTGAGATCTTGGGCAACCTATTTATAACATTCTATTCAGACGAGTTAGATTGAGCCATATATGGATAGCATGGATAGGCCATAATATGGGAAGGATGGGGCCCAACCATAGAGCTGTAACTTTATATATGGTTGTATTATGTATTAAAACTCATGATGTGTGTGTGTGTGTATCATTTTGGTAGTTGGATGCTGATTTTATGTGTGTGCATTATGGTTGTGGTTTTGGATGCTTGGATATATTTCTTTCTAGTAAATATATTTAGCTATTGTTGTATATGATATAGGAAATGTATGAGTTATGGTTTCTTTTATAGCATTATGTAGAATACATGCATGGTTAAAAAGAAATAGGCAAAAAATATTTGTTAAAATATGATCAATCAAAAATGTACCACACACTATTTCAAGTTGGGAAATGTGTAATAACAAAAAAATGACTAAGTATAAATAAATAATGGATGGTAAACAAAATGGAAATTTTTTTGTTTTTAAACTAAGAGAAAAATTTGAAACTGAATTAAAACAAGATCATACTAAATCACGTTAGGAAGTATGAGCATAATGTAATAAAATATAAAACATGTAAAAGGAAAAAAGATATAAAAACAAATTAATTAAGTTAATAAATCATAATAAATCATGTTGGGAAGTATAAAAGAAAAACAAAATTGGAAAATTTGGTGTTAAATTTATCACACTAATTCAAGCTAGGAAGTATGAGAAAATTCAAGAAATAGTTGGATTCTCACATGCAATCAAAAAGTAAGAAGATAAAAGAGAAATAGAAATGAAGTAAGCATAAAACATACTACATAAATATTGGAAGCATGTCAATGACGTGTAACTTCATAATCAATCACATTTTATCTTATATTTGACACATGTAATTTTGACTGTGACTTAGATTATTGGAAAATTTTGCAAGGAGGGCTAGGTCCTATCCATGGTCTTACACTGCAACTCACAAATGGAACACTACTGAGGTGGAATAAATGTGAAAATTAGGTAATAAAGGATGTTGGTAATAGGAAGGTGAAATTATGGTAATTTATGAGGATGGCTAGGTCCTATCCATGGTCTTATAATGCAACTCACAAATGGAATCCCAAGGGTAGTGATCAGGGAACAAAATAATATTTCTCAAGAGGAAATATGAGGAATGTAGGGAGTGAAAAAGGGAATGTAAAAATCATAACTTAGGCATCTTATGAGAAGACCTTAGGAGACATGAGGCATACTAAAGACATGAGAAGACACTAAGTGAATAGTGACCATAAATGTATAAAGGAAACCTATTTGCTATAGACATAAAGATTTGTAGGAAAATAAGCATGCTACTAAGATCAACACATGAAGGTAGATTGGTAAAATAAAATTAAAATGGACCTACCTTCCCATGATGCATTCCCCATTCCTTAGGACCCCTTACATATCCATCAATCTACTGTGAAGATTGGTTATCTACATGAGAAAGTAGGTACCTATTGACCATTTTCCCCCATAGGTCAAATGAGTCTAACACCCTATATTCAAAATCTTATATAAAGGCCTTTTATAATGTCATAGAATATGCTTTAGCTTTGTGAATGTCATTTCCTATGCCATTATCATTTAATCATAGTATAGCTTGGTCCTTTTTCATTTCATGTATAAGGGAACATTTTAGAGTCATATATGCAAGTGGCATGTCTTCATGGTGATCAATGCAGTTAGGGTATGGTTTATATTGCTAATGGATGAGAAAATAGAGAGTGTTTTAGAGAACCTATGAGGTGTTGAGAATGTTTTGGATGACTTAGGAGGCTCTAGAGCTCCATCAGGTTCTTTATTGTATTCATCCAAATATTTTTGGTCTAGTGGCAGAAGGTTTCAGTAAAGTCAAGTGAGCATCTTCACAAAGATATATCTCGCATGTGTGGTAGTTTCAAAGGAATGTGACCACATGGGTTTGTTCACCTTGGTCCTAAGTTGTTATACACCAAGTTTTAGGTCCTCTATCAAAGCATAAACAAATTTATATATGTGCAAAGTTGGGCTCCTGAACATTTCTGCTAAGTTTCCCATACATAGTCATTTGAGCTTGGGCATCACGGGATGTCACGTAGAAGTAATTATGAACCAAACTTATTAAACATCAAATATCTTCATCTAAGAAGCTCCCAAGACTATTTCATCAAATGGGTTCATCCTTCTTAGTAAGAAGAGCATCTCTTATAAATTCGGGACCTCCATGTTTCTCATGCTTGAAGATCTAAGCTTTCAAAGTTGGTCAAAAACATAATATGTTCACGTGAACATCAAGTTAAAACTCAAGCAAAAATCTACCTATGTTTAAATTTGATAGTCTACAGGATGTCAATCACATTCCATGTAACGATGAATGATGGTCATGTAAGCATCAAATTTAAAGATAAAATAAGACAATCCTATTGAGCTTAAATTTGATAGTCGCATGACCATCAAAATACATCCCATAAAATGTCAATTTTAAGATCATGGACTAGCCATTAGCTTTCAAATAATGGGTTATAAAAATATTAATGGTCTTTGCTCGATTGTATATCTCAATCCAATAGCATGTGGAGGTTAAAGGGTTAACAAATCTCAAGAGTGAATGTGTGATTGACAAGTGTCAAAAATGTGTTCAACTGGCAGAGGATCAATGACTCATAGGCATCCATGCATAGGCAGCTTGATGGAATAAGTTGGTTAATGAGTCAAGGATCTATATCAAACATTAACAACCAATGAAAATTAAGGTCAAGATCAATTGTGAGCCTAGGATTCTTGACGAGGGTTGAAAGGTTGTTTTTGACCATAGACAACAAAGTTTTGTAGGGTCTTCTTAATACCATCAAAGCTGGTTCAAATGCCACAGAGTAGTCAATACGATGTAGTCAAGCATAGAGAACATAAAGGGACCACCCATGTGGCTAAATATGGACTTATGGCTTGTAAGTTTGCATCATAAATGGATCCTTCTTTGACTATGTTCACCATTTCTAGTAGAAAGAGCTAATTTTTCAAAAGGTGCCATGAAGGAAAACAAATGGACCCCAACATTTCATTGAATATACAACTACTTGAGAGTGGCCCTTGTTTTCACTATGCATGCCATGATAACTAGTCATGAGTGGTTTAGCACTAGGAAAAATATCAAAATAACTTGATACCACCATTGTAACCATTAGGGAGCATCAATGAGAGAATATGTAACTATGCAACCACTCGAGGTGACCTACACCAATCAAGTGGTCCTAATGAGAATATTTTATAGAGGTAGTTCTAATTGATTTTCAAATGGATTCAAATTCATTTTATCCCTTTTTGAGCACCAAAACCCTCTCTCTCTTTCTTCCCTTGTTTATAAATATAGCTCTCGATCTATTATAAAAGAAGTTCCACTCCATGTATGGTGAAGCCTTGCTAGAATGACATCATATTTTGCCTTTGAACATTACTGTAAGTCTAATTTTTAGTTCTTGAATGATTACCTAAGTGTGCAAGTGATGTATGGTTATGCAAAGTGATTTTTCTCTATCCTTTCTTACTTTATCCTCTTATGCTTGTGCAAGACTTTCTATTCTAACAGGTCATATGAAGTGTTGTCAAGTGTATGAACCTATCTTTTAAGTGTACAATGAGTCTTAGTGCTACAACTAGCCTACGGTTTACTTGCCTTGGATAGCTCTCATACATCTGAACTTCATATTGAAATACTCATGTTAGAATCCATATGACTTAGAAGTTAGTTTGTGTGCCTTGTTCTTAGTACATGAAAGTATGATGATCATATGGAATACATCTTGGTATATCACCCCTTTATATTAGGTTTATTTCATGTAAATTCTAACTCTTTTCCCATAATCAAGCATTAGCATAGGTGAAATCACTTCAAGATACATTCAAGGAACTAGCCCTTAAAATATAGAGGCTCACTTCCACTATAGGTACACACACATACCTAGAAGTGTTCCCATGTTGCCCAAATCTGGAAGAGGATTGAACACCCTCTTATAAGGTACAATATTTAGTGATAATAGTTATCACATGATTGATGGCACCGAGGTCCAAGAGAGTGAGAATATTGTTGGTGTGTCTTTCCTTTATTAGTTTTTAGAAACAAGTAACCTAGCACCAATGGTGAATCTGAATGATAACCTTTAATTGTAAGTAGCCTAGGTATATCTCATTGAAGTTTTGATCAGTTTTTTATATTTCCTTTGATACATGAGGTGGACATGAATGACCATGGTGGATATCCTTATCATGGACCTCAACCATACCCTAGTACATACGAACCTCAAGAGTACACTTATGAGTCTTGTCATGAGGAACAAGACATTCCTATGGACTCTATATCAAGATATTACAAGCCAATATATAGATTCTTGTAGGCTAGAATGCAATAGGTTAAATCTAGTCTTGATCCTCATCATTACCCTCCTCCTCCTTCATTTTTTCCATCTTATATCAAGTCTTTGTTGTCATCCATATCACATTTACTAGTTCTTGAAGATGAAATGATAACATGGGATGATGAGTATGATATACTCCCTGATCATCTCATAGAATGGTTGAGAAATGTTGTCCAAAGTCATATGCAAACTATAAAGATGTTTGGATAAATATAAGGAACTCAATGGGAGATCATTGAATAAATGGAATTAGAAAATAAGTGCCTTCAATGTTCAATAGAGAGGCTAGGTATGTGGGAGGATAAAGAGCTAAAAAATAAACATGTTGAATAATTTCAAGAAAGCTATTGGAAAGATGCAACTCCAGCTAATGTAGATGCTTGTTCTTTTAACCAGCCCAAGAAATCACTTCCCCATGAGCTTATTAGTGCATTCCTCTTTCCTGAATCCACTTTCAATCCCTCTCCTACCCCTCACACTCCATCTCAAATTCATTATCTCCCCATCACATCTCATAATCCATCTCCTTCACATGAGCCCATCTTGAGAGAATAAAGTGAAGAGGAGCAAATCCAAGCTGAGGTTGACCAAGAGGATTTCATGAGTGACTATGAAGATGAAATCACCATAAGGACTCCCCTCGGTGACCACAAGTGTAATCCTGTGTTCTTAGATGAAAAGAAACATATTAAAGATTCTATTGCAGTTGTTTATGAGGAATGTGGCCAAGACTTAAAGAGAGAGGTATATGAATATGAATCCATGTCTAATCATGAAGTTATGGATGACCTTCTCAAACATGAAGTCGATAATACTATCAAGGAGGAAGACCAAGTCACTCCTCAAGAAACTACAGTCCTAAGAGAGTCTCATGAGACTAAGGTAGATGAAATAGATCTTGAAGAAAACATTCATGAGGAAGAATATTTATGGCTGAGGTTCAATGCCATATGCAAGGAATTTGACAAGTTGGGTAAAATTCCTCCTCCTCCAAAAGATTGCATATCTAATGATAGGTTTGTTGATGAGCCTAATAAACATGAAGGTGAATTTGTTTCTGTTGATCATGAACCTGTAGTCATAAAGGAATTTGATGTAGTTTCTACCCAAGAAGTTGTGAACATGGAGGATGAAGTCAAGGTAGAAGTTAAGATTCCTCAAGAACAGTCAAGAGCTCTATCTGAGGGTGAAACATTTCCAAAGGTATTAAACCATGAAGAAGAAGAGCTTGATTCTTTCAAACATCAAGTACATTATATCAAGGAGGAGAACAAGGTTGAGAGGACTATCATATTCAAAAATTTACATATCAAGGGCCAAGTACATGACAAGGTAGAAAAGGATTTTTCTATGGACGACAATGATCAAGATTGGGTAGACTATGCAGAGATCTAGGATGAGCTTTAAGAACTCATAGCTAAAGAGAAACCCAATATTATTGAGGACACTATGGAAACCAAAAAGGAAAGCCTTGTTTAACAAACATTGGATGTCATAATTGAGGAACCATATGAGAGTGTTAAGGTTGCTTGGATACAAGAAAATTTCATTTCCATAGCTATCCTATTTGGAGTTACTTGGTTCTCATTGAACATCATGCCAATGAAGTTGGAAAATAACATGAAGAAGATAGAATCATCAATGTCAAGGATCAAAAGGCTACATGTCTCATTCAACCCTTCATGTCATAAAGCAAGTGAGTTTTAGAACTTCCCCCTTGATCCTGGTGGAATTTTTCATCTCAGGTTAGTTAGTGCTTAGTTCAGTTTAAATAGGTTTGTGTTTCCCTTCTTCTATGTGGTGTTCCAATAAGTGCTCTTAAGCACATGTGTGTTTTGATTATTTCCTTGCTTTATGTTTGGTTCCGTGTGTTCCCTTATGTTTTGTGTTTCATTTAAGGATTTTTGTATGTCAAACCTACTATACATGTGAATCCATAACCTAATAGATAGGATTAGGCAATTGGTCTGGGTTCCTTTTGCATAGGTAGGCATGTAACCCCTGATAAATTTCCAATAATGTTGACCATTTTTCCCCATAGGTCAAATGGATCGATCCCCCTATAGTCAAAGTCTTGTATATGGGGCCTTTTATAATGTCATAGAATATGTTGTAACTTTGTTAATGTCATTTCCTATGCTATTCTAGTTTAATCATAGTCTAGCTTGGTCCTTGTTTCATTTGGTGTCTAAAGGAACATTTTAAAGTCATATATGCAAGTGGTATGTCTTCATGGTGATCAATGCAATTAGGGTATGGATCAGGTTATTAATAAATGAGCAGATGGAGATTGTTACATAGACCCTATGAGGTGTTAAGAATGCTTGGAATGACTTAGGTGGCTTTAGGGCTACATTTGGTGTATCATTATATTCATCCTGACATTTTGGGTTAAGTGGTAGAAGGTTCTAGTAAAGCTGAGTGAGCATCTTCATGAATTTATATCTCACATGTTTGGCAGTTGCAGAGGAAGGTGACCACATGGATTTATTCACCTTGGTAACAAATTTTTATGCAGCAAGTTTGAGGTCCTTCACTAAAGTGAAAATAGAGTTATATATGTGCAAATTTGGGCTCTAGGGCATTTTTTCTAAGTTTCCCATACTTAGTTGTATGAGCTCGATCATTGTGGGATGTCACATAGAAGTAGTTATGAATTATCCTTCTTGAACTTCAAATATCTTCACTTGAGAAGCTCTTAAGAACATCACATCAAATGGGTTCATCCTTCTTGGTTAGAAGAGAATCTATTGCAAATTTGGGATGTCCATGTTTCTCATGCTTCAAGATCCAAGCTCTCAAAGTTGGTCAAAAAACATAATACATTTATACAAATGTTAAGTTAAAACTCAGGTGAAAATCTACTTGTGTTTAAATTTGATGGTATACAAAATGTCAATCACATTCTATAGAATGATGAATGATGGTCACACAAATGCCAAATTTAAAGAGAGTGAGATAATCCTATTGAGCTTAAATTTGACAGTCACGTGACTATCAATGATGATCACATGCACATCAAAAGATGTCCCATAGACTATTAAAATATGTCTCATAGACTATCAATTTTTAGATCATGGACTAACCATTAGCTTTCAAATAATGGTTCCCAATAATATCAATAGTCCATGTTCAATCGTACATCTCAATTCAATGGCATGTATAGGTCAAAGGGTTAGGAAATCTCAAGAGTGAATGTGTGTATGACAAATGTCAAAAACACATTCAATTGGCAAAAGATTGAGGACTCATGGGCATCTGTGTATAGGAAGATTGATGAAGCGAGTTGGTCAATGAGTCAAGGATCTAGATCAAGCATCGATAACCAATGAAAATTAAGTTTGAGAGAAATGATGATCACAAGATTATTGGTGAAGGTTGAAAGGCTATTTTTAACCATGGATAACAAGGTTTTGTAGGATATTCCCAATGCAATCAAAGCTGGTTCAAACACCATGGAATAATCAATATGATGCAATCAAGCATATAGAACATAAAGGGACTACCCATGTGGCTAAATATGGACTTTTGGCTTGTAAGTTTGTGTCATAAAGGGATCCATCTTTGACTGTGTTTGCCATTTCTAGTAGAAAGAGCTAATTTTTCAAAGGGTACCATGAAAGAAAATAAATAAACCCCAATAGTTCATTAAATGGACCAAATTTTTGAAAGTGACCTTTTTCTGCACTATGTACACCATGACAACCACTCATGAGTGGTTTAGCATCAAGACAAAGCTAAAAACAACCTGATACCACTATTGTAACTGTCAGGGAGCATTAATGAGAGAATATGTAACTGTGCAACTACTCAAGGTGACCTCGACCAATCAAGTGGTTTGAATGAGCATATTTTATAGAGGTAGTTGTAACTAATTTTCAAATGGATTTGAATTCATTTGATCCCATTTTGAGCACCAAAACCCTCTCTCTCTTACTCCCCTTTTCTATAAATATAACCCTTGAGCTATTGTAAAAGAAATTCCACTCCATGTATGGTGAAGCCCTAATGGAATGACATCATATTTTGCCTTTGAACATTACTGCAAGTCTAATTCTCAGTTCTTGAATGATTGTCTAAGTATATAGTGATGTATGGTGATGCAAATTAATTATTCTCTATCCTTTCTTCCCTTATCATTTCATGTATGTGCAATATTTTCTATTATAATAGGTCATATGAAGTGTTATCAAGTGTATGAGCCTATCTTTTAAGTGTACAATGAGTCTTAGTGCTTGCATCTAGCCTATGGTTTACTTGCCTTGGATAACTCTAATGCATCTTGCCTTCATATATAAATACTCATGTTAGAATCTATAGGACTTAGAAGTTAGTTTTTTTGCCTTGTTTCTTAGTGCAGGAAAGTATGATGATCATATGGAATACATCTTGATGTGTCACCCCCTTAGATTAGGTTTATTTCATGCAAATTATAACTCTTTTCCCATAATTAAGCATTAACATAGGTGAAATCACTTCAAGATACATTTAGGGAACTAGCCCTTAAAATATAGAGGCTCACTTCCACTATAGGTACACCTACATACCTATAAATGTTCCCATGTTGCCCATATCTAGAAGAGGATTAAACACCCTCTCCTAGGGTGCAATATTTGGTGACAACAAGAACACTAAAATATTTTTTTATTCTCTTTTTATAATCTACTATCCTACCACACCCCAATGGACCTCAGCTCTATCGTGAGACCAACTATGGAGTTTGAGCTTCAACTAGAAAAAGGAGATGTGCTTTGAATCACATCTTTTAGTATGATTTGACTTTTAAGGATTTTGAATGTTTTTACCCTTTGTATCACTGCCTTTTGTTAAATGATTTTGGCTTTTGAATGTTTTTAAGGATTTTTAATATTCCTCCTCTATATAGACTTGGAATGACCAATCATGAGAGATAGAGTAATACACACGATTGATCTGTAGGCTTAGGCTAAAGGAAGATAAGTAACCAAAGACAAGATTGACTAGAACACTTATTCTTAACAATGAACTAATATGTTATCTCAAGTCTCAACCATGTATATGCTTAGTGTGAAAAAAGGGGATAAAGGGAAAAAGTATATCCCAAAGTGGACGGGAAAAAGTATATCCCAAAGTGGACCAGTATAAGGAGATTATCATGAGATTAATTGTTTGCTAACTGATCACATAGTAATAGGAAAAATGACTAAAATGAATAAGGTGTGTATAACCATGTCACAATGACAATTTAGCCATGAAAAATAGAGATAAGAAAGCAAACAATCATGAAGAGAAAACAACGGAGTTTGTAAGAAAGAAATTTAAAAATAAAGAGAAATCAATGATAAAGAAAACATCCATAAACAAACATAAATGACAATATAAGCAATATAGAGTGTAAAATCAAAGTCACCATGTAAGAGAAATAATAATTTGACATAATATTAAATGATATAAAAAATAGATAAAGTTAATATTGAATCACACATCCAATCCAATTTGAAATGTGAGAATATTATGCATGTGTTCATAAATACTGATAGATTTATCCACACACATAATCTAGAACATCTGATATATCTTAAAGAAGTTGGATGTGAACTGCAGCTAATGTCTCATCTATCTTCAGTGAAAATTAGGAAAATACATCACATATAATATCCTCAATAGAAAAGGTAGGAATGCTTGATGGATCACGTTGAGGAGGGATATCAGGTAAAGGATGTTTAGAATAATGCATAGGAGGGGACTCTATAGGAGAAGAAGGTATCAATAGTGGGGAAGGATGCATAAGTGAGGGACTCAGGTGGAGAAGGATCCACATGTGAGTAAAGGTCCATAGGTGAAGGATTCATGGGTGGAGGAATATATGTGATGAAGAGACCACAGGAGAGGTTGAAACTATAGGAGATGGAATCATGGGAGAAGGAGGAGCCTTCTTATAGGAATGGCCTATGGGAGGAGTGGTATAAGGTTTGAGAATAGCTACAAGGTGATCTTTAAGATGTTTTTGAAGGATACAACAATGATTGATGTGATGGGTGCCACATTGGTGCCAAATACAATACACCTCTCCATACTTAGGAATATACTCAAGTAGTACCTTTAGGGGAGGTATGGCCTTATCTGAGGATTGAGGGGAAGAAATATGCAAAGTTTTAATATATTGTCATGGCTTATGACAATGCATGGATAAATGATTATCTATGTTGTGTAAGAAACAAATACACCTTTGAGTAAAACTAGTAGAGGTATTCAGAGGAGGAGGTGTAACAAAAATGGAAGGATCTTGGGAAGGCACATTAGCCCATTTGGTGGGAAATGAAGCCATCTATAGTAAAGGTAGTAAACCATCATCGAGGGAAGGTGGTGCTACTAAAGGGACTAGACTAGGCTCGATGGAAGGAGCAATGGTATAAGAAGTAGGGATAGGCTCAAATAAAGTGGCAATAGGTCCAAAACATGATCTACTAAGGGAAGGGTGGGGTATATATAAGGATGAAGGAGGGTTGCATGCATCTCAGGGACAAACAAGTTATAGGGGTCAGGGTACCTATCAAAGCTATAAGGTCCAATCATAACACAATCTAAAAGCGTACTCCTATGTGGTTATTTAGAAACTAGAGGTATTAATACTATATCTACCCTATGATAAAGAGGAAAACTGCTAAAATTAGGAACTATATATGATGGGATACAAGAAAAATCACTAAAATATTGAATCAAAGAGGAATAATAATGGATAATTTTAGCATCACATACCTGAATAAGACCACCTAAGAATGGATCATCTAAGGTGTAACCATCATCATAGTTAGGTGTATGAAGATCAATGATGTAGGTAGGGATGGCATTTTCATCTAATGAGGTGTGATGAAAGGAATGATAAGTCTTAATCAAGACACTGGGGATATCATCACAAGGTGGTTTGCAAGCTTGAGGCCTTAAAGAAGCAAGAAGATGAGATATGAGATGAGGTAAGAGATCAAAAGTTTTAATCTTTAGGTTGATCTCATCGGGATCATCATCATCAAAATATAAGATGTTTTGGGGAATATTCCAAATTAGTTCAGGATGATAGTTATAACCTCAAGTTGAATTGATGGGAAAGTTGAATCATTGAGACTCACAAAATAGAACACTGGGCAAAGGTTCAAGAGTAGGAATCTTGAAGACACCACAGTCTTGGAATTTTTAGAATTTATAAGGGTTAGTGTCACCTTGAATCCTATAGATGGCTCCATTGTAAGGAAATTTAATGCATTAGCAGATGGAAGAATCAATTGCTCTCATACAATGAGTCAATGACTTACCAAACAAAATGTTATAAGATAGAGGAAAGTTAAATATCATCACCTTCACACAAATGGTGATAGGTGGAATGGTAATGAGAAGCCACACATAACATAAAGGAGGTATTTTACTTCAATCATATCTTTGATATGTGTTATGTGTGGATTTGAGATTGCATTCAGAATATCTAATGGTTTTGATAAAATTGAGAGAGGCAACATAAGTGTCAGACCCCTCATCAATCAAGGCACGCTTGACTTGGATATTGCCAATTTGAACACTAATGAATAGAGGAGGATCATCCACATGAAGTAAAATATCATCAAGAATCAAAGAAGTGATGATAAATTTTAAGGAAAGATAAGTGTCCATTATTTTGTCAACATGGATAGACATCTCTTTAAATTATTATAATATGTTATCTTCAAATCCAGATAAGGTTGCTTCATGTCCTACTAGGGGAGGATGAGGGATGTTTATTTCAAAAAATAATTGCATAATATGGTTTTGATGATGTGGAGAGGTCCTCATAAGCTCAAGAAATAGAATTTGGTATGGGAGATTAATGAGTTCCATGATGGGATCCCACTCATCATAACCCATAAGAAGGTTGTTATAAATAGGTGCATAGTGTTGAAGGATGTCCTTAAAAGAGGATCTAAAGTGCATTGGAATTTGTGTTGATAAGAGGGAGAAGGTTTAGAACAAGGTTTTAAATTATGTTGAGAAGCTGAAGAAGTTGGTTTAGGTTGGTTTCGAGAATCAGTAGAACAAAAGTTGATAAAAGCTTGATCATCATTAGTGTTAGGTAACGAAGATGGATGGATGGTAAAAATAGAATAGAAAGTGTTATCCAAATGAGGGTTTGGAATTGGATCATCAAAGGTTATAAATTAATCTTTTCCCAACTCATTTGAGTGATTTGGAGAAGAATCTTGGATAACACGGAATGTGTTAGATAATGGAGGGGTGTAGATAAGTTGAGGATCAATGAAAGCAACCACCCTTCACATATTAGTCATATTAACCACATTATCCTTTACGAGTTGGGTCAAAAAGACTTTATACATTTTTGGTGGAAGGGGTGGGATTGTCTTGGTTATCTTGGTGGTTTTGGTGATTTGGAAGAGGGTCTTTATAGATAGCCAAATAAGCATTGGCTTGATTCAAGGTTTGAGATTCAGTATGTGTTTTATGAGCTTTAAAATTAATGTCATAGGCTTGTTAAAATTTGAATGATATATTCATGATCAAAATTAAGATCAAGAATAAAATCTATAGCTAAATTACAAAGATACCTACATGTCTCATGATACTATCCCCAACTAGCATGAAACCAACAAAAGTTGTTGGGATCATACAAAGATTTCATAGGATGAGTGGGGTCAAGTTATCGTAGAAGATGCCTAGGTAAACATTTTAATAATTCAACTGAGGATAAGGGTTTTTGAACATTAATGTTATTAGGTGAAGAGAAATGAGGATTAGTGAATTGTTGAGAAGGGGGAGCTGGTTTTGAAGTTTGGTTAGGAATAACAGCTTGAATGGTGTGAATGGTAACATAAGAGTCTGTGACACCATTATTATTAGCATTATGATTTTTTTTAAGTACGATACGATTACCCATAAAAGGTTGGGGTGACTCTAATTTATGCATAAAGAAATATTAATATTTAGCTTGGTCAATGGCCTCCTCCAAAGTATGAGGAGAGAGAGAGTGCAGACCTGATATTATAACTTGGGAAAAAGAGCATTGGTAAGAGATGGAAAATGTTATCATCGACTATCTTATGTTCACATTTGTTGGATAAAGTTTTCCACCTTTTAACAAAATCTTGGAAATTTTATTTTCAAGTTGCTTGTAATTTATAAGGTGGGCCAAAGTATTCTCGAGAAGATCACTAGTTTGGAACTCTTAGACTAGAGCATTCACTAAATCTTGCAAACTAGTAATAGAATGAGTTTTAAGTTGGTTATACCAATCTAAAGCATCACCCATGAGAGTTTTGGATAAGATTTTGGTAGTGGAAAAGATATTCTATTTGACCCAATATTAATAAATATTTATAAATGTTTTTAGATTAAGAGTAAGATCAGTTGATCCACAGTAAGAAATTATAGTGGTGATACCTCCTATATCAATATTAGTAATGTTGGGTGAATATTTTGTCACCAACTAACTGATGGGAAAAATAGGTGTTTCAACCATAGCATAGGGAGATTTGTCAGCCAAATGTGTAGGTCAACCACATCAAAAGGGGAAAAATATCTCCTCTCATCAAGGGGAGGTTCCCTATAACTATGAGGTGTTATATACTATATATATAAGTAGAAAATAACACTCAAGGGTAGGACAACACCATCCATCTCTCTTTTTTTTAGAGATGATGTTCACAGATCAAAGGAGAAATCTTGGGTGATTGTTAGAGGTACTTATCTTCTTTCAAAAGTAATACTCAGTCAACAGCCAAATTCCTTTCTGGCCAGTAAAATTAACCATGAGAAACCCACGAAAGCACAAAGTCTTTCATTGCTTCCCTCACTAAAACAGGGTGTAGTAACACAATAGAATGAGGTGTAACACAAAGTCTACACCTCAACTGCCAAATTGTGAAATATATGAAGGAAAATGGGGACACAAAGTCATCCCAAGATCCTTTAAATAGAAATAGAAAATAAACACACTAAAGACAATTATGGCAGCACAAAGTCTCTCTATAGTCGGCTTCAAGACACCTTCCTGGTTAATTCCACTAGTTCTGCTTATTTAATTAAATGGACAAAAACACATTTAGAAAATAGACATAAGAACAATTTCTTCAACAACACAAGCTATTCCAGCATAAAGTCTGAAAGGTCACTTGCTTTCTCATCCAAATAATGAAATATGACTAACAATATGAGGTCAAAGTCTTAGTAATGCCTTTCAATTTGGGTAGAGTTTTGCTTCTGATAAAAAAAAGATATCCCTTGCATAAAATAAGAGATTATAATATATAGCGCTCCAAGAAAGACTTGGGCACTTTATTTTATGGAATGGCCCATGCTGCATTCAATGCCTTGAATGCATTTTTAGTTCTATGAAGGGGCCATGTTGGAACAAAGCATTGGCCTTGGCTTTAGTGTACATAATCATCTCGAATGTCTTCTCCTAAGCATGGGTTGTCTAGTCTATTTTCTAGATATGTACGCGGCTGTCCACTCACTTTTATTCAAAGGGAGAAAAATAGGCCGTGCCTTTGAATGTTTGCGTGCTCAGATGTCTACTTGGTGGACTATTCCACCTACTAGAATAACTCCCCTATAGATATTTCAGTATCTCCTATAGCTTTCCCTCTTTCTTATTGTAATTTGAGCTCTTGGGCTATCTTCTTACCTTCAACAGGCTCTTTCAACTTCTTCTTTAACTAGTCACTGAGTTTGTTTTAAGGTTCTGCATCATATTTGAAAATAAACAGGCATTTCATTACCTTGAATTTGATGTCCACAGGGATGTCACTGGTCGTTGGTCACTTGAACCATGTTGAACCTTGAACCTTTTAACATTTGGAGTGCATTGGTTCAATGGTTCAACGGTTTGGGGGGTTCTATCAGCTCCTTGGTTTAATTGGCTCTTTGGTTCAATCGGCTCTTTGGTTCAATCAATTCTTTGGTTCAATCAGTTCTTTGATTTAATCAATTGAACCATCTCTTTGAACTTATCTTTGGAATCTTCTGATTCCATCCTTTGCTCAAAGCTTCCTTGTGAACTTTGAACTTCTTGAATTGGTTGAACTCTTTGAACCATTTGAACCTATGAACCATTTTAGTTCAAAGTTCAACGGTTCAAAATTTCATTCTCTTTCTTTGAATCCTTTTATTCTCTAAGTCTTTTGAACTTTATTGAACCTTTGAACCTTGAACCATTTCGGTTAAAAGTTCAATGGTTCATTCTCTTTCTTTGAATCCTTTGAAGTTTTGAACTCTCTGGATTCTTTTCTTTTCTGTTGAACTCATTGAACCTTTGAACTCTTTTGGTTCAAGGTTCAACGGTTCATTCTTTGCTCTTCGAATCCTTAGTTCTTCGAAGTCTTTCAAAATTTATTGAACTCGTTAAACCTTTGAACTCTTTTGGTTCAAGGTTCAACAGTTCAATCTTTCTTCTTCGAAGTCTTCTTTTGTTTAAGTCTTTTGATCTTATTGAACTTTTTGAACCTTTGAACTCATTGAACCATTTTGGTTTAAGGTTCAACGGTTCAATAGTTCAACCTTCACTCTTTGAAGCCTTCTTTTCTTTAAGTCCACTTAACTTATTGAACTTTTATAACTTGCTGAAGTCTTCAAACTCGTTGAACTCTTCGAAGCAATTGAACTTTTTTGAACTCATTGAGCGCTTAACTCTTTTCAAACCTTTGAACTCATTGAACCTTTGAACCTTGATGAAGTAGGGTTAAATGGTTCAATGGTTCATTGCATTTGTTTGAAGCCCGTCACTAAGTCTTTTGTTTGAACCTCGGCGTTGAACTAGCCTTAAAAATGCCTAATTGTTGGAACTTCTTTGTAAGAAAGCTTGCCTATTAAACCTGCGAGTTCTTTAGCTGAGAAGACTCAAATACTTGAAGAATTTAAATACTTAGAATATTTTTTGAGAAGGGAAGAGATAATTTTGGTCTATGGGACCAAAATAGTTGATATGTTGTCCCCAAAAATAAGTGATGGATTTTAGGAATAACAACTAGCTCTAATTGGAGAACTTTCATTGATTGTAAAAATAATCGAAGGGAGTAGAATCCAGAATCTCCAGTGCCTTTAAGTATGCCATTGGGCTATGGAGTCATGGTACCCAAAAAATAAAGGCACCAAAAAGAAACAAAAATGAAAAGTCACCAAAGAGAACTAAAGACTATACAAATATACATATGTACAACTGATGTCACCTGATACTTCAAGGATTAAAGTGCTTTAGATGGTACCCACTGTGAGGCAATGAAAAGGGCGTATCAAACCAAAAATGAGAGATTGCGCCATTACCATAATCTAGTTTAGGATCAAATTGAAAGCTTTGATGCTTTTAGTATCTCTATAGTACCCAAAGAATTTAATGACCAAGCTGATGCATTAGCTATTTTTGCAACTCTTTTGGTTTCTCACCCAAATTTTAAGGGAGACATGTACACTATCAAACTGGTCTTTTGACCAAGTATGCCAGACAATGCCAATCATTAGCAAGTGTTCAATGGTGAAAACCAAATCATCGCCTTTTTGGAATAAAAAAATAGCTTTAAACAACTTCACTTTGAAGGTAGTGAGCCTCAAAAACTTGAATCAGCCCCTGAAACAAGTTCAGACGCAGGTAAAGAATTCCTACAACTAAGAGGAAATAAAATTCAAAGAAGAAAAATTGAACCGTTGAACCATTGAACCTTGAACCAAAAGAGTTCAAAGTTCAAAGGTTCAACGAGTTCAATAAAGTTTGAGAAACTTAGAAGAATAAAGGATTTGAAGAGTTAAGAAAGAAAGGTTGAACCATTGAACCTTGAACCTTGAAAGGTTCAAAGTTTAAAGGTTCAACGAGTTCAACAGAAGAGAAAAGGATCCATAAACTTCAAAGGACCAAAGGATTCTGAGAAAGAGAATGAACCATTGAACTTTGAACCAAAATGGTTCAAAGTTCAAAAGTTCAAAGGTTTAAGGAATTTCAAAGTTCAAAAGGAAGCTTCGAGCAAAAGAAGGAAGCGAAAGATTCCAGAGACAAGTTCAAAGAGATGGTTCAGCCAATTGAACCAAGGAGCCGATTGAACTAAGGAGCCGATTGAACCAAGGAACTGATAGGACCCCCCGAACCATTGTACCATTGAACCAATCCACTCTCATGGTTCAAAGGTTCAATGTTTAATGAGGTTCAAGTGACCAACAACCAGTGACGTCCCCATAGATGTCAAATTTAGGGTAATAAAATATCTATTATTTTTCAAATGTGGCACGGACTTGAAAACAAACTCAGTGACTGATCAAAGAAAAAGCTAGAAGAAAGTGAGAAGATAGCTCGAAAGCTTAGATCACCAAGAAAAGGAAAAAATACGTGGAAAGGAAAGAGAGAAAGACCAAAAATATCTGTGCATAAGTTATTCTAGTAGGTGAAATAGTCCACTAGGTAGACATCAGAGAGCATGAGCACTCAAAGATGTAGCCTATTTTTCTCAATCGATTAAAGGCAAAATGGACAGTTGCACACATATCAAGAAGAGGACCAGGCAGCCCATACTTCAAAAGGAGACATTTGAGATGAATTGACATGCCATAGTTAAGGCTGATGCCCTGTTCTAACATGGCCCCTTGACAGAACTGAAAATGTATTGAAGGCATTCAATGCAACATGGGCTATTTTGTGAAACAAAGTGCCAAGTCTTTCTTGGCTTCTATATATTGTAATATCTTATTTTATGCAAAGGAGATATTTTTTTATCAAAAGAAACATTTTGCCCAAATTGAAAGGCATTACTAAGACTTTGAGCTTAGATTGTTAATCATATTTCGTTATCAGAATGAGAAAGTAAGTGACTTTTCAGACTTTGTGCTAGAATGGCTTGTGTTGTTGAGGAAATTGTTCTTATGTCTATTTTCTAAATGTATTCTTGTCCATTTAATTAAATAAACAGGACTAGTGGAAGTAACCAAGAAGGTGTCCTGAGGCCAACTATGAAGAGACTTTGTGCTGCCACAATGATCTTTAGTGTGTTTATTTTCTGTTTCTATTTAAAGAATCTTGGGATGACTTTGTGCCCCCATTATCCTTTGTATTTCACTCTTTGGAAGTTGAGGATGAGACTTTGTGTTACACCTCATTCTGTTGGTTATTGTACCCTGTTATTTTTACTTACTGGTCACTACTAGAAAGAATTCCTGCTGTTTGCTGCAGACCACTTCTGAAAGAAGAGAAGTGCCTTTTGTCATTTCACTAATATTTCTTCTATGTTTGTGAACATAATCTTTAAAAAAAGAGATATAGATGGTGTTATTATACCTTTGAGTGTTATTTTTTGCTTATATATAATATATAGCACCTCATAGCTATAGGGAACCTCCCCTTGATGAGAGGAGAGATTTGTCCCCTTTTGATGTGGTCGACCTGCACATTTGGCCAATAAATCTCTTTATGATATGGTTGAAACACCTATTTTTCCCATCAGTTAGTTGGTGAAAAAATATTCACCCAAAAATTTTTGGTGACTCCACTGGAGAAGAATGAGTAGTTTCAATTCTTTTTCATATCCATTTTTTCACTATTCTAGTCCTTTTTCATTACCATTTTCCTCCACCTTCACGCTAATGGTTTTTCGAGACTCCACTGGGGACACAACAATTTTGTGTAATTTGAAGCATCACTTATGTCTTATCCATTATCATTATAGCCTTATCCATTTCTATTATATACTCTAAACTACAAAACTAGAGATGCTGGAGATCGAGCATTTTATTTTAAAAGTCAATTCTCTGCCAGCTCCATGCCAATAGTTTTTGGCGACTCCGCTGGGGAAGAACACGTAGTTTGAAGCCTCAAGCTCCAAGCTGAAGTAGGGCCAATTCTTTTCCATTTAATAAAAAAATTTGGTAGCTTCACGCTATACAAGAAGTCAGAAAGCTAAAGGTGTTGTTGACCCTATTTTTGAGTTGGTGCAACAGAGAAATTTTGATCTATTTCCTCCACAACTTCACCTTCAATGAACTAGGAGTCTTCCTCCTACCAACACCAGGTCACTAATACAAGGCAAACCTTTTTTTTTCTTTGCTAGTAGATATTTGCCCATACATACCCCACCAAGATTTGTTATCCCCCCTTTCCATAATCATACAATGGTAGTTTAAGGCCCCTGGGGTAACTCTTTTGGTCCACTCAATCTAACTCCACCTCTACATGAACTGCCTCACAGTTCCAAGAAGAATTTCTCCAAGTTTTTTGGTGATGGGAGAGTTTATCCTGATGAACATATTATGATAGGTGTAGAGTATGATGACGTAGCAGTTAGGCTATTTGTAAAAACACTACAAGATGCTACTACATACTGGTTCTATCATCTACAGGCCCAGACTGTGATAGACTGGAACACCCTCAAAGCCAAATTTGAAGCCAGATTCAAGCCTACAGAAAATGCACATGCCTTGATGGCCCAACTCACATAGATGAAGAAGGAGCCTCATGAGCCTACGAGGGATTTCATAGCTAAGTTTGACAAGCTGAGGAACATGATTCCTACAATTACTCAGCCAATAACTAAGAATCTCAAATGCTTCTTCATCAACTCTCAGCTGTCTGAAGTGAGTTTTTTGTTGAGACGTGCTGGCCACATAAACCTTGCTGTAGCACATGATTTAGCTACTGACGTGGAAGATGATCTCATCTTGACAAGAAAGATAAGGAGAGATCCTAACAGAGGTAAAAAAATTTCATTCTATGAATATCCATCTACAGGCACCACTGATCTAATGGTGCAAAAGCTGGCAAATGAGTTACTAGCTCTCAAAAAGCAAATAGTGTAAGGGATGTCTTCTGCTCTTTCATATAAAAATATACCAAGGAGGACATTCCCCAATCAGTCATATCAAGGCAATGCTACCAGGAATCAAGGGCAGCCAAATCATCTTCCTTCCTCTCAGAGAAAACTTGCTATTGAAGTAGCTCCAGCCAACTCAGCAGTTGGATACCTTGAAATAGAATCAAATTTCTTTTTTCAACCTGAGTTGAACCCAGAAGATGGTGCTGATATCTTTGCAGAAGACCAAGATGAATCAGCTAGCAACTCCAACATTGGTTTCCTAAATTACCAGGATGAACCCAAAAGTAAAGGTGAAGCGTTTGATGGATCACATATTATATTCACCTAATCCCAGAACTAGTCAGCCCAATAAGTTGATGAGAGAAAATTAAGGCAGCGATCTCAACCAGTAATTTTAATTACTAAATGGGGGACTACTCTACCTTTTCAATCAAAGGACCTGGTAATCACTAAAAAATTAAGTACCCCAAATGTTCCTGCACCTTCTGCTTCAAATTTGTAGACCAGTACCCCCATAAAAACTAGAAGGATGAATTTCCTTCCCCTGTTCCTAATTCATTTCAAACATCTGATATAATCGACCATGTCAAGAAAACCAAAATTCAAATGTCTGAATTTGAATTCTTGCAATCCAACCCTAAGTATTTGGATAGGTTAGTTCAATGTGTGAATAATCAAACTGTCTCTGCAGGATAAGATGTTAGAAATGTAACTCATGATCCCTTAAGGAACATGTCCACCCCAAACAATCTTGTCATCACTCCTCCTGCTACCACTGTAAAAATAGAGGCTTTCTATGTTTTTTTGTTGATAAATGGTCACAAGCTAAGCAACTACATCATTGACTCAGGCGCATCTGATAATGTCATGCCTGCCAAAGTGGTAGAATCTCTTGGACTCACACTAACCAAGACCTTTAGAAGATGTTTCTCCATGGAGAACAAATAAGTGCCACTGCTGAGAAAAATCAAAGACACCCAATTTGCATTTGCGGCATTCCCAGATAAAATGATCAAAATGACAGTCCTGGTGGCTGACGTCTCAGCCTCATACGACATCCTTCTTGGGAATTTTTTTTGCAAGGATGTTGGTGGCAAATTAAGCATGGACCTATCCGAGGTGAGAATCCCTATCAAAGGCATCATGCAGAGTCTACTCCCTAAAAAAGAGGCAAAATATGTTGTCACTCAAACATCAACGCCTGAAGCCCAAATTTTGTTTGAGTCTTCAGGTAGGGGTAATTATTTTTTGTTTACTGAAGACGTTCATGTTATAGTAGATGAAAGTCATGTAGGTGGTGATCCAAAAATTGATTCAAATAAGACATCGAAAGAATCGGTAGGGTGCAGTATAGATAAAAAAGGATCTTCCTCTCTAATGAAGAAAAATTTGATAGAACAATTTTTGATGATGTTTAGATCCTAGAATTTGATGGCAGCAATTTTTCTACCGATGCTGGAGCTGGGATTGTGTTGATATCTCCTTAAGGAGATATTTCTCCTTCTTCATACAAGTTGTAGTTCAGCAACACCAACAACACTATCGAGTATGAATCTCTGTTACTCAATTTGAAAGCTACTCAAGACAAAGGTGTCAAGCTCCTTCATGCCAAAGGAGATGCTAAGCTAATGGTTTGTCAGGTGAGGAACCTGTGTCAAAATAAGAATAAAAGATTGTGCCATTATCGTAATTTAGTATGGGACTATATTAAAAGTTTTGATACTTTTAATATATCTGTAGTACCCAGAGAGCTTCATAATTGTGCAAATTTATTGGCTATTCTTGCAACCTTCATGGTTCCTCACCCCAATTTCAAAGATAATAGGTACACTATTGAGATGATCTTGTGACCAAGTGTGCCTGACAATGCCAATCATTGACAGATATCTGATGGGGACAATCAAATCATGTGTTGAACTAAACTAGAAAAATAATGAATTATGGTAATGGACCATACTACTACATGTCCAAATCAGGTAAAAAAACTCTTCTATAAGAGAATAAGGATTTATAGTTTTTAGATTATAGACCACGTCTTGCCATGGGGTAAGAAGATAGAACCAAAAGGAGTGCACAAAAAATGTGATTCTTGGTGGAGAGTTCCATTCGTCCATCACCGATTCTAGAGAGAAAATAGTTTCTTACTGGTTTATCAGGATGAAATGCCATTTTTATTATCTCACAGTGGGCGGCATCTGAAACACTTGAATCCTTGAAGTATCAGATAAGATCAGCTTGTACATATGTATAATTTTTGTATAGTCTTTAGTTCTATTTGGTGCTTTTTATTTTCATTTTTTTTGGCACCTTTTTTTTAGGTAGCATGACTCTGTAGCCCAATGGCATACTTAAAGGCACTAGAGATTCTAGATTCTACTCTCTTTGATTGTTTTTATAATCGATAGAAGTTTTCCAACTGGAGCCCGCTGTTGTTCCTAAAATTTGTCACTTATTTTTGGGACAACATATCAACTATTTTGGTCTTGCAAGCCAAAATTCTCTCTTCCCTTCTCAAAAAATATTCTCAGCGTTCAAGTTCTTCAATTATTCAAGCATTTTTAGCTAAAGAAATCACAAGTTCAACGGGTTCAACAACTTCAACATGTGAGCTCTCATAAAGGAACAAGTTTCAAACACTTAGGAAATTTCAAGGTTGGTTCAACGTCGAGGTTCAACCAAAAGGTACATCAACAGGCTTCAAACAAAAGATTGAACTATTGAACCATTGAACCCTGCCTCCAAAGGTTCAACGGGTTTAAAGGTTCAATGACATTGGCAAACTTCAAAGAGTTAAGCGCTTCGGCAAGTTCAAAGTTTAACTACTTTAGAAAGTTCAATGGCTTCAAAGGACTTAAAGAAAAGAAGACTTTGAAGAAGAAAGATTGAACTGTTGAACCGTTGAATTTTGAATCAAAAGAGTTCAAAGTTCAAAAGTTCAATGAGTTCAATAAAGTTTGAGAAACCTAGAAGAATAAAGGATTCGAAGAGCTAAGAAAGAAATGTTAAACCGTTGAACCTTGAACCTCAAAAGGTTCAAAGTTCAAAGGTTTAACGAGTTCAATAGAAGAGAAAAAGATCCAAAATCTTCGAAGGACCAAAGGATTCTAAGAAAGAGAATGAACCATTGAACTTTGAACCAAATTGGTTCAAAGTTCAAAGGTTTAAAGGTTTAAGAAATTTCAAAGTTTGAAAGGAAGCTTCAAGCAAAGGAAGGAAGCAGAAGATTCCAGAGACAAGTTTGAAGAGATGGTTCAGTCAATTGAACCAAGGAGCTGATTAAACTAAGGCACTTATAAGACCCCCAAAACCATTGAACCAATGCATTCTCATGATTCAAAGGTTCAAAGTTTAATGAGGTTCAAGCGACCAGTGACGTCCTCACAGACGTCAAATTTAGGGTAATAAAATATCTGTTATTTTTTAAATGTGGCACGGACTTGAAAACAAATTCAGCGACTGGCCAAAGAAGAGGCCAAAAGAGCCAACAAAAAGTGAGAAGATAGCTTGAGAGCTCAAATCACCAAGAAAAAGACAAAATATGTGGCAAGGAAAGAAAGAAAGACTAGAAATATCTACGTAGAAGTTATTTCAGTAGGTGAAATAGTCCACCAAGTGGACATCAGAGAGCACAAGCACTCAAAGATGTGGCCTATTTTTCTCCATCAAGTAAAGGTGAAATAGACATCTACACACATATCAGGAAGAGGATCAAATGGCCCATACTTCAAAAGGAGACATTTGAGATGAATTGACATGCCACAATTAAGGCCGATGCCCTATTCCAGCATGGCCCCTTGATAGAACTAAAAATGCTTTAAAGGCATTCAATGCAGCATGGACCATTTCATGAAACAAAGTGCCAAGTATTTCTTGGCTACTATATATTGTAATCTCTTATTTTATGCAAATGAGATCTTTTTGTTATTAGAAGCAAAACTCTGCCCAAAATGAAAGGCATTACTAAGACTTTGAGCTCAGATTGGTAATCGTATTTCGTTATCTGAATGAAAAAGTAAGTGACCTTTTTGACTTTGTGCTAGAATAGCTTGTGTTGTTGAGGAAATTGTTCTTATGTCTGTTTCTTGAATGCATTCTTATCTATTTAATTAAATAAGTAGGAATAGTGGAAGTAACCAGGAAGGTGTCCTGAAACCGACTGTGGAAAGACTTTGTGCTGCCACAATTGTCTTTAGTGTGTTTATTTTCTATTTCTATTTAAAGGATCTTGAGATGACTTTGTGCCCCCATTATCCTTCATATTTCACTCTTTAGAAGTTAAGGGGGAGACTTTGTACTAAAACTCATTCTGCTAGTTATTGTGCCCTATTATTTTTACTTGTCACTACCAAAAAGAATTCCTACTATTTGCTGCAGACCACTTTTAAAAAAAGAGAAGTGCCTTCTGTCATTTCACCACGATTTCTCTTATGTTTGTGAACATCATCTCTAAAAAAAGAGAGATGGATGGTGTTATCCTACCCTTGAGTCTTATTTTCTACTTATATATATATAATATATAGCACCTCATAGTTATAGGGAACCTCCCCTTCATGAGAGAAGAGATTTTTCCCCTTTTGATGTGGTTGACCTGCACATTTGATCGATAAATCTCCTTATGTTGTGGTTAAAACACCTATTTTGCCCATTAATTAGCTGGTGACAAAATATTCACCCAATAAATAACATCTCTAAACCAGTCACCATCTAAAGGACTTGATCCATGATGGGCAGAGGGTAATTATCCTTTAGGGAGGATGGATTCAAATTTCTAAAATCTATACAGAGGCGAATTTTGCCATTCTTTTTTCTCACAGGAACTATGTTTGCAATCCATGTGAAATGATGGATTGGAAAAATTATTCTAGCATTCAATATTTTTTGTATTTCAAATATAATAATACCTGATATATTTGAATTATACTGACAAAATTTTTGCTTGTAAGGCACTAAATCACTCTTGAGAGGAATTTCATGGTGAATTTCTTCAAGCTTGAGCGACTTCAGATCATCATAAGAGTATGCTAAAACATCCATGTAATGGCGAAGTAGGTTAGTAAATTTGAGTTTCTCCTATGGATTGCAGCACTTCGTAATGTTAACCATCTTGAGATTTTTTTTAGTACCTAAATTTATTTGATCAAACTCCTGGGAGGAGCTTGAATCTATTTGTTGCTATTTGATGAACCTATCGTGCTTGTCAAATAGTTTCTCAAAGAAAACCAATTCTTTAGGAATTTTATTCCCTCTTAGCTGTAGGAATTCTTTACTTGTGTCTGAACTTATTTCAAGGGTTGATTCAAGTTTTTGAGGCTCACTGTCTTTGAAGTGAAGTTATTTAAAGCTGTCTTTTTGTTCCAAAAAGGTGATGATTTGGTTGTCGCCATTGAACACTTGCCAATGATTGGCATTGTCTGGCACACTTGGTCAAAAGAATAGTTTGATAGTGTACCTATCTCCCTTAAAATTTGGGTGAGGAACCAAAAGAGTTATAGAAATAACTAATGCATCAGCTTAGTCATTAAATTCTCTGGATACTACAAAGATAATGAAAGCATCAAAGCTTTCAATTTGATCCTAAACTAGATTGTAGTAATGGCACAATCTCTCTGTAGGCTTGAACTTGGCTTTGAATTTAGCTTTGAGAGTGTTCCAATCAGTCACAGTCTAGGCCTATAGATGATAAAACTAGTCTGTAGTAGGCCTTGTAATGTTTCCATAAATAGCTTGACTGCTACGTCCTCATACTCCACGCCTATCACACCACAGACTATGTTGAAGGCTAAAATATGTTCATCAAGATGAACTCTCCCATCACCAAAGAACTTGGGAAAATTATTCTTTGAATTGCATGGTGGCTCATGTAGAGGTGGAGTTAAATTGAGTGGGCCAAAAGAGTTACCTTAGGGGCCTTGAACTGCCATTATTTGACTACTAAAGGGAGGGATAACAAATGTTTGAGGGGTATGAATTGACAAAGCTTTGCCAATAGTAGAAATAGATGCTTTGCCTAGTAATAAAGACCTAAATTTTGTAGGAGGAAAACTCCTAATTCATTGGAGGCGAGATGGTGAAGGAAACATGTCAAAATTACTTTGTTGTACCAACTCGAATACATGGTCAATAATACCTTTAGATCTCTAGATTCTCATATACCATGGATCTGCTAGAGTGTAAAACTAAAATTGATAAGGATAGGGATTGCTTCAATTTAAAGCTTGAGGCTTCAAACTATATAAAATGATCCCCAATAGAGTCACCAAAAATTGTTGGTGTGGAGCTGACAGCGAATTGACTTTTGAAATGAAACGCTCGATCTCCAATGTCTCTGGTTTTGCAGCTCAGAGTATATAATGGAAATAGAAATGACTATAATGATAATGGATAAGACATAGGTGATGCTTAAATCTAAATCTTGAGGCTTCAAATTATGCAAAATTGTTGTATCCCCAATGGAGTCACCAAAAACTGTTGGGTGGATATTTTTTCACTAGCTAACTGATGGACAAAATAGGTGTTTCAATGACATCATAGAGAGATTTATTGGCCAAATGTGCAGGTCGACCACATCAAAAGGGGACAAATCTCTCCTCTCATCAAGGAGAGGTTCCTTATAACTATGAGGTGCTATATACTATATATATATAAGTAGAAAATAACACTCAAGGGTAGGACAACACCATCCATCTCTATTTTTTTAGAGATGATGTTCACAGATCAAAGGAGAAATTTTGGGTGATTGCTAGAGGTAATTCTCTTCTTTCAAAAGTAATACTCAGTCAACAGCCAGATTTATTTCTAGGTAGTAAAAGTAACCACGATAAACCCATGAAAGCACAAAGTCTTTCATTGCTTCCCTCATTGAAATAGGATGTAGTAACACAATAGAATGAGGTGTAGCACAAAGTCTTCACCTCAACTACCAAAGAGTGAAATATATGAAGGACAATGAGGGCACAAAGTCATCCCAAGATCCTTTAAATAGAAATAGAAAATAAACACACTAAAGACAATCATGGCAGCACAAAGTCTCTCCACAGTCAGCTTCAGGACACCTTCTTGATTACTTCCACTAGTTATACTTATTTATTTAAATGGACAAGAACACATTCAAGAAATAGACATAAGAATAATTTCTTCAACAACACAAGATATTCCAACATAAAAGCTAAAAGGTCGCTTGCTTTCTCATTCAAATAATGCCTTTCAATTTGGGCAGAGTTTTGCTTTTGATAACAAAAAGATCTCCTTTGCATAAAATAAGAGATTAAAATATATAACACTCTAAAAAAGACTTGGTAACTTTGTTTCATAAATGGCCCATGCTGCATTCAATGCCTTGAATGCATTTTCAGTTTTGTGAAGGGGCCATGCTAGAATAGGGAATCAACCTTGACTTTGATGTACAAAATCATCTTGAATGTCTTCTCCTAAGCATGGGTCATTTGGTCTATTTTCTAGATATATACGCATTTGTCCACTCGCTTTTATTCAAATAGAGAAAAATAGGCCATGCCTTTGAATGTTTGCATGCTCAGATGTCTACTTGGTGGACTATTCCACCTACTAGAATAACTCCCCTATAGATATTTCAGTATCTCCCATATCTTTCCCTCTTTCTTGTTGCAATTTGAGCTCTCAGGCTATCTTCTTACCTTCAGTAGGCTCTTTCATCTTCTTCTTTAGCTGGTCACTGAGTTTGTTTTAAGGTTCTACACTATATTTGAAAATAAATGGGCATTTCATTACCTTGAATTTGACACCTACAGGGATGTCACTCATCGTTGGTCGCTTGAACCATGTTGAACCTTGAACCTTTGAACCTTTGGAGTGCATTGGTTCAATGGTTCAATAGTTCAGGCAGTTTTATTAGCTCCTTGGTTCAATCAGATCTTTGGTTTAATCGGCTCTTTGGTTCAATCAGTTCTTTGGTTCAATCAGTTGAACCATCTCTTCGAACTTATCTCTGAAATCTTTCGCTTCCTTCCTTCACTCAAAGCTTCCTTGTGAACTTTGAACTTCTTGAACTGGTTGAACTCTTTGAACTATTTAAACCTATGAACCATTTCAGTTCAAAGTTCAATGGTTCAACAGTTCATTCTCTTTCTTTGAATCCTTTTATTCTCTAAGTCTTTTAAACTTTATTAAACCTTTGAACCTTGAACCATTTCAATTCAAAGTTCAATGGTTCATTCTCTTTCTTTGAATCCTTTAAAGTTTCAGACTCTCTAGATTCTTTTTTTTCTATTGAACTTGTTAAACCTTTAAACCTTGAACTCTTTTGGTTCAAAGTTCAACGATTCAATGGTTCATTCTTTGCTCTTCAAATCCTTAGTTCTTCTAAGTCTTTCAAACTTTATTGAACTCGTTGAAAATTGTAACTTTGAACTCTTTTGGTTCAAGGTTCAACGGTTCAATCTTTCTTCTTCGAAGTCTTCTTTCTGTTAAGGTGTGGAGCCTAAAAGCTTCACCAAGGAGCGCATTTGATAATTTGTAGGTTTACACAGTCACCGATGTCGGTCAGGAGTGATCGACATCGGTCAGGAGCAGTTGAAGAGACGCCGGCATCGGCAGGGATCGGCCGACGTCGGTCAGGTGCAAGCAGGCAGGAACCGGCGTCGATTACCTGTGCGTCCAGAAAGCGATTTTTGAAGATAGAACTGAGTGTTTGCATGATGAGATTAAGTTGTAGTCTTAAGTCCGCGTCTCTATTATTAGCAAGACTATTTTTAGAGCCCTTGTTCAAGAGGCTTAACTATTGGTTGTAAGTGCATGCTCAAGTTTCCTAATTCTATATGTAGGAAAGATCTTCTTAGCTTATTGTAGTAGTTCATTGTATGTGAATGTTGAAGAACAATATAGAATTATATAGGTGAATCATTCCAGGTTGTTGGAGTTGATTGTACTTGAGAGAGAGAGCTCTTGAGGGAAAGAGATCTAGAGAGAGATATTTTACATCTGAGAGAGGTGTGGAAGAAAGAAGTTTCTTTAATTGTATTCTTTCTGTAAAGAGTTTAATATAAGTTTTCAGGGTGGTTTCTTGTATCTCTTATTTTTTGCTATTTATCATTCTAGTTACTTATCTATCTGATTTAATTCTGTGGTTTATTGCTTTCATAAGTGTAATCATATTGTTGGTTGATCCATAATAAGTGGTATCAGAGCCTTGGTTGTAGGTTTAGAGCTTGATATCCACAAGTGGTATCAGAGCTCAGGTTCACTAACAGGTGGTTCAGATTTGTGTAGTGTGTATTGATTACAGGTTGCTCACAGGGGTTTCTGCAAGGATTTCTGTTTGAGTGGGAGAAGCAATGGCAGAAGAAAGTAAACTGAGAATAGAGAAGTTTAATGGAAAAAATTATCAACATTGGAGAATGCAGATAGAAGACTATCTGTATCAGAAAGATCTATACTTACCGTTAGGTGGGATTGCAAAGAAGCCCACAGACATGGATGATGAAGAATAAGAAGTTTTTGATAGAAAGGCTCTGGGGTCTATAAGACTGAGTCTAGCATCTACTATGATATCTAATTTATCATAGGCAAAGTCTACGGTAGAGTTGATGACTACTTTAGCAAATTTTTATGAAAAACCCTCAGCTTCTAATAAGGTATATCTTATGACGCAGTTATTTAATTTGCGTATGCAGGAAGGTGGATCTGTATCTAATCACCTAAATGATTTCCATGGAATTGTTAATCAATTAAGCTCAATCAATATTGTGTTTGATGATGAAATTAAAGCTTTTTTAGTATTATGTTCTTTGCCTGAAAGCTGGCATAGCTTAGTAATGGCAGTTAGTAATACTGCATCTACTTCAAATATTTTAAAAGTAAAGGATGTTGTTAGTGTTATCTTGAATGAGGAAATTCGCAGGAAAAGCACAGAGGAAACATCAAAGAACGCTTTAAATTTTGAGAGCAGGGGAAGGCAAAAAGAGAAGATCAAGAGGAGATCAAGATCTAAGTCTAAGGTGAGAGGTAGATCCAAATCCAGAAATGGCAGGAGGCCACAATGCTGGAATTGTGGAAAGATGGGGCACATAAGCAAAGATTGCTGGTCAAAGCCTAAGGAGGACAATCAACACGAAGGAAAGGAAGAAGCAAAGGTTGCAGGTATTGCACAAGATGCTTTAATATTCTCTTTGCATAATAATATAGAATCTTGAGTTTTAGATTTTGGTGCATCTTTTCATGCTACCCCTAATAGAGAATATTTTAGTGACTATATCCATGGAGATTTTAGAATAGTGTATTTAGGGGATGATGAGCCTTGTAAAATTATTGGCAAAGGTAAAGTGCAGCTGAAAATGTAGAATGGCAACACATGGGTGTTGAGAGATGTTATGCATGTTCCTAGCTTGAAGAAGAATTTGATTTCTACAAGAAAGTTAGGGGATGAGGGTTGTACAGTAACTCTCACAGCTGAATCTTAGAAGGTGACCAAGGGTGCACTTGTTATGGCCAGAGGTAAGAGAGTAGGTACTCTCTATTTATGTAATTATGTTACTAATATTTCTCCTTTTGTATTATCTACTTCAGATGTGGATGCTAAATTGTGGCACTCAAGGCTTGGCCACATGAGTGAGAAGGGGATGTCAATTCTTAAGTCTAAAGGTAAGCTTTCAGATTTGAAAAACATAGATCTAAAATTTTGTGAGCATTGTGTGTTTGGAAAATAGAAGAGGGTGAGTTTTCTTAAGACTGGGTCAACAAAGAAGAGGCATAAGTTTCAGCTTGTTCACACAGACGTGTGGGGACCGGCTCAGGTAGCTTCTATTGGAGGATCACAGTACTATGTTACATTCATAGATGATGCTACAAGAAAGGTATGGATCTATTGCATTAAGAAGAAATATGATGTATCTGAGACTTTTAAGATTTAGAAAGCTATGGTTGAGAATGAAACAGGCAGAAGATTGAAGTGCCTGAGATCTAACAATGGTGGTGAGTTCTGCAGTTATAAGTTTAGAGATTATTGTTATATGCATGGAATCTGCAGGCAAAGGATGGTTCCAAGGACACCTCAGTAGAATGGAATTGCTAAAAGGATGAATAGAACAATAATGGAGCGTGCAAGGTGTATGAGATTGCATGCTGATTTGCCCTTAGAGTTTTGGGCAGAAGCTGTTGACACTGCAGTGTACCTGATTAACAGAGGACCCTCTACAACATTGGATGGTGGAATTCTAAAAAAGGCATGGACAGGTAAAAAGGTAGATCTCTCATATCTCAAAGTTTTTGGTTGTGAAGCCTTTGTACACATAGATAAGGAAAATAGAAAGAAGCTGGATGATAAGTCTATGAGGTGCACGTTTATTGGCTATGGCTCAAATAATTTTGGTTTTAAATTTTGGAATCTAGGAACTAATAAGGTAATTAGGAGCCATGATGTTGTTTTCAATGAAAAAGTGATGTATAGTGATCAGTTGAAGAAGTTGAATCAATTTGGGCAGAGCAATGGAGAATTGGACGAGGTGACGGTCCAAAATGAGCTCGCGAGAAGAAGAAATAATCACTTGCAGGAAAACACAGAGACTGACGTCGGTAGGGTAGGAACCGACGTTGGAAAAATAGAAACCGATGTTGGCAATACAGGAACCGACGTCAGCAAGACAGGCACCGACATCGGTCAGGAAGAACCGGCGTCGGCAAGGAATAGGTCTGGAAGTGATCGAGGTCAATCACTGTCAGAGAATTTGGGTGGACAGCGTGTTGTGAACGAGTCTCAGACGCCCATCAGGAGGTCAAAAAGGGTAAGTAAGCCTCCAATTAGATATTCTCCTTCATTATTCTATTTATTGCTAACTGATGGTGGAGAACCAGAGAGTTTTGAAGAAGCATTACAGGTGGAGTCCAAGAGTCAGTGGGAGCGTGGCATGGTTGAGGAGATGGAGTCCTTGAGAGAGAACCAAACATGGGATTTGGTTGAGTTGCCAGCTGGTAAGAGGACACTGAAGAACAGATGGACCTACAGGTTGAAGGAAGGTGAGAATGGATAGATGAGATATAAGGCCAGGTTGGTAGTGAAAGGATTTGCACAAAAGCCAGGTATTGATTTTGGTGAGATTTTTTCTCCTTTTGTTAAAATGACTTCTATACGGGTTGTATTGTCTTTGGTTGCTATTGAGGATTTGCATCTTCAGCAGCTAGATGTTAAGACAATGTTTCTTCATTGAGATTTAGATGAGGAAATATACATGGAATAGCCGAAAGGATTTGAGGTCAAAGGTAAGGAGAAGTTAGTGTGCAGATTGAAGAAAAGCTTGTATGGCCTCAAGCAAGCTCCTAGACAATGGTATTGAGATTTGACAGGTTTATGACTGAGCATGGCTACAGTAGGTGTCAATCTGACCATTGTGTATATTTTAAGAGATTGGATAATGGTAGATATATTACTCTATTGTTGTATGTAGATGATATGCTGGTTGTAGGATCACACATGCAGGGTATCTCTGAGCTTAAGGTGAAATTAGCTCAAACATTTACCATGAAGGATTTGGGAGCAGCAAAGAAAATCCTTGGCATGAGCATTAAGAGAGATAGGAAAAATCACGGGTTGATTTTGTCTCAAGAGGATTATGTGAACAAGGTGTTGAAACGGTTCAATATGCAGGATGCTAAATCGGTAAGCACACCTTTGGCTGGACATTTTAAGTTGAGTAAAGAATAATGTCCTAATTCACATGATGAGGTAGAGTACATGAGTAGAGTTCCATATTCTTCCGCAGTAAGGAGTTTAATGTATGCAATGGTGTGTACTAGACCAGATATTGCCCAAGCAGTGGGAGTTGTAAGTAAGTATATGGCCAATCCAAGAAAGGAACACTAGAAAGCAGTTCAGTGGATCCTTAGATATCTGAGAGGAACCAGTAGTAGGCACTTGTGCTATGGAAGTTCAGATACTTCTCTACATGATTATGTAGATTCAGATATGGCAGGTGATTTGGATGGCAGGAGGAGCACTACAGGGTATGTTTTCACTGTTGGTGGAACGGCGGTTAGCTGGATATCAAAGTTGCAGAAGGTTGTTGCCTTGTCAACTACAGAAGCAGAGTATATTACAGCCACAGAAGCTAATAAAGAGATGATATGGATGACACGGTTCATGGAAGAGCTTGGAAAGGAGCAAGAGAGTTGTAGACTATATAGTGATAGTCAGAGTGCCATTCATTTGGCTAAGAATTCAGCCTTTCTTTCAAGAACCAAGCATATATAGCTTAGGTACCACTTCATAAGACAGGTATTGGAGGATGGTGAGTTGAAGCTAGAGAAAATCCATACAGATAGGAATGCCGCTGATATGTTAACCAAGCTGGTTATAAAGGAGAAGTTGAATCTTCATTCAACTTCTGTTGGTCTTCATGATTGAGTTGAAGATGGAGGAGCTAGAAGATGTTGCTGTACAGGTACTGGTGCAGCTATTTATCTCCAAGTGGGAGATTGTTAAGGTGTGGAGCCTAAAAGCTTCACCAAAGAGTGCATTTGATAATTTGTAGGTTTACACAGTCATCGACGTCGGTCAGGAGTGACTAATGTCGGTCAGGAGCAGTTGAAGAGACGCAGACATTGGCAGGGATCGGTCGACGTCGGTCAGGTGCAAGCAGGCAGGAACCGACATCGGTTACCTGTGCGTCCAAAAAGAGATTTCTGATGACAGAATCGAGTGTTTGCATGATGAGATTAAGTTGTAGTCTTATGTCTGCATCTCTATTATTAGCAAGACTATTTTTAGATCCCTTGTTCAAGAGGCTTAACTATTGGTTGTAAGTGCATGCTCAAGTTTCCTAATTCTATATGTAGGAAAGATCTTCTTAGCTTATTGTACTAGTTCATTGTATGTGAATGTTGAAGAATAGTATAGAATTGTATAGGTGAATCATTCCAGGTTGTTGGAGTTGATTGTACTTAAGAGAGAGAGCTCTTGAGAGAAAGAGATCTAGAGAGAGATCTTGTACATCTGAGAGAGGTGTGGAAGAAAGAAGTTTCTTCAATTGTATTCCTTCTGTAAAGAGTTTAATACAAGTTTTTAGGGTGGTTTCTTGTATCTCTTGTTCTTTGCTATTTATCATTCTAGTTACTTATCTATTTGATTTAATTCTGTGGTTTATTGCTTTCATAAGTGTAATCATATTGTTGGTTGATCCCCAACACTTTCATTTAAGTGTTTTGATCTTATTGAACTTGTTGAACCTTTGAACTCATTGAACCATTTTGGCTCAAGGTTCAACGGTTCAAATTTCACTCTTTGAAGCCTTATTTTCTTTAAGTCCATCAAACTTATTAAACTTTTAGACCTTGCCAAAATCTTCAAACTCATTGAACTCTTCGAAGCGATTGAACTTCTTTGAACTCATTGAGCACTTAACTCTTGTTGAACTTTTGAACTCATTAAACCTTTGAACCTTGATGAAGTGGATTTTAATGGTTCAATGGTTCAATAATTCATTTTATTTGTTTGAAGCCCACCGCTAAGTCTTTTGTTTGAACCTCAACATTTAACCAGCATTGAAAATGCCTAAGTGTTAGAACTTCTTTCTGAGAAACCTTGCTTGTTGAACCTGTGAGTTCTTTAGCTGAGAAGACTCGAATAATTGAAGAATTTGAATACTCAGAACATTTTTTGACAAGGAAAGAGAGAATTTTGGTTTGTAGGACCAAAATAGTTGATATGTTGTCCCAAAAAAAAAGTGACAGATTTTAGGAACAACATGTGGCTCTAGTTGGAGAACTTCTATCGATTGTAAAAATAATTGAAGGGAGTAGAATCTAGAATCTCTAGTGCCTTTAAGTATTCCATTGGGCTATGGAGTCATGCTACCCAAAAAAGAAAGGCACCAAAAATAAATGAAAATGAAAAGTCACCAAAGAGAACTAAAGACTATACAAATATACATATATACAATTGATGTCACTTGATACTTTAAGGATTGAAGTGCTTTAGATGCTACTCACTGTGAGGTAGTGAAAAGGACGTATCATCTTGATACTTCAACAAGAAACTATTTTTTCCATTGATTTGATGAATATAAAATGGGCCTTTCCATAAGGAATCAAATTTCTTATGCATTCCCTTTGGTTCTCTTCTCTTGTCTCATAGCAGAACTTGATCACCAATCTAAAAAATACAGGCTTTTACTTTCTAGTTGAAAAGCTTCTTCACCAAAATTTGATGCGCAGTAATTCAGTCCACCACCATAGTCCATGTTCATCCAGCTCAGTCAAGCACATGATCCTCTTGTCGATGGAGCTTTCATATGTATGATCTTCGACTGCCTTTGCCAATTTCAATGTTGATAATTCTAGTGTGATTGCTATCTCTGCATTGAGACCATATAGAAGTTGGAAAGGTGACATATCTATTGCCCTCTTGGGCATAATTTTTTCTGCCCATAAAGCATCAAATAATGATTTATGCCAGGTTCATTGGTGTTCATCTACCAGCTTTCTGATGATGGTCACTAAGTTCTTGTTGCTCGATTCTACTTGGCCATTTCTTTATAAAAAATAATCATAAGAGTGGGAAAGGGTAATCCTATAATAAAAGTAGAATTGAGTAATCTCATGGGAAGAGAAACACTCTGCATTATCAGTCACTATCTTGGTTAGAACCCCAAACCTGGAAATGATGTTCTCCTTGAGGAGATTACATACTACTTCTGAAGTCGCATGTTTGGCTGGAATAGCTTCCACCCATTTGGTGAAGTAATTTATGGATATGAGGATATAATCATGTCTATCATTTAAAGATGGGTTTACAACACCTATGAAATCAAATTTTCATTGCTAAAATGACTCTTCTATTACTACAAGTTTGAGAGGCAACGTAGCCAATTTGGGTCTTTCAACGAAATGTTGACACAATTCACATTTACGCACTCATTTGTATGCATCTTGAAATAGGGTAGGCCAATAATACTTGGCTCATAGAATCTTATGGGCAGTTACAGGTGCAAAAAAATTTCCTCCACAAGCCAAATTATGGAAAGATTCCAAAAGTTTATTTTGCTGCACTTTTTCACGTAGTGAAGGAATACCCCATCAAAGTTCCTCTTATATAGCCCATTGTCCCACAGGACAAAGTTGGCAACTTTCAACTTGATAGTCCTCTTTTCTTTATGAGACATGTGAGCAGGACACTCACCGTAGGTAAGAAAATGAGCGATATTCGAATACCACTTGTCCATAGTGGTGACAAAGAGAACTATTGGTGTGTCTCCTACTTTTGGTTTTTCATGCCCTGTTTCTTCTAGTATGTTATCAACAATCAATTGGCAGAGACCCCTTCCTTGCACAAGATTCATTAGTTTGATAACAAAATAAAACTCCTAGATTTTAGCAATCTCATTGCCCCTTTTAGTTCCAAACTCATGCTGAGTTAATATGGATTTAACTGTGGTATCAGGAACTAGGGCAATAGTGTGTGAATTCAAGATGTAAAAATAAAAGTGCTTTACTACCTTTACCAATGCATAAGCATGCTTCTCCAGATTTGAATATTTTAGTTCATGAGCTTTGAGAGGATAGCTCATGAAGGATATGGGAGATTCCACACCTTCTTTGTTTTATTGAACTAAAATTGCTGAAAGTGTGTGCTCAGAAGCATAACTGTACATTATGAAATTTTTAGTATAATATGGATAAACCAAAATTGGGGCATGGGCGATAGCTGTCTTGATGTCTAGAAATTCCAATTTGCCTTCTTCAGTCTAGCTAAAAGTGGCCTTTCCCTTCATCATGTCCACAATGTGGCGAGTCTTCTCATTGAACTCAGGAATGAACCTTCGTAAAAAATTCACGTTTCTAAAGAAAGAGTGAACTACAGTCTTACTTATGGGTAGAGTAAGCTCCTAGATGGATTTAACTCTTTTTGTGTCAATCTTTATGCCTCCTTGGGATACAATGTGTTTGAGAATTTTTCCTTCTATTACCCCAAAAGTAGACTTCTTGGGATTTAGAGAAATGCCATTCTAGCGACATCATTTAAGCACTTATTACAAATGGCGTACATAATCAAGATGATGCTTGAAAAAGACTATTAAATCATCAAGGTACACCATAATGAACTTACCCATTTCATCTTTGAAAGTAAGGTCCATTGCTCTCTAAAAAGTGGTGCCAGCATTGATCAGGCCAAATGGCATTCTTCGATACGCAAAGGTGCCCCAAGGTGTGGTGAAGGTAGTCTTATGTTGGTCTGCTTCACCAACTTCCACTTGATTGTACCTTGAGAAGCCATCCAATATTGATAACATCTTTGAACTAGTCACTGTTTGAAAGACTTGATCTATGATGGGTAGAGGGTAATTATCCTTTAGGGAGGATTCATTCAAATTCTTAAAATCCATGCAGAGGTGAATTTTGCCATTCTTTTTCCTCACAGAAAATATGTTTGCAATCCATGTGAAATGATAGATTGAGAAAATTATTCTAGCATTCAATATTTTCTATATTTCAAAAAAAATAGTACCTGATATCTTTAGATTATACTGCCAAGATTTTTGCTTGTAAGGCACCGAATCACTCTTGAGAGGAATTTCATGGTGAATTTCTTTAGCCCTGAGTGACTTCAGATCATCATAAGAGTACGCTAAAGCATCCATGTAATGGTGAATTAGGTTAGTAGATTTGAGTTTCTCCTTTGGAGTGCAGCACTTCCTAATGTTAACCATCTTGGGATTTTCCTTAGTACCCAAATTTTTTTGATCAAACTCTTGGGAGGTGCTTGAGTCCATTGTTGCTGTTTGATGAACTTGTCGTGTTTGTCAAACAGTTTCTCAAGGGAAAACAATCCTTTGAGAATTTTATTCCCTTTTAGCTATAGGAATTCGTCACCTATGTCTGAACTTATTTTAGGGGCTGATTCAAATTTTTGAGGCTCACTGCCTTGGAAGTAAAGCTGTTCAAAGCTATCTTTTTTTCTAGAAAGGAGATGATTTGGTTGTTGTCATTGAACACTTGTCAATAATTATCATTGTCAGGCACACTTTGTTGAAAGACCAGTTTGATAATGTACCTATCTCCCTTAAAATCTAGGTGAAAAACCAAAAGATTCATAGAAATAGCTAATGCATCAACTCAGTCATTGAATTCTCTGGGTACTGTAGAGATACTGAAAGCATCAAAGCTTTCAATTTGATCCCAAACTAGATTATGGTAATGGCACAATCTCTCATTTTTATTTTGGTATAAGTTCCTGACCTGGCAAACCACCAGCTCAACATCTCCTTTGGTGTGAAGGAGTTTGATGCCCCTGTCTTGAGTAACCTTTAATCCAAGCAGCAGTGATTCATATTCAATAGTATTATTTGTGTTGTTAAACTGCAATTTATAAGAGTAGGGGAAAATATCTCCTTGAGGAGATATCAACACAATCTTGGCTCTTGAGCTGGTAGAAGAACAACTGCCATCAAATTTGAGAATCCACACATTATCAAAAACTGACCTTTTCTTAGATTTTTCTTCATTTAGAGGGGAGGATTCCTATGGGCGTACACTACGTTCTATCAATATTTTTGCTATTCCATCTGAACTAATTTTTAGATTGTCATTTTCAGAAGTTTCATAAGCTACGACAGGAACATCCTCTATATTCAAGAAGTAATTACCCACGCTTGAAGACTCAAACATAATTTGAGCTTTAGGCACTGATGTTTGAGTGACAACATATTTTACTTCCTTCTTAGGGAGCAATCTCTGCATGATGCCTTTGACAGAGATTCTCACCTCAGACAGGTCGATGCTCAACTCGCCACCAACATCTTTGCAAAAATTTCACCTAAGAAGAATGCCGTAAGAGGCTAGGACGTCGGCCACTAGGACTGTCATCTTAATTCTCTTATTTAGAAATGCCACAAATGCAAATTAGGCATCCTTGATTTATCCTAGCAGTGACACTTGTTTATTCTCCATGGAGAAGCATCTCCCAAATATCTTGGTCAGTGTGAGACCAAGGGACTCAGCTACTTTAGTGGGCATGACGTTGTCAGATGCACTTGAGTCTATTATGTAGTTGTTCAGCTGGTGTCCATTTATCAGCAGGAAAACATAAAATAGTTATGTCTTTTTAGGCGCAACAAGAAGAGTAATGACAAGTTTATTCTAGGTGGATGTGGGAGTCACCTTTGGAATAGCTGGTTCTACAAGGATGGTTTTATTCTTTACACACTGAACCAACTTATCCAACTACTCAGGGTTAGATTGTAGGAATTCACATTCAGATATTTGAATTTTAGTTTTCTTGACATGGTTGATTATGTAAAATGTCTAAAATAAATTAGGAATGGGGGAAGGCAATTCATCTTTCTAGTTTTTAGGGGGGGTACTGGTCTGCAAATTTAAAGTTGAAGATGAAGGAATGTTTGGAGTAATTATTTTTTTACTGCTCACTGGGTCCTTTGATTGAAAAGGCAGAGTGGTTCCCCAATTAGCAATTGAAATTGTTGGTTGAGAATGATCCTCTATTTTTTTATTATCAGCTTGTTGGGTTGACTGGTTCTGAGACTGGGTGAATACAACATATGATCCATCAACTGCTTCACCTTTACTTCTGGGTTCATCCTAGTAATTCAGGAAACTAATATTGGAGTCACCAACTAATTATTTTTCTCCCTTTGTGAAGAGATTAATGTCATCTTCTAGGTTTAACTCAAGTTGGAAAGAGAAATCAGATTCTATTTTTAGATATCCAACTGCTGAGTTGGCTAGTGCTGCTTTAATGACAAGCTTCCCCTGTGGGGAAGGAAGATGATTTAGTTGCCCTTGATTCCTGGCAATGTTGCCTTGGTATGACTAATTAGAGAATGTCCTCTTTAGTATATCTCAGTATGAAGGAGCAAACATCTCTTGCACCATTTGCTTTTTGAGAGCTAGCAACTCATTTTTCAGCTTTTGCACCATTGGATCAATGGTGCTTGCAGATGGATATTCAAAAGATGAAGAAGATTTTTCTCTGTTAGGATCTCTCCTTATTTTTCCTACCAAGATAAGATCATCTTCCACCTTTGTGTCCAAATCCTAAGTTGCAGTAAGGTCTATGTGGCTAGCACGTCTCAAAAAAAAACTCACTTCATACAGCTGAGAGTTGATGAAGAAGCATTTGAGTTTCTCAGCTATTGGCTGAGCAATTATAGGAATCCTATTTCTCAACTTGTCAAATTTGGCAAAAAAGTCCCTCATAGGTTCATGAGGCTCTTTCTTCATTTGTGTGAGCTAAGCCAATAGGGCATGTGCATCTTCTATAGGCTTGAACTTGGCTTCAAATTTAACTTTAAGAGTGTTCCAGTCAGTCACAGTCTGGTCCTGCAGATGATAAAACTATTCTATAGCAATGCCTTGTAATGTTTTCACAAACAACCTAACTACTACATCCTCATACTCCATGCCTATCACATCACTGGGTATGCTGAAGGCTACAATATGTTTATCAGGATGAAATCTCCCATCACCAAAGAACTTAGAGAAATTCTTTCTTGAACTACGTGGTAGCTCATGTAGAGGTGGAGTTAAATTGAGTGGGCTAAAAGAGCTACCCTAGGGTCCTTGAACTGCCATTATTTGACTACTGAAGGGAGGGATAACAAATGTTTGAGGGGTATGAATTGAAAAAGCTCTACCAATAGTAGAAATGGATGCTTTGCCTGGTAATGAAGACTTGACTTTTGTAGGAGGAAAACTCCTAGTTCGTTGGAGGTGAGATGGTGAAGGAAAAAGGTCAAAATTATTTTGTTATACCAACTCGAATACAGGGTCAACAATACCTTTGGATCTCTGGCTTCTCATATATCGTGGATCTACCAGAGTGTAAAACTAAAATAGATAAGGATAGGGACAACTTCAATTTGAAACTTGAGGCTTTAAACTGCACAAAATGATCCCTAGCAGAGTCACCAAAAACTATTAGTGTGAAGCTGGCAGAGAATTGACTTTTGAAATAAAATGCTTGATCTCCAGCATCTCTAGTTTTACAGCTCAGAGTATATAATAGAAATAGATAAGGCTATAATGATAATGGATAAGACACAAGTGATGCTTCAATCTAAAGCTTGAGGCTTCAAAATACGTAAAATTATCGTATCCCCAGTGGGTCGCCAAAAACTGTTAGGTGAATATTTTGTTACCAGCTAAATGATGGGCAAAATAGTTGTTTCAACAACATCATAGGGAGATTTATTATCCAAATGTGTAGGTCAACCACATCAAAAGGGGAAAAATCTCTCCTCTCATCAAGGGGAGGTTCCCTATAACTATGAGGTGCTATATATTATATATATAAGCAAAAAATAACACTCAAGGATAGGACAACACCATCCATGTCTATTTTTTTAGAGATGATGTTCACAGATCAAAGGAGAAATCTTGGGTGATTGCTGGAGGTACTTCTCTTATTTCAAAAGTAATACTCAGTCAATAGCTAGATTCCTTCTTGGGTAGTAAAAGTAACCACGAGAAACCCACGAAAGCACAAAGTCTTTCGTTGCTTCCCTCATTAAAATAGGGCATAGTAACACAGAAGAATGAGGTGTAGCACAAAGTCTCCACCTCAACTACCAAAGAGTGAAATATACGAAGGATAATGGGGGCACAAAGTTGTCCCAAGATCTTTTAAACAAAAACAAAAAATAAACACACTAAAGACAATTGTGGCAGCACAAAGTCTCTCCACAGTCAACTTTAAGACACCTTCCTGGTTACTTCCACTAGTTCTGATTATTTAATTAAATGGACAAGAATACATTCAAGAAACAGACATAAGAACAATTTCTTCAACAACATAAGCTATTCCAGCACAAAGTCTGAAAGGTTACTTGCTTTCTCATTCAAATAATGAAATATGACTAACAATCTGAGCTCAAAGTCTGAGTAATGCCTTTCAATTTGGGTAGAGTTTTTCTTTTGATAACAAAAAGATCTCCCTTGCATAAAATAAGAGATTACAATATATAGCACTCTAAGAAAGACTTGGGTGCTTTGTTTCATGGAATAGCCCATGCTGCATTCAATGCCTTGAATGCATTTTTAGTTCTATGAAGGGGCCATGCTAGAATAGGGCATCGGCCTTGACTTTGGTGTATAGAATCATCTTGAATGTCTTCTCTTAAGCATGGGTTGTCTGGTCTATTTTCTAGATATGTACGTGGCTTTCCACTCACTTTTATTCAAAGGGAGAAAAATAGGCCACGCCTTTGAATGTTTGTGCGCTCAAATGTCTACTTGGTAGACTGTTCCACCTACTAGAATAACTCCCCTATAGATATTTTAGTATCTCCTATATCTTTCCCTCTTTCTTGTTACAATTTGAGCTCTCAGGTTATCTTCTTACCTTCAGCAGGCTCTTTTGACTTCTTCTTCAGTGGTCACTGAGTTTGTTTTAAAGTTTTGTGCCATATTTGAAAATAAACAGGCATTTCATTACCTTGAATTTGACATCCATGGAGACGTCACTGGTCGTTGGTCACTTGAACCACATTGAACATTGAACCTTTGAACCTTTGGAGTGCATTGGTTCAATGGTTCAATGGTTTAGGCGGTTCTATTGACTCCTTGGTTCAATCGGCTCTTTGTTTCAATTAGCTCTTTGGTTCAATCAGTTCTTTAGTTCAATCAGTTCTTTGGTTCAATAATTTAAACTATCTCTTTGAACTTATCTCTGGAATCTTTCACTTCCTTCCTTCGCTCGAAGCTTCCTTGTGAACTTTGAACTTCTTGAACTGGTTGAACTCTTTGAACCATTTGAACCTATGAACCATTTCGGTTCAAAGTTCAACGGTTCAATAATTAATTCTCTTTCTTTGAATCCTTTTATTCTCTAAGTCTTTTGAACTTTATTGAACCTTTGAACCTTGAACCATTTTGGTTCAAAGTTCAACGGTTCATTCTCTTTCTTTGAATCCTTTGAAGTTTCGAACTCTCTAGATTTTTTTCTTTTCTATTGAACTCGTTGAACCTTTGAACTTTGAACTCTTTTGGTTCAAGGTTCAACGGTTCAATGGTTCATTTTTTGCTCTTCGAATCCTTAGTTCTTCTAAGTCTTTCAAATGTTACTAAACTCATTGAACCTTTGAATGTTGAACTCTTTTGGTTCAAGGTTCAACGGTTTAACAGTTCAATCTTTCTTCTTCGAAGTCTTCTTTCGTTTAAGTCTTTTGATCTTATTGAACTTGTTGAACCTTTGAACTCATTGAACCATTTTGGTTCAAGGTTTAATGGTTCAACCTTCACTTTTCAAAGCCTTCTTTTCTTTAAGTTTGCCAAACTTATTGAATTCTTAGAACTTGTCAAAATCTTCGAACTTGTTGAATTCTTTGAAGCGGTTGAACTTCTTTGAACTCGTTGAGCGCTTAACTCTTTTTGAACCTTTGAACTCATTGAACCTTTGAACCTTGGTGAATCAGGTTTCAATGGTTCAATGGTTCATTCTATTTGTTTGAAGCTCATCGCTAAGTCGTTTGTTTGAACCTCGACGTTGAACCGGCTTTGAAAATGCCTAAGTGTTGGAACTTCTTTCTGAGAAACCCTGCCTATTAAACCTGCGAGTTCTTTAGCTAAGAAGACTTGAATAATTGAAGAATTTGAATACTCAAAACATTTTTTGAGAAGGGAAGAGAGAATTTTGGTCTGCAGGACCAAAATAGTTGATATGTTGTCCCCAAAAACAAGGGATGGATTTTGGGAACAACAAGTAATTTGAGTTGTAAGAGGCTCATTTTGAAGATGTTTAATTGTCTTGTTGATAAGAGAATTTCGATGGATGATATTTCCATGGGAATATTGAAGAGGAGGTGGGGGAACATTTTGATTATGCATTCCCCAAGGCGTTGGTTAAGGTTGAGTTTGAAGATGGAGAAGGTGATTTTGCATTCTCATCATTTGAGTTGTATTATGAGCTTGAAAAGTATTCATTTGATTAAGCATTTGTAATAATAGTTGGTGGGTTTGATTAGCATTGTTAGCATTACTTGAAGTGTTAGAGTTGGTATTAGTGGCTTGGGTACCACTATTGGTGTTGGTAAGAGCTTGAGAGTAACTGTTAGAATGTGAGACACTAGTGGAAAAATTTGCTTGTGTGGCAAAAGATGAAATAGTGAAGGGATGAGAAGAGGAATCACTAGAAATATGATTACCTTGGATATAAAATGATGCACTAGTGGAAGAATTAAGGATAGTGGGTCTTTGGAGGGCCCACTAGATGTAGAAACTGCCATGTTAGTGGATATACTAGGCATGGAGGTAGAATAAGTTAAAAAAAAAGAGATCATGGTATGAGAAGGGGTAAAAGAAGAGGGAAGGAGCTGAGAATCAAATAAGTTAGTACCCATAAATCCATGTGATAATGTGGGAGAAGGTGAATAAGGATCTTCAACTTGACCACTAATCATGAGGTGGTAAATGGTAAAAGGATCCTTTCCTTGATATTGAGGAAATTTAGAGATAAAGAAGAAAATTTTAGGGGTATACTCTAATTCAAGTTGATATTCAAGTGAGAAGAGAGGATTACGCTATTAAGAGGAATGAGAAGGGGTCTCATAGTTCATTGTGTGAGTGGCTCTATGAACATTACTCTCATCCAAGAGAGGATCCCTACTCTACATATGGGAGACCCTTTGAGGGTTGGTAAGACTTATCATGTCTATTGAATGCAACTCAATGTTGACTTCAAATAAGAAGTTCATGATGAAGGAGAAGGACTAAAAAAGGCAAGAGAGATGTGAAAGTAAGGAAATAAGAAGTGACAAACAACTATACATAGTCAACTGGGTCAACCTAATACAAAAAAGGGTCTGAAAAATTATAAAGAGTTGACGAGGTTGACCTAATATAGAAAATAAAAGCTGGAAAAGTGTATAGAGTTGATAGGGTCAACCTAGTACAGACCACAAAAGCTATAAAAGTGTATAGAGTCGACATGGTCGACCGAGTATAGTAGGTAGGGAAAAATAGATAGTCTATAAAAGACTATGTTGACAAGAATGACTATGTACTTAAACAAGAATAATTTTGGAAGTACTTAGGAAAGTAAGAAATTAAAGGAAACACATAATCAATTGGGTTAATGAGGTTGATCCAAATGAGGCACACAACAAAAAACCTTGTACCAATGCTGGCTAATGCAAGTTTTTACAATACAACATACAATTGAGAAAAATTTAAGCAATCAACTTGGAAAGTAAAATCTAACTAAGTGGTCAACCTGAATGTTGTTAGACAATTAAAGTATAATTTTAGATGTGATAGGAAGTTTGCTATAAGAAAGGAACTAAAAACCAATCTAAGGATGATTTTAGGATATTTGAGCTGAAAGGGATCTATATTGGTAGTGGTATCAGCTTGGTATTGGGGCCTACCCCCTCACTTCACACACCGTAATGATAAGGGTGTCGAGTTCTTAGCCAAAATATACCATTAACAACATGTTTATACTTGAATAGAAAACCAAGTTGGCTTCCCCCTTGGTGATGAAATCTAAGTAGATAGGCCTTGGGTAGACAATTGTTAAAATGTGTTTTAAGATTTTGTGATTTGGTAGTGTGTGCATAAAAGAGAAAATAGTGTAACTAAATGGTATATTAAAATCCACCTAATTAGACTATATGATCTATATTAAGCATGGAAGTAGAAACAAATAAAAGTGTGAACTAATTACTAGCATATAGTGTTAATTTTACTTTAAAACATAATATAGTATCAATTCAGTCGATAATGTATGTAAATAATATAGAACAAGGTTGACAGTGTTGCCTTTATACTGTGAAAGTAAAGCTCTAAAAATGAACTATGCTGACAATGTCAACCTAGTTTTCTAGATAGAACATAGGATATAAAACTAAGTCGACAAGGTTGACCTAGTTGACTGTATAAGGGCAGTTTTAAAGACTGTAGACTATGAAAAATAGAACTATAATAAATGCTAAAAATGATAAAAAAGGATAGAAAGGAACCTTGGTGGGTTGGAGGATGAAAATAAAGATGAGATTAATGTTGAATAACCTTGATTTATATTTGCAAATGCTGCTAACTATGTTGACTAGGTTGACCTAGCTTTACAGATCCTATTGTTGAAAAACTAAAAATGTATAGGGTCGACTAGGTTGACCTAGTATGTTGAACGAGATGCTTGAAAGTGTACATGGTCGACTTGGTTGACCTAGTATGCTGAAATGGATTCTTAAAAGTGTATAAGGTCAATTGGGTTCTTAGTATGTTGAAGTCTGGAAAACCTACACAAACTAAACATAGTTATATTTATGTGACTATGTGTTAAACCTTTACACACAAGTTATAACTGTGTTGACATTGTCAACCCAGTATCACAAATATATGAAAATGAAAATGATAAATAATGAAATAAAACCTACAAAAGTTAGATTCATGTGGGGTTCACTAAAATGTATGCAATCATAAATACATCATGTCTATAAATCAATCCTAACTCGGAGAAGATAGATCATACCATACACTTCCAATTGGGAACACATTTTTCAAGCTAGAACATGACCAATATGGGGATCTCTTACCATAATACATAATGCTAGGGAGGGTTCCAAATCCTCTAATCAACCACAATCATGTAATAACCCTAATTGGGTCCTATGTTTTGATATCTCACTAAACTAATAACACGTAAAGTAAATCTAATCTAGTGCTCACCAATGCTTGTGGTACAAAGTGGGGGTTAGGATCAAATAAAATTAAACATGCATAGAATACATATACTCACATCAATGTGAATAGAATCCTAATACATGGAAGAGAAGTACAAATGCATATCTATCTACTCTTACAAAGGAGAAACAAAGTTAGAAATACTTACCTTTGAAGATGAACCCACCGAGCCTCAATCTCTCCTTTGGACAAGGTGCTTCGTAAGAGGTTGTTGTGGTATGTGAAGATGACAAATATAAATCAATTTTAGGTTACATAACCTATCAATGCATTCAACAAACTTCTCTACAAGATAAGATCTATATCTTCAAATAAAGTATGAAACCCCAAACTTTTTCTTCAAGTAGAATGGTGGATAAGTAGATACGTAATAGCTCTTACTTCTTATCTTCTCTCAATAATGGTGAAATAAACCTGTATATATAGGTAGATTTGACCCTAAACCCTTTTGAAAGTTTTGGTTGACAGGGTTGACCCAGTTGACCTAGCATAATTATGGATAATAATTCACTAGGTCATGAGATAGATTGGCCAAGAGCCAAACTAGTTCCTAAGTGAAAATCACCCAAAACTATATAGGGTCGACTCAGTCAACTTAGTACAACTGACTGACAAAATGGGATTAAGGTGAGGAAAAGGAGGATTCAATGTGGGAAATGATTGGAGAGGGAACAATATAGAAGGAAAAGCTTAGGGATAAGGTTTTTAGGACACAAGTGTGTAGATAACAAGCGGTAAAAGGGACAAAAATATTGCAAAGCACCAATGGTCTACCCACCCCTTTCTTGATGCACCCCTTAAGGCGTGCACTCAAAGAGATTGAGACTTGATGGGTTCCTACAAGATGCAAATGTCAATAAGTGATAAAAGTTTTAAAATATTATGTGTATATAGATTCAAGCATTCCCTTAGCCTTGTCAAAGCCATCAACAAGCCAAGAAGCCATTGAAGCCATTATCAAACTCAATCAAGCAAAACAAAATTCCACTTATTTTGCATTCAAATTGGTTTGGCAATCTTGAAAAGGAGCTCTAAGGAAAAAAAGGATGACAAGCGATTCCATTGTAAGTATCTAATTATATCTTTATCCTTTCCCTTGAATTTTTTTGTATTTTAGATTTTTATTGCTAAAATATAGTAATATAGGAAATGACCCAAAATATATTTGAACATATATAATTATAGAAAATGACTCAATTTTAGAAAAAAGACTACAACCTATGTTGCACCAATTTAATGACTAGAAGTTGCTTTGAAGGTGTAAAGAATGTTGGAAGGGATATAATTTTTTGTTTTTATCTGTTAATATATTGGTGACATGGATGAATGGAAGCAACGAGATAGACTTTGGGACCTCAATGTGTTTTTTCCACATTACCAACATTACATCATTATTTCGAGTTACACGTCAAATAGAGGATGGAAACACATATCTCAACCCCTTATGTCTAGCAAATGCAAATGAATAGGTGGGTATTTTGAAATGCGTAATTATGAAGACATGTTATAATGTATGTTTTCCATAAAATAATAATAATTATTATTTGGAATTATATTAAACCAATCCATGAATTAAGTTTGCTTGTCTAGATATTACATTATTTATGACATACGTAACTTTAAAATATTATGTCTCACTAATGAGATTTAGCATTGTATAAAATCAAAGTATATAATAAAAATAATTTACTACATACCTTCACTTTACAAAACCCCAATTTATGAAAATAAAAAATTACATCCCTTACATCGTATAAATAGAATTATATTTATAATATTAATACATATAATAACATATAAATAATTTTATCTACAGGTTAATCACCGGAGGACATAGCGAATGGAAATTTTGAAAGTTGAGCACGCGCAGATGAGAGCGCAAACCCCAAATTTGAACCAGGCTACTGCCGTCAACCTGGCGGAAGGCGTGGCTACAGGTTCTGCTTCGAAAGGACCTGGGAACGAGGTTAGAATCTTGAGCGCCCACCCTTTGGCGAAAGGGGGTTCAGGTCCTGAAACGAATAAAGCAAAAGTATCCCCTGTTCCTGGTTCTGCCATAGGATCACTGGGAAAATCTTATGCGGATGTGGCTGCTTACGAAGCTGGAATACATGACGTGAAACTTCAAGCTATTGCTGGGAGACTGCATCACTCCAGTAAGTGCTTTAAATCCTGTCAGGGTCAATCTAGATCCAGAAACTATTGAAGCAATCTTTAATAGGGTAGAGCATTTCTCAAAGTTTGGGGCAATATGTAGATTTCGTGGCTACTGGTCATCCCTGGTAGATCTACATGGCTAGATCTACAAAACATGGCTGCCACTGATGGATGGAAACGTTGAAATTTTCCCTTGTGTTAAAGGTTTTTTTTTAGCTTTATTCCAAATTTCTAAGGACAGGAAGACTATTTTGTCCAACAGTAATCTTTTATTGCAGGGTAAATACCCTCTTATGGCCAAACAGTGGCATAAGGATTTCAACCCTCTCACGGAAACCTTCAATAAGATCCCTGTCTGGGTCCGACTCCCTAATCTACCGATACATTTATGGCAAGAAGCTGTGTTTAAAACCATCGGAAATGCTTTAGGAGAATTTTTATATGAAGATGATGAAACTAAGGATTTTTACCGCTCGACATGTGCTCGCATTTTGGTTGAGGTGGATGTTTCTAAGGGCCTTCCAGAGGCGATTTGTCTGGACTCCCCTAGGGGTTCTTGGACGCAAATGTTAGATTATGAAGGTTTACCTTTTCGATGCAGAAAGTGTCACCAGACGGGGCACGTAGCAGTCCGGTGTACTGCAGGGAAATCCAAACTAAGGAGTTCAACTGCGTGGTGGTCAGAAGCTGAACATGAACACTATTTTGCTAAACAACCTGATGATGTTTTGACTGATTTAGAGAATGAGAATGAAATGAGTATTCATTCTGAATCGATGGAACAGGTGACTCTGCAAGAGACTGATCCTGTTGAAGGTACCATGGAGATTGGAGATGGTGTTCTCTCATAACCAATTATTGAGGCAGTGGTGGTTCCTTCACCTATTTTGAAAGTTTTTCCTAGGAGCCAGAAGTTGGTTTATTCTCATAAGGATTTTGCAGAGGCTTTAACGCCCCCTGGACTTCAAGGATCATGGCCTTCTGAGGACTGGGTTGCTGAGGCAGCTAAGGTAGAGGATGGGTGGACAGCTGTTAAGAGGAAGAAGTCTAAGCCTTTGGTCCCTCCTCTAGATATGAAACTTCGGTCTTGTAAGAAATAAGTTTATTGTTTGTCTAGCTCTTGTCTGATGTTTTCATATTTCTGGCAAATCTGGTTTTTCTTTTGTAGGTTCCAGGCTATTTTGTATCCTGGAAGTGCTTAAGGCTTATCTTTATGATGTTTAAGGGTTTCGGGGCCCCTTCAAAACCTGTTTTTACCTTAATCTAAAACATATAAATAATTTTAATTTATATTTATAATATTAATATATATTATGAATAATAATATAATATAACCATATTTAATATTATTATTATATTATATTGTTCTATATATATTATATTATTTTATATATTATAACATTATTATATATATTTTAGTTATATTAGTATATATAATAAAGTTATATATATATATATATATATATATATATATATATATATATATATATATATATATATATATATATATATATATATATATATATATATATATATATATATATATATATATATATATATATATGTATGTATATATATGTATGTATGTATGTATATGTATATATATATATATATATATATGTATGTATGTATGTATGTATATGTATATATATATATGTATATGTATATATATATATATAATATATATATATATATATATATATATGTATGTATGTATGTATATATATATATGTATGTGTATATATGTGTGTGTGTGTGTGTGTGTGTGTATGTATGTATATATATATATATATATATATATATATATATATATGTATGTATATGTATATGTATATATATATATATGTATGTATATGTATATGTATATATATATATATATGTATATATATATACATATATATATATATACATGTATATATATATATATATATATATATATATATATATCAAAAAAATTATATCTTATCTCATGTCATTGACATTATAGTAATGTTTAGATCAACATATCATACATGGAGCCTACCACAATTAAGTCAACACTCATGATTTCCTCATTCACTCATAACAATAGAAAATTACCATTCAAATATGTCAACACCTTGTAAATTACAAACCTCTCTACAATAAGTACATGTCATGTAAATCCACTACTACCTTGAATCTAGGTCTGGAGTATGATATGGACCCTCTGGTGTATGATATCACATTAAATGCTTTGATGTTTCTTGTATTTGAAAGGCAATATTAAATAAATAGCCATTTGTTCTGTTCAATTGATATTTTAATAAAAAAAATGGCACGTTCTTGCATCAACTAAAGGTAAACTTAACTAAATCAATCTCAACAATTCCCAAA